>CM056170.1:3317559-3778112 GCA_029691765.1 Entomobrya proxima
ATATTTTTAGGACTACAATGAAAACGCCAACACAAGAGGTTTAACGATAATAGGACAATTTATTAACCACAAACGAATGACAACTATTAGGACTTATCAATCGACCTGCTATGAATTTTGACTTCTACGAATTCTCAAAACCGAACGAACGAATGAATGAAAAACGATCAAACTGAGCTGACCGCTGCTTGCGTGCATTTACTACTGAACGCGTGGAGTTGTTTACTCGACGACGATGACCACGCGTTACTAACTTGTTACATTGGCAACTAACTAAACTCGTTGCGTTCATAATTTAGGCTTACATTTCACCTCCATTCATAACATCCTCCCACCAATATTAATTGATACATCGTGAGATTAATATTCTACTACTACATTATTACAGTGCGTAACTTATATCTATTTTTCTTGAAATATATGACCATATTTTTTCAAATCATCTTACGCTAGCTTTTTAGGGCTTTTACAGATCAATCGTCCAACGCAAGACAACAATCTATCATTTTTTCTTTTTCAAGGTAAACACTGTTTCGAATTTTGAAAACATTTTGAAATTACTACAATTACTCTACACTGGTGGGAAAATAGAATAGAGATGGTTACAATCTTTTTTCTCTACCCTACTCTTTACATTTCATAAAATATGTTCATATTTTTTCAAAAAGCTAAGTACTACTACTAATTTCTAATGGGTACAAACGCTGAACTGGTCGGTGCAAAACTCCCCCGTTTGTCTTGACAAGAACTCTCCTCACATGACCATCTGCCCCCTTGATGACTTCCTGTATGATCCCCATTGGCCAACGAAGTCGCTTCACATTATCACACCCAACCAACACCAGCTCTCCCACCTTGACCTCCCTGGAACTCCTGTTGTTTCCATTATGCACCAACATTGACAAGTACTCCTTCATGAAACGCCCCTTCAACTCATCCAGACATTTCTGCATATTTTTGTACCTTGCCCCAAGATGCTCACGTGAAATGAGGTCCAAATCCGGAAGTGCTGCATGACTGCTGTTCCTAATGAACATGTCTGGTGTGAGAGGCTTTAGGTCTCCATTGTCCTCGCTGACGTAGGTAAGTGGTCTATTGTTGATGATGGACTCCACTTCACACAGCAACGTCTGTAACTCTTCATTTGTCACCCTGCTGGATCCAAGCACTGAGCGCAACATGTCCTTTACAATGCCAATCAAACGCTCCCAGAATCCACCCCACCATGATGCTGTTGGAGGGTTAAACTTCCACCTTATCCTGTTCACGTTGGCATACTCTGACACTTTGCCCCAGTCAACTGCTACCAAGAGATTGGCAGCTCCAACAAAGTTCAATCCATTATCCGAGTAAATTGTACTTGGTCTCCCACGACGCGCCACAAACCTTCGAAAGGCTGCCAAAAAATTCTCCGTGGTCAACTCCGTACACAATTCCAAATGCACCGCCCGATAAACAGCACACGTAAAGATACACATGTAGACTTTCTTGTTTCCTTTGCAGTAGAGAGGTCCTGCCATATCAACTCCGGTCACATCAAAGGCTGTCGTTGCTTTGGTCCTGTCCAAAGGTAGTGGTCCCTCCACAACTTGAATGGGCCGACTCCTGAATCTCCGACATTTTGCACATTTTCGGAGCACACCCTGCACTGCCCGCCGTGTACTCATGATCCAGTACCGTTCCCGCAACTTTGTAATCATAAACTGCGTACCAGCATGACAACTTGTTTGATGAGTGCTCCAAATCAGCTTCTCGACCACTTCATCCCTTGGTGGAAGTACGATAGGCGTTGAGTCTTCCTCTCCTTCCCCCCGGAAAAGCTTAGTCTTCAGTCTGTAAATCCCGTCCTCATCCTTGAATACATGAAGGCTCTTCAACTTCTGATCCTTTAATCCCCCAAAACCTTGCTTTTGAATCAACCAGATCACCATAATCTCCGCTCTGCTATATTCCTCAAATGTTATAGTGTGGTTGTGAAAAATATGACCATATTTTTCCAATTTCGGAATTGTTTGGGGTTTTCCAAATTTGCGGCAGAATGATGCAAGAAACCTTCGGACATACGCCACAATACGAATCACTTTGAAGTAGTTTGACCTCCTGTTGAGTCTGGCCAGTATGTCCCCCGCATCCAAGTTGAGATTTGAAACAACTGTCTTCTTTAGTTCTCTGTTAACTTCTTCATCATCTTCTGTAATTGTAGACATCGGCCACTTTTCTTTCTCAAGCTTTAACCACTCTGGCCCCTCCCACCATTTACAATCCAGTAACTGCTGCACTGTTGCTCCTCTTGATGGGATGTCCGCCGGGTTGAACTTTCCTGGCACGTGTCTCCAATTTTCAACTTTTGTCAACTTCCTGATTTCCTTGACCCTTCCCTCGACGAAAACTGACCAATTCTTCTCATTTTGGATCCATGCCAGCGCTGTTGTTGAATCGGTCCAGTATATAATGGGAATGTCAAAAAATATGTTCATATTTTTCTTCACCGTCTCCGCTAAGCGAGCTCCACACAAGCATCCTATCAGTTCCAACCTGGGAATCGTTACAGGCTTCATTGGCGCTACTCGAGCTCTAGACATGATCAATTGCACCGTTACATTTCCAGGTCCTCCGGTCCGCAAGTAGGCACACGCTGAATATGCTGCTGCTGATGCATCACTGAAGATGTGCAATGACCACGTGCTCATATCTTGACATCCTACTGCATAACGGGGTATTTCTAACTGTGCAACTTCTGGGATTTGCTCGGTCCATTTAGTAAATCTATTGTGCATTTCCTCCGGTAAAACAGTGTCCCATCCTACCTTCATCTTGCAAGTCTCCTGTAACAGAATCTTCGGAACTATCGTAAATGGACTGCTGATTCCGATGGGATCAAAGATTGAGTGCGCCACGGATAACATTCTTCGTTTTGTTGTTGGCTTGTCCGTTAGCTTCTTCATTGTCCCTCGTAGATCACAACTAAGCACATCCGACTTCAGATTCCACGTTAGTCCGAGAATAGGTACTTGTTTATCCTCCGCACATGGTCCGATCTCCCACCCACGTAAATCCATCTTAGCATCCGCCAAAATCTTCACTGATTCCTCCTTGAACTGTAGGGCCTCTTCTATCGACGACAATGCAGCCACACAATTGTCCACATAAAATGATCTCTTCAGTATTTGCTGAGTACTTGAAAAAATATGACCATATTTTTCAAGGTGGTGGTCCAACGTGGCTGCTAACAAAAAGGGGCTGCTCGAAACTCCAAATACGACACGGCAATGACGAAAAGCTTGAACATCCTGATGATCCGAATCTTTGAACCACAAAAATCGTAGAAAATCTCTGTCCTCCTCAGCCACCTCAATTTGCAAGAACGCCTTTCTAATATCCGCTGTCACTCCAACTGGTCCAAGTCTAAATCGCGTGATAATGGCTGGAATTTCTTCTAACATGTTTGGACCAACCTCCAGGCACTCGTTCAATGACACATTTCCTTTAGTTTTGAATGACGCGTTGAACACTGGGCGAACTGGCGTTGTGTTACTCTCTGGCTTAAGGACTCCGTGATGGCTAATGTAGTGACCGTACCCTCCATTGTCCACTCTTTCAATGATCTGCTCCTCCTCCCATGACGCGAACACCTCGTGATACTCTTTCAGAACTCCATTCCTGGCTAATTTTGCTGATGACGAATCGAGCTTCTTTTCAGCGATGGCACGATATGATGGGACTGGAGCGTGACCCTCGATAAATGGTAGCTTCACTACGTATCTTCCATCTTCTTTTCTGCTTACTGTCTCTTTAAAGTGGCGGAGTGCGGCATCTGCTAATTCTTGCCTTGTCTTCTCCCTCGGGTCCTCATGAATCCCAATAGCATCCAGCGACCACATATCTTGAATCGTGAGTTCTCGAACATGCATGGAGAAAACCTTCTTCGATTTTTCAACTACTTCCTCTTCGTAATGGTTTACCTCCATCGTTCCTGACACAGTCCATCCAAGCTTTGTCTCCAACGCTGTGAGCCCTGACTTGAGTTCTATCTTCTTTCCCGTGAGAAGTTTGGCATAGATGTCGTTCCCAATAAGCATTTCCACTTCCAGATGTGAGAAAATATGACCATATTTTTCTTGTGCTATGCCATGTTGCTTCAGCTCGTCTAACAGATTATTATGCGAAGGTGGTGGCAATGTTCCCGTAATCTTCTCAGTATCCCACACGTCAAATCCACAGAAAAAACTGGCGTTGCAATCACTGATTCTAACCCGATACTTTTTATGTTGTAGCGGTTTGGTTTCCACTGCTCCAAAAAGCAAATGCATGATTTTTTCTTCTCCAATGATCTTGAGCCCCAGAGTCTGTGCTGTCTTCTTCAAAATGTAGGATTTGCTGGATCCACAGTCAAGCAACACACGTACCACTCTCGAACGTCCTCCGACATGAACCCGAACTAGCACCGTTTGCAGAATCACACCCTCAATAAATATCTGGTTGGTCATTTCCACTGATTTCTTCACATCTTTGTTGCATTTTTCTTCTGATTTTCCGGAATCCTTGCTGTTGAGATCTGGACACATTATGCCCCAGTGCCGCTTTCCACATGAGATACACTTGACTTTAGCTCTGCACTTCTTGACTCTGTGACCCGGTTTGAAACAAACGTAACAGCGACCCTTTTCCCGAAGAATCTTCCTCTTTTCTTCTAAAGATTTTCCCATCGCGCTGTAGCACAGCTCACTCGCATGCTTGCCTTCACAAAAAATGCACTCAGAAAATATGGCCATATTTTTTCCGTCTGCCGCTACTAGACAAGCTGCTGTTGCTACTGCCGACTTGGAACTTGACATACTGGCTGGAGCAGATACTGATGAGAATTCCCTTGCTAATCTTATCCGTTCCGTGCCTTCAACTTCATTTTCCAGGAACTTCATTAGTTCCGTCAGGTGATTTTCACTATTCTTGGCCTCTTCACCTGGTACAACGATCTTGCTAACATTCTGGATCCGGTACCTTTCCCACGCGACAAGCACATTCTCCGGAAGTGTCGACTCTACAATTGGATAGAGAATGGCAGCACATTTGTCCGTAGTTACTCCGAGATTTCCTAAGGCCCTGAGTTGTGATGAAAGCTTATTGTATAGCGATGGCAATGATGACTCCTTTGGATTGTGAGCAGTTTCTAAGATCAGGGTGATCAAGTCCCGAACGTAGACCTCCACAAGCATTTCATCCCTTCCAAACCGCTGCTGTAGACTTTTTATCACTTCTGGGTAATTTTTCTCCGTAACTGGATAGCCCTTTGAAATCTCCTCTGCACTTGATCCAGGTTCCAAACAATTTAGCAAGTATTGAAACTTGTGAGTGGTGGGCAATGACTTGTCCTCGTGAATGGTCTCAAAAGAACTCCAAAACTGTAGCCAATCACGCGCATCCCCTCCAAACCTCGGTAACTCTAGCTTTGGCAATCGATGATGGTGTCCATTCTTCTGACTTGCGTCGTGTTGTCTTCCATGGTCTCTACCGCGTTTGTCCATGCTCTTGTCCTCCATAATGCTCTCCAACCTGTGCACTGCGATTTCCGCCTTTTCCACATACTCTCCTTGCTCCTCTTCTAGCTTATTTACATCGTCTTGAGGGACAGGATTTACTTTCAATAAGGCTTCTGCATATACTTCGTTGGAGGATAGTACGCGTTCCAATGCTCTCTGAAGTCGGACAAGAACTCCTCTTAGGGATTCCGTGGCTGGATTTTCCTCCTTGGTCCTCTCTTCCGCTTCATCCACCGCTTTCTGAAACGCATTCTGCCTACATTCATACTGCGCCTTCTTCTGGTCCACCGCCATCTTGATCTCTCGTGGGTTACAGGGCCTCCACTAATGTTGTGAACCAAACTACTGTCGGGTTCTATCAACGCTTAGACGCTACGTCCAACTTGAACGCAACCGTATTCCAACAATGACAATTCGAACAAGAGACTTTGATGACGAAAAATATGACTATATTTTTAGGACTACAATGAAAACGCCAACACAAGAGGTTTAACGATAATAGGACAATTTATTAACCACAAACGAATGACAACTATTAGGACTTATCAATCGACCTGCTATGAATTTTGACTTCTACGAATTCTCAAAACCGAACGAACGAATGAATGAAAAACGATCAAACTGAGCTGACCGCTGCTTGCGTGCATTTACTACTGAACGCGTGGAGTTGTTTACTCGACGACGATGACCACGCGTTACTAACTTGTTACATTGGCAACTAACTAAACTCGTTGCGTTCATAATTTAGGCTTACATTTCACCTCCATTCATAACATTTATATTAAAAGAACTGAACTGTTTGATGATACGATCTTGTGAGTGTGTTGTGGAGCTACACAACAAACTTTGAAAAACAACCTCAAATGGTAAGATTCATTTCGTCATTCCCCTATCCAGCGTTTCCCAGTCTGTCATCATCGATTGTATGTGAGCGGGAACAACTCGTGTATCCTCCCTCATCTCGGAATGCTTTCTTCGGTGGAATTGTTTTGTATTTTCTCGTATGAAACAACGCAACAACAATTATATACTGAAGATGAAACATAATATTTTATTATCACTAGAAATGATCCGTTCGTAACTAAACACGGAAAATGTGTCATACATTCCACTAAAGTCATTAAAATTATAATATTTTCTAAACTACAAACCTTAACTTTACACCTGTATGTTTTATCACTATTCCCTTTCAAATACCATATAAAACAAGCAGTGTATGTAAGCAATGTGTATGTAAACTTGTCTTAAAAGTTTTAATCAAGCATCCAACCATCCAACGTTGATCATGCTATGCTTTCATACACAGATTTCTATTAGTTCCAGTAAAGTCACTTCGTTCATATAAAACTACTACTCGTTTCCATCTCTTCCGTCATTCATCAAGCAAGAGTTGGAAGAAGTAAGTGTTCATCCGTTGAGTTGTCAGAAAAGTTCTTGTTCATTGATCTTTTCTCTGAGCTGAGTTACTATGCGTTCCTGCTTTCTAGATATTGCTTCCGCAATTCTGTAATTCTGCTCACAATACAATCTAGCCACATATGAATTGTAGTGTTTCCCTAATAGAAATCTTGTGAAGCTGGAAGCTGGAATGATGATGAATATGAATATAGGTAATGTTAATATTGATTATATGCATTTTTCTACTGAATGTTCATTCGCTCCGACTGCAATGCTTAATGAGTAAAATCTTGATCGTGAAGAGAAATGTTCCTCTCGTTTTCTTTGATACATGATATGTGCAAAAACTATTATTTGGATATCATATATAATTTCTACATTATATGCACTTGAGTTATGCATTAATTTTGTTAAATAAAATAATACCATCCATTTACTTATTATTGTAGCGTCTTCATAATGTATTTTATTTCATTAAAACTTTATGCAATCACCTGAGAAAGTTCTCAGAACTTTCTGGTTTTGAATGGGTTCATGGTATCATGATCAAATAGCATTTTCATTATAAAGTTACAGTTTGGATATTGTTCCAGATCGTGTAACACAATCTCTGGTAATGGATTTGACACTTGGAGTGCCTATAATAAAATTGAGTAAAGTTTCAGTTGTTAAAGAATTGGTAAAGTAATAAAAACGGAAATAATTTCTCTTTTATTACCTGTTAAGGCCATAGTCAAATCGAACTCATCCCTATATATTTGCAAGACTTTTCGTGCACCAGCCTCTCCACCTACAGCGAGTCCCCAAAGTAGAGGCCGGCCTGCAAAAACCTGAAACCATAATCAATTTTCCATTTCATACTAAAGTATTGAAATGAAGTGTTGAATATGTAAGAGGTGATAACATAACTGAAAATTAAATCGCACAAAATCTTACCATTTTGGCTCCGAGAGCTAACGCTTTATAAATATCATTTCCCGTTGTAACACCTCCATCCAGATACACCTCACAACGTCCAGCAACACTTTTTACAATATCTGCTAGTGCATCAATCTAGAATTGAAATAAAACATTTGTCTGGGGCAACTTGGGATTTAGACTATTAATGCATCATTACGGTAGATGAGACAGTGTCCAGTTGACGAGCTCCATGATTTGAGACCATGATGCCTGCTACCCCATAAGAAACAGCAAGTTCCGCATCTTCCGGAATGAGTATTCCTTTTACGATGATTGGTAGCTTTGTAATTCTGATATTTGATGACAAATAAACATGAAAAAATCATTTGACTCAAGTTTTTGGCAAACCACACATATCATCCCTTACATACCTCTTAAGCCATTTAACATCGTCCCATGTTAGCGCTTGGTCTAGAAGAGCTAGAAGAAGCCAACCAACATAAAAAGATAAATTAAAAACTAATTCGAATTCCAAGAACACATTTTGTACATTTTTTCCATATTTTTTCACGTTATTGAGTTTAGTATGGTTTTATCATTTTTTTACCATCATGAAATGCAAACGTTGCTTTTGGGTCTTTGCCCATGGCATTAGAATTCTCAGAATCTGCTGGGAAATTGGCTAATCTGTTGAATTTTTCAAAACGACAAAAGAAAAACATAATAACAATTCTTGATTCAGAGACTGCATGCAAGCATTTGATGAGAATTCACATACCTCAAATGTGGTGGTAGGCCAAATCCATCTCTGAGATTTGCTCTCCTCCTTCCAAAGTATGGAGCATCAACCGTCAAAACCAATGCTTCAAACCCAGCATTTTCTGCTCTTTTCACCAGACTCGCTGTAAGATTTCTGTCGCAATAAGGTTAGGTTAGCGGATAAAAACTTTTATCGAAATTAACATGGATATTTTATAAACATGATACGTTAGTAATTGCACGTTTTATTAACACTAACCTGTCCTTGTACACGTAGAGTTGGTACCATCGTCTAGCATTAGGTGCTGCCGCTGCAACGTCTTCAAGACTCGTGGTCGAAATGGTGGACAATATATAAATGGTACCCATTGAGGCAGCAGCTTAAAAGTATTAGTTTAATATGAACGGAGATTGTTTTTTAAAACACTTCAGATTTTTGACATGGGGCATGCGTATATGTATTCATTTACAATATTGTAAAAACTTACCTCGGACATTGGCACATTCTCCATCCGGATGTGCTAGTTTCTGCATCGCAGACGGTGAAACTCCTAGTGGGAACGCTACCGGTTTCCCCAAAACTGTGGTCGAAACGGTTCTTTTCGACACATCTATTAGCATTCGTGGTCGAATCATCCATCTGTAGTAGTAGAAATAATTAAAAATATAATTGTATTTCAAAAAACACTTGCATCCATGCACGTCCAATGATGCCAAATACCTTTTGAAGGCTTCCTTGTTATCACGTAAGGTTATTTCGTCATCAGCCCCACTTTTGTAGTAGTTCAGAGTATTTTTATCCAACAGCTTACAGGCAGCTTCTTCAAAATCTTGCACACATACCAATTTTTCCATGTTCTTGCACACAGGGCAAATTGTATTTAATTTGCGCAGCACTGGAGCTGTAGGTTACAGGGTCGACTACTAAAGCGCAAATGAAAACTTAATGGTTACTAGAATGTAAGAGAAAGCTTCGATTCACTTCGACTCATTTACTTTCTTTAGTAAACAATTTTCGAGGGCAAAAAAAGGTAAGGTCGGGATCCCAGTAATGATAACACTTTATCGTGCAAGTGAAGTTTCCAAAGACAAACCAGCCAACTTTCAATATAATTTTCACTTTAATATGGTTATGCAATGACAAAAGTAACTCCTTCTATATTACGAGAATATTACACTCGGTTCTGAATCTTTATGTGTTCCATTCGTACTTTTTCTTTTGACTTTGGTGGTGGAGAACCATGTACACTAAGGAAAGAAATCATGATACACAGTAATTATTAAGAAAATCGATAATCATGAATATAAAATCAACTCTTCTGCTAAAAGACTGCCCTGAAAGACATTTTCCATGCGCTGCT
Organism: Entomobrya proxima; assembly: GCA_029691765.1. Lineage (NCBI taxonomy): Eukaryota > Metazoa > Arthropoda > Collembola > Entomobryomorpha > Entomobryidae > Entomobrya > Entomobrya proxima. Next base: position 3,327,515 of record CM056170.1, read on the forward strand.
TTGGTGTTCATGCAGGCATACCCATTAGCATTGCTCCATTGGTTAGGCTTATGTTTTAAAAATGGCTTTATCTACGATAAACTCAAAACTGACAGATTCGATATGATGTAGGAATTACAGGCTGTAATTTACAGCTATCACAGGCATGGATTGAGAATATTCATGTCACGCCATGCATTTAATAAGTCATCAAGTTACCCATCATACAGTTCTGTGTAATATCTGTATAAACTGCTAGGTATAAAACAGTTCAAGATGTACCTCACCTCAAACTATAAAGATAATATATAGGCAATGCAATGCAGCTGTATAATTAAAGTTTTGATTCTTCTTCAATGAACGAAATAAAATAGTTATTTTATCTCATTTTCTAAGTTTCAAGGCATTTTTCTTGCACGCAAACTCTTTGGAGTCTAAATTTTAGACTCTAAAATTCAAAGTGTCTTTACACTTGATGTGGTAAGAATGCAGTCAAAACAGAAATGATAGTTTTGATTGCAAATTTAAAGATGATACATAGTATGATTGTGTGCCTGACGGTGGAACCATGCACATACATGAGCTGCATTACATAAGATTCCATCAGAACGGTCGCTGTCGTATCAGTTAGCGGCTTCTGTCTGTCTAAAATGAGCTTCCTTCCCCATATCTCTGTGTAGTCCATTGTTTCATATAGAGATGGAACTGTCGCGCATTAGGGTTATGATAAAAAGCGAAAACAAATGTAGTCATGGACGGGTAGGATTGTTTGAATCGATAAGACACGGAAAGAAAATATGAAAGGGTCGACATTACGTCTTTTATTATAACAAGTCATAATATTACAACCCATAATTGCAGAGCCCAACGCAAAATCGTCAATCTTGCAGTACAAATGTAACCTTTTGATTCTGGACACCCGAAATAGCTTAATACTTTTTAAATTAATATAATATTCTTCTAATGCATAGTTCCAATCTCCTGACTCGAGTACAGTAATCAGGTAAAGGTAGCTAGTGTTTGTGTCGCTCTAATTATATGCAATAGAACGCATATTACTTACGTTTCCGGTTATTATTGCAGAAAAAATGGAAAGAAATGACAATGACAGTTATTATTACGACCGCTTTCATTCCAATGTTATGTCATACTCTCTGACAGAACTGTCACCAGCTTCAAGTGAACACGGGACAAACTTTTGTACATTTCATTTGATTATTTCTTACTAAATGCTCTATAATTCAACTAATATAAATACTTATTACGCATACTACTAGTATTTTCTTAATTTTCCGTTTAATTGCAGTCTTCACGGAAGAGCCAAATAAGCTAGGTTGGAATGAAACAAATTCCAACTATGTTCCAGTCATACAAAATACTGAACAAGAAGATGATGGTTTTGAGGACCATGTTGTTGGGAAAAGTTATGATGCGTTTGAAATGAAATTAAAAGAAGGTTTCCTGGAAGCTCCAAATCTTGGACTTGTTTCAGTTCCTCCTGCAATGTTCGATTATCAGCCTCCACTGCAGGTCTGAAACATTTTGTTTGTAGGTTTTATATCAGTAGCAATTACCTTCTATTTCACAGATTTCTTTCTTATTCTTAGAGGATCGATCTGAAGGAAAACAAAATAGAATTGCTTCCAGAATATTTTTTCGATGAACTTCCAATGCTGACCTGGTGTGACCTGAGATACAATCGAATACAGAGCATTCCACCAATAGCAGAAGAGCATAAAAACCTTAAGGTTTTATTGCTTCAAGACAACCAGCTCACAAGTCTGCCATATCAATTAGGTAAAAAATGTTATCGGCTATTATTTTTATTACGAATAAGCCTACTATTGTTAATCCATATGTCACTCATCAAATGTGCTTTCAATTATATTAGCTCATGCTGTCAACCTTCAAACTCTTGGCTGGACTAATAACAATATATCAGATCCGCCACGTCTTGTTCTTTTGCAGGGATGCAAAAGTATAATGCAATATTTGCGTTCTCAACTTGCCGCAGAACTGTCTCCTGGTAAAAAATAAAATTAAACTTATAAAGTAAATGTAGATCCAAATTGTGAAGGTTTGTTCGGTTTTATTCAGATTCAAACAGAAACCAAGAAGTATATGAGAATGACGATCAGCTTAAGAAGGATTTAGCAAAAACGGCAAGAAAGCACGCAGTAAGGCGAACGAAATCAAGAAACAGTATTATTTCTGGCGAATCAGTAAAGTCATCAACTGACCTCAAGAAGAAAGAGGAAGAGGAAAGAAAGAGAAGAATTGATAGACTAAAATATACGTGGGATTTATGGAAAAGTATTCCGTAAGCAACACGACTATTTTCCTTTCGAGAATTTCTTTTCTCATTTGGTTATTCAAATAAATATTAGTTTATGCTTATTCGTGATTGAAAGGTACAACGGTGTAAGCAATCATACATTGTTTGAGAAGTCGGTTCAGGAAGTTAAGGACGAAGTGAAAGCAAAATTAAATCAGCATAGGGAGGCAATTCTTCAAAAGATGAAGTGTGTAGCAATATAAAGAATTTCATACCCGACAAAATTTCATAAGATTATCTATCTATATTACATGTGCTAACGTTATTTGCCAACGTAGAGATAATGACGCTCTGGGTAAATGGAGATGGGAATCCAAAATGCTTCAAATGAAAGGGCCGAGTAAGCCCTACGATGGTGTGCAAATGCCTTTTGGAACTGAGGCCGATCTTGTCAATGAACCAGACCGGTCTTCGTATGTGTAAAAATGCCTATTTAATTTTCGATCGATTGATTTATTACATGCCTATTAGTAAAAATGAAGAAAGTTTGATTGTATAGGCATGAGCTAATGGATCCTGCAAAATTTCGTACAACAATGGCTCAATGTATGAAACGATTACAATTGCTGGCTGAAAATCCGACGCCAATTAATGACACTGAAAAATCACTGGAAAGGCTAAAAGAGGTAAATTCCAAATTAATCCTAACATTGCAAAATATCTTAACAAAAATATTCTACATTCACCGTTTTGTTTTATGCCGATTTAGGTGGAAGAAATTCAACGCAAATTGTTCGATATGAAGTTGAAATGGTCTGTAAAATCGAGCAATCCAACTTGATTGAACTAGAACGAATGAAATATGAAAATCAAAGAATGAAATGGAATGCAATCTTTATGATTGTTTTATTAATGCATATATTAAAATCAATTTGAATAAAGTAATTTTTACAAGCAATTGTATATAAAATACTGTTTGAATTGCAAATAGGTAGCATAATAACAAAAAATGGATTATATTTTTAGTTAGGACAAGTACCATCTCTCTACTATTCTGTTTAAAATGTGCCAATTATACAAAAAAAAATAATTATCCCTTACATATTATTTCTTTTACATTGTACTCTCTTTGAAGAAACTCAAAGCAGAGAAAAAGTCTATGAATATCATTTGGAAAAGAATCAAAGGAGAGAAGAAACCAAAAGAAACCATAACCCATTCCCCATGAATCAAACCATTGTTTAAATTCTTCTCTTGTACGTCCCAATCTCGTGCCACAAGATTCGCATGCATCCAAATACAGTTGACAAAACCCATCGATCTTCTTTCTGTTAAGCTGAGTTTTAGGAAGGCAAGTTAAAAGAACAACTGCCAGTTCTGCTACAGGATCCTTGTATGCCAGACATTGCCAGTCAATGATTTTCACGGGGGACACTTCATTCTCTGTAATCATAATATTTGGTGGCCAAACATCTCCATGAATCAAGCAGGAATGTTTCTCACATTCTTTTAAAATCCGATTGAAGCATTCATCCGCGTTTTCTTTAATTTCCATGTACGATTTACGTATTTCAAGTGAGCAATCGTGTTCTTTTAATAATGCATCTAATCTCAAGATATTAACATGCGCTAGGTCCACTAAACTCTTAAAATCTAACGGACTTAATCCCAAACAAAATGGAAAAAGCTCGGGAATATTTGCGTTGGATTGCTGTTCCAACTCCATGCTAGCACAATGAAACTGGGCCAAGAACTTAATAGTTTTTTTCAAATCTTCTTCCCATTGATCCCGTGAAGAGCTGTACATTTGATAACCCAAAGGTTTCAAATCTTCCATGACCAGCATAGACGCATAATCTTTATCTGTGCTTCCCTTATATGTCTTGCCACAGTAAACTTTGCACATGTTCTCTGATAAATGTGGAGTCACTTCAAGAATCTTGGGTTTAACAATCTCGTAAAAGAGAATTTCTCTTTCATCAAAATTCCCATCCAGAGTTAGTGATCTGTACTCAGAACTAACTGGTAGTAATTTAACTAAGATATTTCGAACTCCTTCTTCTGTTCTGAACACAACTCTGCAAAGATTGCTGAGAAACCCGACCCCATCCTGAATGTTACCCACAACGGACGTGGAATTTGCTAAAGGAGTTTCTCCTACTGCCTTTCTGATCCATTCGTCTGTTATATCATTTTCAGTTTTAGGAATGGGACAATCTTTGTCACCAATGTAAATTGATTTGGATTCCATTAAATTGCCAAAAAATATACTCTATACCTACTACAGATTGTAACTTGTAGAAAACCGGTGTTTGCAGAATAATGTAGGATGTCCAAATGGTTTAATAGCATATGGTCGAGCACACTATAATATGCTGTATAAAAACAGGTTGTATGAATAAGCAATAGAATACTGTACACAGCTTAAAATTGCTAACGTTCTCGGTTCCATATAGATATAGGTAGCATTTTTGCCAGACCAACATACTCTTGGTACTCTGGGGAAGAAAACTAGCATGGAATTGTGGTGGTGATGCATAATATGAATCAACTTGCGTGGTCATCAAAAAGAACATTTACATATTCGCATAGTCGCATATTGAGGATAATAACATTACTTATGAAACTTTAATACTTTCAAATTTCAAATGGAGCATGTGCCTTCATCACCTAAACCATCACCTATGTACTGGAATTTTATAATTATTAATTATTTCCAATCACTAATCAATTAAATTCGATTTTCCAAAACGTCTTGTCTGAAACTCTCGCATAAAGAAAACATGGCTGCAGTGGTTTCCTGGCAAGTTGGTAATATTTGATCTGCTGGCAGTAAAAAACCAGTCTTTCCTGTATCCCTTAACTCAAGTGTGTAAGCATGCACAATTCCTGAGCCTTTATATTTGCCTTTAAACCTAAAAGTAGTATAAATAATACGGTTGAAAGCTCACTTAATACTAAATGTTCACTAAGTTCATAACTTAAATGAAATCATGTAGTTATGTAGTTTACTATTTTTACCAATCTGCGGACGTGCCGCAAGCGGGATAAAGAATCGCCTCTGAATTTCCAGCAGTATATTTAGTTCCGTGAACTCCCTGTAGAGCTTTAATACTTTGTGCAGCAATGTCAACCTGAAATAGAGAAACAATTATTCTCATTTTAGCGTGTGAAATATTCCATATTAATCATAAAGAATCTATTACAGACTAAAAATCTTATTTTACATGATGATCAAAGTCTTTGTATTCTGGAAATGTTTCATTTTGGCATCCATACGACAGTAAATACATTTGACTATATGAGTGGAAGGAAATATAACTAGTCATTCTGGTCAAACTTTCGGACAATGTTTTAAGAGCCATTGTTTCTGGAGCAGAAAAAGGTTCTGTTCCAGCGTAAGTTTCATCACAGGGATTCGTGCTGCTGCCTTCTCCTATTAAAACGCGGTTTCCAAAAGTTCAAAATTAATATTAGGCTTAGTACAAAGGTTTTAGGAATTCCTTAGGGTTTACCTCGATGTCCGAAAGCGTAATTACGGTTAGGGTCAGTTCTGGTAGTAAAAAATTGATAACGCATACAAAAAAAAGATATCAAAATTGACAAATTATTTTAGCGAGAAATACGAAAGGCTTTATTACCCGGGGCATGCAAAATTTTCTGCATTTGGTTGTCGCGTCTAGGAAATAGGTTTAAAAAAATTTAAAGAAAGTTTCTCGGTTTGATTAGTGGAATCAGTGGTCGTGTGAGTATTATATTGGGTGATAGCTGGTTTATTTATACCTTTCTCCATAATCTATTAGTTGTCCATGAATATTCGTAGCCATCCGGATTCACACAGCAGGCAAAACAAAAATCATAAACTTGCAATACCGGCATCCACTTGTTCGTATTTGTCATCACATCATTTAGCATAGAGACACATGCCATCGTTGTGATCCACTAGATTACATTAAAATGTTATTTCATGTAATTCTACATTTTAAGGTAAAATAAAGTAAAATTCTTACCTCTCGTGCATGATGTGCTAAAATAGAAAAGAGGGAAATAACGTCCCACACATAGAATGGAAAATTTTTGTTACAAATGACAAATATTTTTTATTAATACTTAGCCAAACTAATTCTTCATGAAGCATTTTATATTCTGCAATGTTTTATGTTGTGTGTATTTAGTAACATACTTCCATCGAACATAATAGTTCGTTTATTTTCATTTGGGAGGGATGGCAAGCCTACGTGTGCTGCAAGTAAATCACGTTTTTCAAAGCTTTCTCCATATTTTTCTATCTGAATATAGTAAATACGAAAGTTAACAAGTTGGACAGGAAAGAAACCTAGGTTGTAGGTATATAATGGATAATGAAGAATAAATAGTATATTGTGTGTAAATTACTCTGCACATATTTGAAGGATGCTGCCCCATGAAAGTATAAAAGTTTTTAACTGTTTCGAAGTCCCAGAATCGGTCCATTGGAAATTGGTTGTCACCTAAATCTTCTAGGTTGGCAATGTGAGTTTCATGGTCCATTAATCTTGTGGACATGCGTAGAGCAGATTTCCCGTTTAACTTTAGTTATGCAAGTAAGAAAGTTAAAATAAGTAGTTCTTACGCTTCAATGTCATCCATAATTAGAGTATTTGGCATTCGGTCTTGCAGGTTAGTTAGCAATTCATCTTGTAAATGTGGTGGGAATAGAATATCTACTGGATTGTTTTTGTTTCCTGGTTGGGTCATAAACATTACCTATATAAGTAGACCGATTAGTAACTTTCACATAATCAAATCATGTTTGCCAAGATTATTTTGAAAAATTAGAATTTAATGGTACCCCAGGATTGTTCCTTTGTAGGTCCTTCATAATCTTCAGGTTTTCATCTGTGTCTGGAAAAAATCTATGCGTTTCATATCCGGTATATACTATGCGCTTTTGATGAGATTTCGTTACACTTAGAAATAGGTAGCAGATACAAAAGAATAGTGCTGGAAGTTTTTGGACTTTCATTGCTCACAATGTAAACCCTTGAAATTTTTAAAACTAATTATGTTCCTCAATACTTCTTTGACTTTGTTTAAAATGATGTGAAGATTATATGATTATGAAAACAACTGAAATATGCAAACATTAAAATTAGGCTTTATATGTTGGATTTTACAGACACAATTATGCGCGTAGGTGCTTGTGTGTGTGTGTGTTCGGTAGGAGGCACTGGACTAACTGGATCTGGAGCATGTCACTTCTATATAATTGTATTCGACAGTATGGATGTGTTATGAACTTACATGCACAAGCGCAGCGTTTTTATTTCCTCGTGAAATAAACAATCCTCGAAATCATTTTTTAAATCGTCCATCGCTTGAAGAAGTTAATGCAACATAAATTCAAAATTAAAATTTGCAAACGAAACAAGTTAGTATTGTTGCTTACAAGATACTTTGCTTTCAACTTTATTAAATTCAATAGTAAACAATTTTGCACATAAAGTTACAACTTATAAACATACTTATATACTGATGGCTGAGCAGAAGCTCGTTTAATTACCTTATATTTTATTTTTACAACCTAAACATTTTTACTATTAAGTTCTTATCTTACTAAAAATTATTTTATACATATATTTCATGCACCATTAACTAGTTATAAATATTTCAGGAAAAGCTTGTTGTTGAAAACACCATAAAAATGCAAAAGTGCAAAAGCAAGAAATGAACTAAATTGAGTTCAGAGTGCGGATAAGCACATTGATTACTAGCACTACTGTTAAATCCACAGACGTGCTGGCTCAATCTAACGGTCCCTGCTTGGCAACGACATCTTCCCGAGTGGCACTCTGCAAGATAATTAGACCCAGCTTGGCATTCCACGTTTGACTCACAGGATGAACCTAAATGACGATGAAAATAGCACTTGTTTTTGTAGTAAACCACTGGCATTACATTGTTGGAACATTCGCATCGTTTCTTCTCCAGATTACATCTTGACAGCGGTCCCAGCTCGCTTCTTGCGCACTGAGCATCCTCATCACAAGATGAATCCAATCCTTTCTGAGCAATTTTCAGACATTTCCTTCCATCCTCACTGCGTACATGAGTTTCATAAAAACATTCGCACCTTCCATTGTCACACCGCGAATTCTCCGTTACAGAAGAGCATTGCTTGTTGAATTTGCAAAGCTGGCCCAAGTATTTACTCAAATAACATCTACTTCCTACTATTACCAAGCTAGGAGTAAGGTCAAAAAGATCTCCTTGCTCGGATTCAGTAATCCCTTCCAGTTTCAATGAGTTCTTTGGGTATATTCCTCCAACAATTGCAGAATTTTCAATATTTGTACCATGTACACTGCTTTGATGGGTGGACCGCAAAGGAAAATTTTCCGGAATGAAGCATTCACACTTGTGCTTGACCGAGTTGCATCTTGACAGGGGACCAAGAATCCGAAAACACTGGCCATCTTCAAGACATTCCTCATTTCCACTACTGTTACCGTCATCATTGCTCCCCAATACAACTGTTGTTGTTACAGCAGCTCCATCACTAGAAGGGATGGCCAAACAGCGAGTGTTATTCCCATTAGCATAATATCCATCTTCACAGACACATTTCCCGTCACGACTGCATACTGAATTGAATGTTTTCTTGAGACACTGTGCACTCACTTGACAAACATCACCAAGGGCTGCCTCAAAATAGCATTTTCCCCCATGGAATACCGTGTCCATATCTGGGAGCTTGTAACAGTTGCATCTCATCGTCTCTTGGTTGCATTCCGAGAGAGCACCAAGTTGACTTTTCTCACATTGAATGTTCTCCTCGCATGTGGAATTTAAACCCGTAGCAATTGGAATGCACCGTGTTTTGTCCCAGCTTCCAACATAGCCCGAATTACACTGACATGTTCCTGATTTAGTGTGACATGACGCATTTGGCAAAGTGGCTTCACATAATCCATCAATTTGACAGTATTCTCCCAAACTTTCACCATAATAGCACCTGCCATGATGATAAACAATGGGTAATGATTCGGATTCATAGCATTGACATTTTCCCAACGCCACGTTGCATTCGGACATCCTTCCTAATAAGCTTTTCCAACACTGAATGTTTTCTTCACATGGAGAATCCAGTCCGTTTCTGGCAACTTCCAGGCATTTGGTCCCATTTCTATTAATTGTGTAACCCTTTTTGCATTGACACCGTCCTGCTAAGCACACCAGAGGAATTGCAGGGTCACAAACAGCACTTGCAACTTCCGAACCGGAAAAGCTTTCAATGCCGGGTAAACTGTAATTATGATTTTGCTCATCATATACAGGGATAGAGTGAACTTTCTCCTCTTGACATTTATCGCCAATCTGAAGGTATAGTGTGGCATGACCTTTATACGACCAAAACACCAGATATAGCAGGGGCCACAGGAAAAGTTTCAATTTTGCCATATTATATGGGCACTGGAAAACCGTCGACGTTTACTTTTACGCTTTTAGTTAAATGTGTATTCTCGTAGTTCTAATAATCGGTGGTAATAGGTGGTAAAGACTGGTAATGGGATTGCGTGTGTGCTCTGACGCGATTTCAGAAAGCAAGTGACCCCAAAAATGGTATAGCGCAGAACATTTTCTCTTCAGAAAGTTTAAGAGGGATTGGAAACTCCAGGTTCAATATAATATGGAACTTGTTTGTATGCTTATGTCAAATGGGATTTTGAGCATAAATGAGAGAGAAAAAAGTGTGAAAGCTTTTCCTAACGACCAGCCAGTCAGCAAGTTCATAAAATTATATCCATGAGTAATCTTACGTATACAAATCCACAAAAAATTTCCTTAAGCATACGCAACTTCTTACCATATGAAAATTATGCGTAAATATAGACCCAAGCTGAAGCAACACCGTTGAAAGCGATTGTATCTGTAGAGTCATTTAAATCTTGATTTGTTTGCAATTTTACATGGCAAGCACATAGTTTAAAGTGCTTAAGCTGTAGATATATATTATAGGAGCGGATTAAAACATGATGATCTGACAAATCAACTCCTGAACAAATTGATTGCGTGTGATTCTGAAAATGAATGCATTTATTTTTTATGCCAAGACTTTTACGATTTGAAACCTATTCATCTATCATTTTTCGCCATTTTCATTTTCAACCAGCCATACAAAATAACTGCACAAATACGAAAGCTAGCCAACTTATAGGGATCAAGGCCTTCGTCCACTGTTTTATTTCTCCATTATTGTAACAAATCAAAGTCATTTTCTCACTCATTCAGTTACTGCAAAAGTAGATAATTTCATGAACCAGTATCTAACAGCAGCGCACTAGCCCCATCCTCAAGCTTGAATCCATTAGAAGAGCATTGGCTTTCTTGGTTTTTTGCATAGTCGCTGAAACTCTTTTTGCTGTTGGATGCATAAATGCACATTAGGAGTAATTTTTTGTCGCTTTTCCTTAATCCATGCCAAAAATCCATTAATGTTGGTTGAGGAAATACATCTTAGATCCTGTTAAGGTAAAGTAGGTACGTACCTACTTACTCATGGTTCATACACAATTTCAATCATTCATTTAAACCTCATGGGGATCAAGACATGTTCAAGTTGAAATGTACTGATAGTGAAAATCATAAAGATTTATGAATGCTAAAAAACGACATTCCAGTGACACTTTCTAAGAGCACATATATAACTGCACGGCTGGAGGATTACAAATGTTTAGTACTTTTTAGGACAAGATTTGCCAAACGTTTCATACATCAGTCATGACGGGGTGAACTCCCATCAGAGTCTGGCAACATTGCATCGACACTTCCCATTAAAACATAAGTTTTTGTAATATCCTCTAAAACGTATTTTGGTGTGATGCGTACAAATTGTCTGCATTCTGTCTTTGCTTCCAAAAGAGATTTTATCCTTTTTTGTCAGAAAAAATAAATGAGCTAAGCTGCATTCACTCTTGCGTTGCAGTTATCTTGCGGCACTTATGTTTACTCAGTAATATCCAATGCCAAAATACACATAGCTGTGATCAAGAAATATACATGCTTGTCCTTAAAATATGATCCCCTCTTAAGAGTTTATGGAAAAGTAAACACGTTGCACACAATGATGCATACTTCTTCCATCTTGAGCCAACGACTAGTCAGGTTTAGGGCAGGATACATAATTATAAAAACTGCATAGCTCCGATCCGATAAGTATAAGCTATCATCACTAATGTACAGAAGAATTTCAAATGGTTGGATGGATGGGAAATGCAGATGCACCGCTTTTTTGCTCCCGTATTCGCTTTGATCCGTTATAGCAAATTTATTACCTTGTTAATGTAAGAAGTGAGATAACATTTTTACTGTATAGGGTGATTTTCAAACACTTCATGAAAAAATACGTCAAATATGTGTGAAAATAACTTTTTATTCATTTTATAAAAAATTAACTTGCAAGCGGTTCGATGAATAACATTTTTATAGAATCATCGAAAGAAAAGTTTGTTTGTTCCCCTTTTACAGATTAACTGTCAACGATTATACCAAATATTCGTGTTTATTTTTTTGCTGATACTTACTCAGTTTTACAAGTTTATTTATTTTTAAAGCAGTGTTTTAATTATCTGGGGATCTGCAATCAAATAATATTGACAAATCTCGGTACTACACTATATAATTGCTACTGTGGTTTAGTCATGCACTTTTCATATGGAACTTCCACTACATCAAATAGCTTAAATCCCAAGAGTTCCACTTTCTTCAGAAGGGCTTTTACCAGCGCACTGTCAAGTCTCTTTACTTTGGAAAATATTGCCCAATTAATTTCATTGTTCGGAAAGCAGTGCACTAAGAGAACCCATGTCTTTCCATCACTGTCAGCAATGTATACAAATGAGTCACCTACAAAAAAATAAATATTTCTTATCATTTCTAAAGTTATCAAGACAGTTTTGTTCCATTTTTAATTACAAGCTGTTGACCTTCTTGTTCGTTTCCTTTGAGATCGTTACAATACCATTTTGAGTTTAACCCTTGGTTTGGAGCACAAGCTAAGCTCCACTCAGCTCCCGTATGTGGACATTTTGATTGAAGCCATAAGGTTGCTGCAGAGTTAGTAGGAGTTCCTCCAACGGGCAATTCTTTTACATTCACCTTAATACATAGTTGTCCCATGTGCGGACTATTAGTTTTTAGTTTTTCATTATTTGATTTTGCGGATTTTGCCATAGAATGAATCCAATGACTACTCATATATGGAAGATGCCATTGTCCTAATACCTGTATTATAATAACCGGTTTTAAATTTTGTTTCTGGTTGTTCCAGTAGCAATACTACCAAACTACCAACCAACTTATACTTCACTTGAACGAAACAATACATAACGATTTTGCTGACTTACCGTTTTTAAGGTAACGTTACGTAAATTGTCAATTTTGGGACAGCCTGGTTCTCGAATCTCAGTTAGACTGACCTCAGGATCGTCATCCCCTAGTATCGTGTCAGTAATATATTGTCCCCGTGTAACTCGAACTAACAGTTGAATTAAAAGTAGGTGGAATGTAATGATTCTGAGCGTCATTTTATGGAATAAAATGTCTTGAATTATGTAACAGCTTATAAAAGCCTTCTTCTCAACTAAACATTAATTGTACGCTATACGTATGACTGAAACAATAAATGGAACAAAATGCTCTGCTGATTCTAGGGACTAAACACATAATGTCTCATAAATGCTGTACAGTGTAAGTATTCAATGAATTGGTGTCTTCTTAAATTCATAAAATTTGTCAATTGTCTGAATAAAGCAAGGTTTTGTTTTACCCATTTTCTTTGAGATTTACCTTAGCTAACACAATATTACTTTATTCCATTGTGTACTTACAGTTACAACGAATTTCAAGAATTTATTTGGACCCAGTCTGCTTTGAGCTGGGCCAAGTTTATTACATAATGCTTTCACATGAAAACGTCAACATTTTTTTCAAATCATGTCACATTTGATGTAACTTGACTCAAGAAGGGGGGCAACTATTATACAAAAGTTGAACTTTAAATTCATTAACATCGAATCCATATCCTTCCAACAGACCAAACAAAACGTCTGTGACATCACTTTCTATTTTTACATCTTTTGACAGCAAGGCCCAGCTCATTCCTTCGGCAGGAGTACGTTCTTCCTTTGGGCTACACCTAACCAGGACTATCCAGTTTAATTGATTTGTCGCTGCAACCATTAAGTACAGGTCTCCTAGAATTTAGAAAACTTCGTTATAACGTTCCGTAATTAAAATGCAATGAAATATAATGTCTTGTCAGTCTTACTATTTTCGTTTCCATTAATACATGTAAACTTGGACCTTGTCTTTTTATTTAAAGGAAAACATAATAACTCAAACTCGCCCTTCAGTTTTGGGCAAATATATTTAATTTTCCATAATCCACCTGCATTCCGATTGGACGGATGCGGATGTTCACTCAAAACAATTCTGGGACAGATTGATGTGATTTGGGACATTTTAACTGAACGGTTATACAATGACATTCCAATATCTGCTAACCAATTTAAACTTGAATATGGCATAAACCAACTTCCAGTAAGCTTTCAAGTATAGATACAAAAAAATACAAACCCCATCATTGTTTTGCATAATATACTATTTAAGTCTAATTGTAATTAATAAGAATTAAAACAAAAGTACCTTGCTTATTTTAAGTTTGTGACGCTCAGTCACAAAAGGACAACCATCTTCTCTTACATTATATGGGTCTACGTCCGGATCGTCATCCGTTGCATTATCAAACGCGTCTGTGGGTAAAAATAAAGTCACGCAACAGACATATATGATCAGAGTTTTCAAAAATTCTTGGGCAGTTCGGCTAAATTTCATTCTGATGACTGGTATATTAGAACCTCTAATGATTTTTGCTGTACACACCCACTATGCTATTATGATGAAGCCAAAAGATCAATAATATTGGTATTATCTAAATGTTAATAATGTTGAATTTATCCTTTATGCAGATGTTGTACATAACCTTCACGTTTTATGGCATTTCTTTACTACTGATGACGCATAGTTATTGTAATTCTTCTATTAATTCATTTGATAATATACCTATCTTTAACCGATTAATGTCATGTAAAGACAATGGAAGCTATATATATCTAATCGCTTAACCCGTCACAAAGCGTCCATACGCTAAAAATGCAAAGTGTTAATGATGGAACAGGTCATTGCGAGTGCTAAATATTCGAATGTTTCCTGGTTCAATACTTACATAAAATGACATTATTATGTTCATGCAAAATCATGCATTTTCTGACTGGTCTGGTGGCATAATGACAATCGGTAATCCACAAATTGAAATTATAATAAACCCGTTGAAACTAAATGGTACATATCCTCCTGCGGTACTAAGAACAGTGTATGTAATTAGCTCTGTTTTTGAGTTGATCTCTTTTTGAATTGTTTCGTTAATAGTACTCACGTTTAAATATGCCTTATTTTTTAAAAGATTTCCCTTGTTTATTGAGGCATGCATTTAATCACTGAAACGAATAAGCGAAACATTATTGTTCATCATGATTCCGTTTAAGCCCGGCTCGACACCCATTTAGTTAAATATTTTATAATTAGTACATTGGATGCATGGCCCTCGTGGGAGCTTTATCTGTAATTAAAATAGTTTATTAACATTTCATTTTTACCAACGCCTTCGTGTTATGGTTCATGGGAAATGTATTTATCTTGTATTTTATTCGCATGTAAAGCACTTCCTTGTATGAAGGGCAATATGACGTACCTACAAGATCTTTGGAGCAACATTATATTGTGCGTACATACCAATCTAAGGTTATCTGTACAAGTGTGGTAGCTTAAAAATGAAATATTACTCATATTAGCACGTTACATCACTACAATCAATTACCTGTATGGTGTACATACTACAAACTGTATGCTGGATGCAATGATGCAAATATTGAATATGCCTCATTCTTGGAGAGTCAGATGAGTGTTTTCATCTTGTTGCGCTTACTATAAATAGACATGCGGAATAAACATCATATTTCATGCATACGTCTAAAATAAAATGTGTTTCTAAATTCATTAGATGTTGTCTTTAATCGTGATTAAATTTGTTAATTCGTACTTTTTTCTCAATTATAAAACATTTTTCTCAACCATTAAATTTTAAAATCTGCATAAGAGAATCAAGAGTACAAAAATTTGTACATTGGTGTCAGTATCATACCTACTTACAATAATTGATGGAAACTATATTATACTATATAACAAGCAGTTATTTGTTATGTAACAGCAGACTTTGTCATATTTTCACTAGTCTTCTACTTCTGGTTGATGTAATTCACACCCTTCGTATGGAGGGGACAAAGCATCTTCTAGTTTTTGTGGATACCCAAGTTTGGAGACGGCTGAGACGATTTCTTCTTTCATTGTGACATTTAAGCTCGTTAAAGTACTGAAAGTGTACCAGTCATTGTAAAGCCCATCTGCACTGCACCTTATAATGGCCATAGTTGTTTTGTTATCAGTCCAAACAATAATGACAATGGAATCACCTACAGGAATGTCAAAAAACGGTTTATTATAAAGCACGTTTCAAGGAACAATTAGAATTTGATGCATAAAATTAATCAATCTAGTATACCACTTTTCTGGTAGTTAGGATTTTCGCTTTGAGCATTGATCTTGCAATCATTCATGCCTTTTTTAACTACGGAGCAGTCCTGAATCATAAAGTTTCCTCCATGTCCTTCCATTTCCAACTTAAATCCTCGGATTCGAACAAGCATGCAAAGATGCTTGATGTCATTTTCTTTTTTGCTGCTGTCCTTGCTTCCAGAAGCAATTAGTTTGGAAATGTGATGAATCGCTGTAGAACTTGCAAAAGGAATGTAAAAATGTGCTCCTGCGAAAAGCCGCATACCCTAATAAACACAAATTATCGAACAAATATGCTATTTAGTAATTATAATATTGTATGTTAAATGGCTATCTTCTTCATCTAGACAGGAAGGAAGCAAATAATTAAAACAACATTACATACACTTGTGAATGAATCTATAAAAGTTCTCACCCACTCCGCACTCAAATGGTTAGTTGGTTCAATTTTAAGGCAGTTTGGATGAAGCTTTGCTTTTGAAAACTGGCCTGATACAAGAGAGGAAGTAATGACTGCCATCAAGATAACAAAAGCTACATAGAATTTTTGTCGATACATTTTCAGAATGCCTAGTAAAGTCTTGATATAAAAAATAAAAATAAATAATATAAATGCTTGACTTTGACTTTCGAACAATATTATTAACCAAATACTTTAACTGGAGCGTACAAATCGAAATATGACTTTATAAATTTATTAAACACCTTTTCACTTTCCTTACAATATGGATATTTCAAGAAACGTGTTTTATGATTGTATTGTTGTATGCGGAATGCCATATTTCAAGGTTGCCAATCCTGCATGCTTTCTTGGAATCCGTTTTTTACTCCATTTACCATTAGTCATATTAACTTGATAAACAAATTCATATAACTTCTGTCTTATGCTTTCTAAGTCTATTTACTATATCGTTTAACCAGAGCATTATATTATTGTGGTCCGGTCCTTGTGGACATTATTCCATTCCATGAATTTGGTTACCATTGAACTTGCTTTGAATTTGAACCACAATAGTTCAACATATTTAATGATGATAGAGTCTATTCAATAGACATTGGAAAGTGCAAACTACTGAGCCGGAATTGGATGTTGGATGGATGCTGGACTGAACCGTTGTTGGAATGTTGGATGCTCTTACATCTTTTCGCAAACGTTTTTATGAAATGTTGACTTCCAAGAAGACTTCCTTTTTAATTTTTACTTCCTTGAGGTTTCACGTTCATATTCACACGCATCCGTTATCTCCGTTTTAGTCTTATTTAGTTAGTGTATGTATGTCTATAAAGACTGACATGTACTGGCATATATAACATATATGCCTTTGTGTGCGTTTTAAACGAAAGGAAAATCCTTGAAATATTTGTTTTGAGCTAATAAACGAATAGCAAGTTTGATGGTAAAGACAAGTTTATATGATTTGCTAGTACTAGATACAACGCCAATGCATTTGAATACAATTTTAAATGAATTGTTGATCTATAATATGTCAATAATATGTACTTCTTGTTGAGATTTTAAAATGCATACTCGATGCCTATTTTGAATGATATAAAATGTAAAAACATGTTTATTCAGTTATTCACTATTACTGGACATTAAAATCAAAATCACATAATTTATAAATGCATTCAAAAGAAACACTCTGAGTTCTCCACCTGAATAATTTACTTTTAATATTTTACTTTACGGACATGTAAAAAGGTAAACATTTATGACTATCCACGACATACAAAAATATGATTAATAATTTATTCTTGTGTTTTTAAAGCTTGCTGGTTATTGTAACCTATTGTAAATATAATGTTTTGTTAAACTCGTCAATTACGGAATTATTTATGATGTTATGTCGTTCAAGCATTGTTTGACTCGCCGGTATGACCATCGTTATCATTATCTTCTTCAACCTCAACTTCAATTACAGGAGCTTCTCGTTTTCCTCCTTTGGTATTAAGCGGTGCATACAGCACAATGATTCGTCCCTTAATGCCGGATTCTGGAGGAGGCACAAACTCATAAATGTTAGCGTTATTATTAGCAGAATCTGTAGAACTTGAGCTTATCCCTTGTACAGCAAGGTTTTGAGAAGGAATATTTTGTGATTGCTGCTGCTGTGCAAGTTGATTTTCTAATTTGCTTTCATATATTAACTGAATGTGGGATTTTCCACTACCACCACCACTGGCACCAGACCCCTGGCTCTGTTCTTCATTTATAACTTGTTGTACTATGCCAAAGTCTCCATGCGCAGAAGTTGCAAAGTTTGCCAAAGGAAGGTTTGAAGGCGAGGATGGTGCAATGGGTGTTGATTCTCCAAGCGTCTCAGTTCCACCATTAGTTTCCTGAGTGTTTGCATTACTTTGCCAGATGTACCCAGAAGGTAACTGGGTAAACCTAAAATTTTCCCAGCCAGCAGGAATGGTCACCCTGGGGTTTGAGGCCACTGAATTTGCGTTAACTTGATTATACGACGGATTTGCTGCATGAGTATTTCCTTGAATCAAATGAATTGATGAATCTGAACCTCCTTGACCAAAGTTTAAGGAAGGATTAGAAGGCTGAGGTGGGGCATTCCAGTCCCCATGATTTTGTTGTACTTGAACTTGGCCTTGTGAAATTCTTGAGCTTTGCCAGGCTACAGATGGAGTTTGGGGTACCTGGCTAATCCTGGCACTTTCCCAAGTCACAGGTGCATGTGGCTGAGGAATTTGGGAAACTCTAGAGCCCTGCCATCCAATGTGCTGAACTTGAACCTGCGGGTTCGCAGCATTTGTACTTTGAAACGAAACGGCTGCCTGTGGACGATGATGATGTGAGATTCCAGAACTCTCCCAACTGACAGTTTGAGGGGATGGTGTTGAGTACACAATTCCTCCACCTTGAATTGCTGGATTTGCAGGGGCTGGTGTTGGTGTAGCAGAAATTTGAACATTAGACCAGCCTGAACCAGGCTGTTGGACAACTTTTACAGGTGAGGTTTGGGGGAAAGATTGAGGCACTTCCCATTCTGCAGGTGGAACTGGAGTGACTCTGGCTCGTTGGAAAACTCCGGTTGAGTCAATTGGTAAGATTTTTGAGGTACCCCATTCCACAACATTCCCATTAGGAGTCTGCTGGGTTTGAGTGTTTGAGTGGGTCACTTTAGCACTTTGGAAAATTCCGGGAGTATTCACAACTTTAGTGGATGACCAACCACCCCCATTGGATGTTGATGATGAGGTACTCGAAATTCTAGCGCTTTCAAAAACTCGAGAATTGCCAGGGCGTAACCTTAAGCTTTCCCAGAAAGACACAGGAATTTGTACTATAGTTGTAGATGGAACATTCAATCTAGGATTTGATGGTAATGGTGCTGGGGTTGTTGAGGGCACTCTTACAATTGTTCCCCCTCCTGAAGAACCAGGTACACGAACTACTGTTGTGCTAACTGGATGTTTTGTTGGAGTTCCCCATGAAGGTATTTGGGACACAGTGTTTTGCCAAATTCCTGAATTTTGGTTTGACCAACCCCACCCAGAACTGCTAGTAACGCAGCCACTAGGACCAGGATAGTTACAATTTTTGGTAGACTCGTCGAATGCAAGTCCTCCGGGACAATCAAAGTCATAACGGAGCAAAAGGCTCTTTTCTGCAGTACTGTGGTCTACACAAACATAAAATCGCGAACAATCCGAGGGGTTAACAAAGTATCCAGGTAAGGAGCATGTTGACTGTAGTTGGGTGATATCTGTCCACCCTGTACCAGGAACTGCAGCAAAATTGTCTGCATACAAAGTATTTTTAAAAGAAGGTAATAATTAAATTTTAATTTTTTAAAAATAATTATTTTTCAGACAAAATTAATTTACCAGTTTGAGATTGTATCAAGCTGCCCCAGCAAATTATTAGAATTGCTCGCATTAAAACTAGAATGATTAAACAACAAATATAAGTATTTCATTGTTGAAAATCCGCATTTTTTTACTTATTAGTAATCTAAAACTTACGCTTCATGGTTGCTAATAATGCAGTAGTGAAGTTTATCCTTACAAAGTGTCTGGCTTTGTGTTCGGTGGTGCTGGAACCGTTCGAAAGACTGAGTCCAAACTATTAACTTCATAATGGTATTTATGGAAAGATTTATGGATTTCAGAAAAATCAGGGAAGTGCTGGATTAGATTGGCAACGCAGACTGTATGTAAGAGTTTATCAAAGATAAGTTAACATTTGAGCTGTTATTTTTTTACATAAATATCTTTTACAGAAATAAGATATAAGTTGTCCATGTAAAATTTATTGCCGGATTCGTGTATTTTGTAAAGCACGTTTGTGTAATGTTATGCACACAATCTTAAGATTTTTAAAACATCAATATGCGAGCGGCCACACACTACTTACAACGTTCATTATTGTATGTTATAGGGTTAATCAGGTTTAAAAATTCAAGCACATTTTCAAGGTAATAAAGGCAATGAGATCAGGTAGGTAAAAATTCCCACGCATGGTGCATAGCATTTCTTGAATGAATTTCGTGCAAGCAAATATTTACGCAGTGTTCATGAACTTGCCATATCCAAAAAAAAGAGTATTATATGTTTCCATTTATTTCCACGTTTTAACTGGCTTATTCACATTCCACTGTAAGTTAGAGTTATCCAGTTAGTTCAATCACAACTTGTGATTCACAAGAAGAATCTTATGAGATTAACCTGCTTTAGCATTTATCATGAAGCAGTGAATCATGAATTTTGTGAATGGTATACTTGATTTTAACAATGATTACCGCCAGTGCACCGATGCCTAACATAAATTGCATTCCAGAGAGTTTCAGTGTACTATAAGCACTGGAATAGGTTAGCGTATACATAATCCTTTCTGCTAATGTTAAAGAAATCTTCCAGTGTTTCACATTTTATCGATATGAGTGATCAGTTTTTTCATTCAAAATATGCATTACATACATACTTGTTTTCCTTCTATTTTTTATGCAAGGCGGAAGAGAGTATATAATTCAACATTGAAAGATTATTGCTATCAAATTTATAAATCGAGTATATTTGTGAATTTAATGGAACAATCTCATTCAAAGTGAGATATTACTATATTTGCATTAGAATAATAGTGGTTTCATACATTGCATTTCCATTATCCCATTAGCGGCAATCAAAACTTCTCAGTGGGTGGACGTTGTTAGACTAAACATAATATTATTACACAAACACAATGAAAGCTACGATAGTGTCGGATTACCCCAAAATTTTAAAATTCAAATTACTCAAGTATTATATAAGACTTTGAAAATCTAAAAACAGATTTGGATTTAGCGTTAAAAACCATGTGGAGACTATATACATACTTTTTTGAAAATTTTACAAATAAGCGTGCAAATTAGTAATTAAAAATTAGGCACATTTTTCATTAGAATGTATGATTTTTTTCATGAATTCTTATAAAGGCATGTAATTTAAGCATAAAGCAAAACTGTGTGGGCTAGTGGAAGCAGTACTCAGATATTCTGATAGTAAATAGATAGGAAACCCCCAAAATATGCATAAAATTTTTAACTTTTACAATGGATATTTATTTAAAATTCAGAGTTCATATCCGAAATCAGATTATTTCATAGATTTTGTCAAATTATTTAATTTTTTGCAAACGTATCTTAAAACCCAAATACATATAACGAAATGAATGTACTTATTTAGGATGTTAGTAAAATGCATACAAGCCAAAAATGAAAGATTCACCAACGTTTAAATAGGTGCTGTAAATTGTGAATGCAAGTTTGTATCGATACAACAAACAAATCGTAGAAAGTTACAACAAAAACAAAGATTCAAATTGAAAAAAACTTTGCTTTTACAACAGCGAATCCTGTAGCTATTTACCAACATTTTCAATCGCATCCCTAACATATTTTGTCTTTGTGAGTTTTTTCGTCGCAAGATGGAAGTTGCTAACTTAAGGCAAACATAATATTCTGTAGTCATCCCTTTGCGGCGAAGGCTTTGCCCACTAGCCCACTTCGCCGCTCCGCTTCCTCTTATTTTGTATTTATAGTTTACATTTGGGAAACTTTTATATTTTAATTTTTGTTTAAATATGCATGATCTACATGTTAGTTTAGTTTTTATCCAGGAAATAATATAAATGAAAAATATAAATCGAAATAAATCTGATGGGTTTGACTCTATGGAATGTAACATAAGGCGAAAGTTATTGCTTCGGAATGGTAATAAATCGGCTTCTTAACTGCCTGAGTAGTGGAAACAGTGTTTCGTTAAATGAGTAATAATGAAATTACAAAGTCATTCTACCCATAAATACATATAAATGACTCATTTGTCTGGTATACTTTGATAGCACATATTATAGCCAAGTGAAATTAAACGTTTTCGTTGACGCCATGAGACCAGCAGTTTGGCCACCAGATTGGGGCAATGCCCCCATTTAGGTAGTTGCTTGTGAACTTCTGGAAACAGAAATATCTTGTGCCTGGAATTCCTGTATTTTCCCGCACCTAATTCATTTATGTATTGCTTAATTTTTCGATTATTTAATCCACACTTGTGCAATGACTAATTTTTATTGTCTTATGGTCGTGGACATCGACACTTTCATAATGGATTTCATATCATGTAATATATCCCTCATGAATTTTTCATGAATTATGAACGCTGGAGTGCAAACCATTTGTCGTTTCCATTATTTTGGAGAACAGGTTTGTGTATAAACCTGAGGAAACGTTTTTGTAACTGGAAAGGTTATATAAATAAACTCAACTCTTTAGGTAGTTCTTGTAGTTTCTTAACAGTTTTTCTGAACGACACTTGTAGATTGAGAGAAGCGCGCACAAACTTATCGAACTAAAATGATTTCTGCAAAATGCATTGCTGTGCTGCTTTTGGCAGCCCTTGTTAAGGTAAATTTTTAAAAATGCCAATTCCTTTATTAAAAAGTTGCAAAGTTGGGTTTTGATTTTTGTCAAAATATTATTTACAGGCCCAAGAGGTAGTTCAACCCGCTGAAAATGCCCGTCAGGCAGTTCCCCCAGCGGTCCCAACACAATTGCCTGTAAACCCAATATCCAACCAGCACTGGACAGAGCAAATGCGCGTTGCTATCAATGGAGCCAACGAGCGTATTTCTCAAAACATGGTCGTTGTCCTCAGTGCCTTGTCTGAAACCATGAGGGACGCTGGATTGAACAACACCCGAGCTTTCGGTGAGTTCTTTTTTTAAGATTTTGGACTTTGACGTACGATTATAAACCATATGCCTATACTAATTACTAATTAGAACACTTTTTTTCATGCAGCTCATTTCACCAGGGCCATTGTTACTGGCGTTGTTGACCTTACTGGAGTTGTTGCATACATTCCCAGACTTCTTGCTTTAGACCTGCCCAACCAGTTCACAGAAGTCCTCCGTCTTGTCCGCAGAAACGAGGTCCGTGTCCCATCTTCTGTCAACGAAGCCATCGACAGTATTTTGGTTTTGACTCGCCAAGCTGAAGAGAGTGGAATCTCTCAACGTGTTTTCGGACCTGTGACAAGATTCATGCCTAACCTTTTCAATGGTGCTCATGACTTCCTCCAGACCATCTTCACCACCATGTTCAACGTCTTCGGAGCTAACCTTCCAGACTTTGTACGAAGTCCAATTCCATCCAGATCCGAGTCTGAGGCTAACTCCAGCGTGGTTGTTGATGCAACGACTGCCGTCCCACCTGCAGCTGGCAGATATTATCTTTATTAGAACAACATTGTAATTTAATGTTATACGTATTAAATTAATTTGGCAAAGCACTATACAAGTGTGATGGTGACTCAACAATACTGAATAAAACCTACACACTCCAAACAAAAACTTTGTTAATGCATGTTATACATTTATTTCGGCATTCATGATGAATTTATGAAAAAGCAGACGTGCATAAAGTAAAAGCAAGATAAATGAATGACAGATGTCATGTTCTTTTTTTAAATTTCTTCTTTCAGAAATGATCATTTTATAAAAATTGTAAGATACTGAAGATAACAATAACGTTATCTTTGGCATACTCTTTTTGTTCATAAATTTTCATATCAGTTTCATGTGAGGAGACTGTAACAAAGGAGAAAGACTCTTAAAGAATCAATATCATTAAAAGGGATTTAAAAATAAGAGATTTATTTCGGTTGCTGTAAATCCTTTACTTTATTTTATAGAGACGTACAAAGCGGTTCTGTTCCTTGTTTACAGTGTGATGATGTGCTACATATTTATATTGTTCTGCATTGTGTAGATATATGCCTTGTATGTTTTAATTTTTAACTGATAGATTTATTGTGTTGTGTGGGATGAGAAAGAATTATTGGAAGTGATCATCTAAAGTCTTGAGAAGACTGTTCATAATGAGATGATAGGATAATTGAGCTTTTTGTTGCTACAATGATACGTCTTCTTGAGTGCCCTATCAGTTGTCAGTAAGTTTAGTTTTATACGACTTTTGTTATAAATGCACAATAGTAAGTAACAACTCTTCATTGGGTAGTCACTTTTGGCTGCTCACTTGTCAATTGTAAGGATTTAAAATTATTTTGACATAAAAGAAATTTTGAATGCTACATGATATTCTGACTGGTAGAGATGTCTGAATATGTATATGATATTGGTATAAATGAAAAATGATATAATATCAAAGTATAAAGTTAACTAAAGAAACACACAGTTTAATTCGGTGGCAGCCAAAGTTCAGACATTGTTTTGGTAGCATTTACTAACATGGCTTGTCAGCAGCAGATCTCTTCTCTTGTTGTTGTTTGAAGCTTACATGACCGATGCAATTTTAACAGTGGGATACAGTGGAAGATCCACAAGTGAAATTCATACGTATTATTTAGAGAGCATATTTTATATTATTCATGTCTATCATATTGATGTGTCTGTACGTGTCTCTATCCGTCCGTCCGTAAGCATAATAAACTCCTCAACGGTTAAACATATTTCAATTCCTTTTTCGCATATCGGTTGCTACATCTCTTGGTCCCTATTGATTAACCGGAAGGCACCTTTCTAAGATACTTTTTTTGCATATAAACGTCATAAAACTACAGCATTTTCACTACTGACGTGCAAATAGGATTTACCCAGGAATCTTTCCTAAAAAGTACTACTTTTTGCAAAAAGGTTTTGGATATAAATTTCTAGTGACTTGTAAGCAGGATAACCACGACTAAAAATGCCCGAAAAAAAGGGTTAGGCACCTTAAAATGCCCGAAAAGTGTACACATGAACCTTACTTCTATCTTACAAGGGTTTATTACAGTCAATATTGAGATAATATTATACATAGCTTCATACATCAAAACCATAACGTTTATCACAGTTATCAAATAAAGACCTCCCAGTCATTTTAAATACAAAAGAACCTGGTCAATCACACTCTAATATCTGCTATTCTTACAATAAAATAATTAGGCATCATCATACAGCACATCATGTCAAAATGGTTAAGTCTAATTATGGAACACCTGTGCTGCTTTCTGTATTAAGAACTCGATTTTATCGAATTTCTAAGTAGAAACAACAATGCACAACACATCTTGTACCAGAAACATGTATTTATGTATTATACAACTTCACAAATTATTTAATATTGTAATTTTCCTTGCGGGACCTGGAGCGTAGATTCATTAATATTCTTCGTTTTCTCAATTACATATGAGGGGTTAGGGTACTGTACATACATAACTTACTGGATATTGATCACTTTTAGGCAGCGCATGTCATTTATAAAATATTAGTTAATTTAAAGCAAATCATCAAAAAACAAATTCAAAACTGTCAATGATTTTATATCCAAGTTGCATTCACCGAATGCAAAACAATACATTATGCTCCTCACTTTAAAGGGCATCTCGGAATGCCCCCATCAACGGCTGTTAATAACATAATATCGCAGTCTGGGATTTATCTTCCCTCATTTCAGTTTTGGCTGGTAAAACGTTGACAAGATTGAGAAGTTGAAAGTATGTGAATTTAAAATTTCTTAATTCTCTGGTACGTTAGTATATATAGGTAGAACAATATTGTAAAATGTTGAATATCTGAAAGTGCTAAGTTTGGGCATAAACCATTCAGTTTGAAGTGCACTCGTCGGAGCAAGAGAAATACGGACTTAAAATTTTAAAGAAGAATTTTTCTTGACGAAAGCCTCTTGGAAGAATATTATTGATGTGAATGGTATGCTCATTTGCTTGTGTGTGTAACACTACACAACATTCCAAGAGATCAATAAGATGATGGAAAGCCGATGAAGTAAATAACGATAAGTGCTACTTCTGTACACTGTACCCTTATTTTTAAGGTTGTGTATTGTATATTTGTTGAAATACTCGTCTTTTTCACCTGTCCGTACATTAACAACGTCGGAGGAGTGAGAGAAGCTCTACGCTTATATTTTACTTGTTATGTTGACGAATAAATGAAAAGTAAACTACGCATTTTTATTTTCATTATTATGATTGATTCTTGAGTATGGCTATAAGTGGATGCGATATACTCCCTACATAAATGTACTTAAATTTCAATCATCGCAAGTTCCTCTAAATGGAAATGAAGAGAATAAATAAACAAAATAAATACCAATCAAAGATGAAAGGACAACCAACTTATCTGTGTTGATCGTCAAGATTCCAATACATTTTCAAGGACTGAAGTTTTATGTGGAAGTGTCTTTAATTTCAAGAACTGATGTTTTAAAGTCATTCTAAGTCTAGGTTTAATTTCTCAGTTAAATAATTTAAAGCAGGAAGCATTTTAAAATTGAAAACTTGAAAGCATAAATTTAAAAGAGTATTTTCCATGATGTATGAGAATTATTTGGTATTTGGTCGAAGGTGTAAATTTGGAAATAATTTTGCAATAAACATTTTAATGATTAAATGTACAAACATTTTGTGTATAGAATTACTTGAATCAAAGATTGCCTAATATCAGTAATTCCTAAGATTCACAGCCAAAAAGCCAAATTGTAAAAAAATCGAAGAAGTACAAATGTTGTTGGCCGTATATTATTTTCATAACATGTTAGCATACATGCCAAGAATCGAACCACAAAACCTTTGGTTTTTGTTTGATATGAACAAAAGCAGTATTTAAGACTGTACACAATAGAAACTACTGTTTAAAATGTAATTTACTGATGCAGATATACTTTTTTGGGAAGAACAAATGTTCCCCTAAATGCAAACTGATTATTGTAAGTATTTACAAACTTAAATAATTTTTCATCTCGAATAATCTCTCTTGTTGGACAACTTGTATTACAAACTCATTCAATTTATTGCTACAACATAACAGGAAAGTAATCAGTTAATATTTTCTTTTTCATCATCATAATCCCACTATCCCACCATGTAATCCTTTAAGCCTTAGAAAATATAGGGTCTTTCCTTTTTTTCCTTTACGCACACTTACTTACTCTCGGACGTGCGTGCGTGCCACATCACCCCGAGTTGAGTTTATATTATATTTGTTACCACATGCACTGATATACTGTACAACATACATATACATTGAATTGAAAAGAATGAGTGAACGTAAAGGCAGAATGTGTTTTGTGGTTACGTGGTTAGCTTTGCGTGATATATGATGAAGTGGCAAACTTGATCCTGCTTTTATGTCGCCCTCAAGATTTGTTAGTTTTTCCATAGTCAATAGTGTAAATATGAGATGAGAGGAGTACAAATGACTAATTTGTTTATTGATTATGTTATGCTGATTTTCTGGAAAGAATAATATTATTATCTCGGATTATTTGGCATGAGTAATGAAAACTTCATATCCATCAACTTACCACTCAGCTTTCCATGTAATTATTTTTATTTGTTATTTAGAGCGGGTTACTACTTATTACTAGACCGAGAGCCAAATAATGTTTTCATTTTACTCAAAGCAAAATTTGTTGTGTAATTTCAAAGAAACTTTTACAGAATAGTGTGCTTTTCGTCAAAAACAAAAAATGTTGTTTTAAGTTTCTCTCTTGTACTTGCGTGTGCCAATATTAAAATCAGTAAAGCTGTAAAAGTGTTATGTAGAAATGGCATTTCTTTACATCACCATATTCTGTTACAATTGCATAACTTTGTAGATCGGTTGATCACAAAATTTATACTTTGGCAATGCCATTATGTTCGTAGGTGGGTAGGTCCATTAAAGGTTTCGTATCTATTGTCTTTATCTAAATGGAATGATTTGACGATTTCAGGAGAAGAGTACTTCGTAACACATTATGCGCCTTATGCACATTTTCATTTTGAAGTTTTCTTATACTGTTGTACTCATCAAGGAATTTACCAGGAAGATTACACAAAGTGTATGACAAATATTTTAAAACCACCATCAACATCGCACTCCATAAACCTACAAGTCAAGTTATTATTATTGTATGAAAAACTGTTAGATTTGACAGGACTATGTATGTGCATTACACTCATCATACCACACGTTTACCTGAATTCTTTCTTTAAAAAAAAGCCCGACTAGACGCATAATATGACATACCTTGCGACGAGTGGTGGTGAGTGTAGAACATTATGATACTATGGTCTAAAGAAAATTATAAGGATGATACGTCCTTATATATTCCTACTCATCTTAATAGTTCACTCTCAAGATTATGTGTTGTTTGAGGAATTCTTGAAAAAACCTTTTTTATACAAAAGTAGGAAAATTGGCAGTCTCTTTCAATATTTCAACAGTGAATGACATGACAGTAGTAAGTGTGAGATGTTATATGTGAATGACAGTCGGAGATTTGAAAGTTAAAAGGTAGAGTTTTAGTTGAACGATGCAGAGTGATGAGTTTCAATGAGTCAGCACTAAATCCTCTATACACAACAACGCCGTCGTCCGTCAACTATCCCAGCAGCAGCGAGCCGGTATTCATTTTCACCGTCACTATTATCATTACAATTGTAATTTGATGAATTGAAACGCTAAGTTATATCGGGAATTCACTTCAACAATTCCCGCAACCTAAAAACACCACACAATTTTTACTCTGTTTGACTTGTCCCTTCTTTGATGTTCTTTGATACACTTTTTTAACTTATAATTCTGTTTTGAAGAAACTACATTTTTGGCATTGGTACTACTTTGTACTTACTGTAGTATTGATTTGGTTTATTATTCCTAACGGTTAAAATACGGGCATAATGAGACTAGAAAAATAAATCTCTCTATTGAATACTTGGTTTACTTGTTTAAAATTTTGGTAATTAATCTATGAACGATACAAGTTATTAACATATCAAAATCAAACCTTTAATATGTAATGCATTATTTCCTTGTGAAAGTCCAGAATCTGTACGGAGATTTTAATGCCCCTACCTACAATAAAGCGCAGTTTTCATTCCAACAAGGCAGCAAGTTAGCTTAGGCAGTACGCATAGAATTAATATACTTTTAACAGCATTTGCTCACGGTCCTACGTGATTTTAAAGGTGTCAGGTTCATTCTCCTTACTGAATAGCTGATTCTCAACAATTTAAGAATTGGATTGAATTTAAACGATACACCTGCAAGAGGAAGCAGTGAATGCTTGGCTTGCACAATTCCAAGATGAAGTTATTCCATTACCACCAATTACCACCACACAGCGGAACTGGGACAACATGGTTATCTCTAAATCGATTGAAAATCTTGATTTCCACTCAGAAATAGACTCAGCTAGATTTCAAGCGCTACAATGCAGAGAGTCAGGAGCGTGGCTACATGCAATTCCTTCCAAAAATATCGGCACCCTTTTAGACAATCAAGTATTCCAAACCTGCGTTGGTCTCCGTCTGGGATGTAAAATGTATACTAATCATGTCTGCGATTGCGGAGCCAAAGTTACCGAAACTGGTGTGCATGGTCTAAGCTGTCCAAGGGCTAAAGGCAGATTTTCACGGCATCAAGAACTGAACAGACTAGTTCAACGATCACTAGCTTCGATAAATGTTCACTCATCACTCGAACCCCCTGGCCTCTCCCGCTCGGATGGTAAGCGTCCTGACGGTGTTACATTAGTTTCATAAAACATTTAAATAGAAATTCTTAAGCATTTGCTTGAGTTAGGATATATCAATGGAATATAATAGAGATTAGATCTTAAACTCAGATTACATAATCTCAGGTCCTTTACATTAAAGGTAACATGTTTGCAAACATTGACAAGTAAAATATAAATAATAAAAAGGTTTTCAGCTATAACTACTCTCATTTCTTCTGTTTTGGTTGGTGTCTATTGTTGCTTGGAATAACAAGAACAGTGGAGAATAGGTGACAAAATATATTTGGGTATTAAATTAATGGATGAACAAAAGAAATAAAAATCTGGCTTATTAGGCCAGTTCCCACGCGTTATATAAGCTTTTGTAACTTGAGAATTTAGCAAGGATATAAAATAGAAGGAACCAATGTTTATGCTTAGAAATATAATCTATATGTTCAAACAGCAACAATTTGAGATCCACAGGCTGAATAACCTTATTTACAGATACACAATTTTAAGATTTTGAAAAACTAAGAATACAAAAAATGTATACAATTATTGATATTGTTTTTGAAACACAATTTCATCTTTTCTTTTTCATTTCTTCAATGTTGCACGAATTTCTGCATTACACACATTTTTTGGAGAAAAATGCTCAATTGTTTACTTTTTACATTAGTAATCAATTACAAAGCACTCAAGATAATCACCCTACTAAACAATGGAGGCGACGTGATGTTTTAAGTTGTTTGGTGTACACATTGCGTACATCATATGCATCTACACTACACACATAAAATTACAATAACTTCAACACAAACTGTAAACTTCTTCAGCAATCATAAAGCAGGTAAAGATATGTTAGATATTTGTAAATGCACTGTGATGTATGAAAGTATGTATTATGGTTTTCATTTTGTTAGACATCAGATCATGTCCATTTTCTGATGATTTTGAGCATTTTGTGTAATACACCATGATGCAATCGAAGTTGGTAAAGCAAAAATATTTTTAAAGAAAAAAAAACAAATTATAACTTTATCGGGGACAACTTAATGGCATCCATAATGCAGCGTCATTGTAGCGTGCATGTTATATAGCGTTTGTTTGTAGACATACAACTTAGGTAAATCTCTGTATTTTTCTTTTAACACTGGTCGTCGGCCAGCAAAAAAAGGGGAATCATATACCAGGAGCGTATATTACCAAACAAAAACGACAGGAGGTGCCATATTTCTTTTTTTCTTCGTCTGTCTCTCGTACGTTAGCAGACAACTTTACTAAAAACCAGCAGTTAATCATAATTATATCAATGTTGTACATCTCCACAATACGGATTTTCTGAAAAGATAATCGTCGTGCCTTTTAAAACACTGACGATTATTTGTCTGATGTTTTGTTGGTGTTAAAAATTTAACTTACAAAGACATCCACCACATAGCAAGACGGCGTACGCGTTACATACAAGCACGACTTCAAAACGCAAGAATGTTCACCGCAATAACTTATGAATTCGATGGAATTATTAAATGAGCTAGCGATACTATCTTTTATATCTTACTTGTCAACTTACGTTCGACATTAAGTAAGGTTTATTATGTAATATTGCTTAAACCAATATTTTTACATTTTTAGTATAGCATGAGTACTTAGTGTTCTAGTACTACAGTTAGCATTAACATTTTAAGTTTAAGGTACTTATATTGTCATTAAAAATAGGAAATCAAAATAATCTCCCTTCATGGATTGTATTTCAGAAGACGATTTTCCATTTTCTCGTTGATTTTCTTCTGTAGTCCCGGATAGAATTGTATCATGTACTCTTTCAAATCGGCCATATCATACAGTGACGCAGCTTCTACTAATTCCTCTGCAAATGCCATATCTCTTTCAGTGGGATCAACTAACTCCGAGTGTAATTGTCCATTGTAAAGGTGACAAATAATAGTCTTCATTATCTCAAATGGATAATTCAGTTTTAGTTCAGTACATAGGGATCCATTTTGGAAGATCGCGTTTTTAAAATACTTAGAACGTGCTAGTGGATTTCAAATATAATATTTGATCATGCATTTTTTAAAACTATCTGTAGTAGACTATATAAGTTATTTATATGTAGTATTAATTACCAGCAAGCACTACACGATGCACTGGTATTTCTCGATTGTCACATGATTTCAAAACCATATCGGTGTACTCCATACTACGAATTGTTCCAATGATATCTTCAATGCTTTTTTCGAACGCCATGTTCATCAACATTTTTTGCTTTTTTAATAAGGGCTCATCATCCACATTTTCTGTAGTAATTGCGGAAAGCGTAGGGCCAAACATAATAAGCGTCAGTTGCAACTTTAATTGTTGGCCATTCTCTTTCATACGTTGAAAATCGGACATATCAATGAAATTGACTACTCCCCAATTCCCTTGCTTGTAATCCCATTCTTTTGGTTCTAAATACCAAACACGTAAAATATTATACATATTGTCACAACTTAATTCAAAGATGACGAAAAACCGTGAAATGCTCCAATTGGAAAAACGTACGTCGAATTTTCAACACAGGCAGTGGCTCAAGAAGCTGGGCTTCAAACATAGCATACAGATGCTTCAATTTATGTAAGGCTTCCTCCTGATTGCCGGTGACTGGAGCAGTGCGAAGAAAAAGACCCAAATATTGCTTACTGTTAAGTTTACTGGGGGCCAGAAAAAATTGCCATTTTATCGGCATTTGAATTTCTTCACCAGCATCGAATTCCTTGATAATCTCTCCGACTTTTACCTCAGCCAGTGCCAAAGTCCAGTTTATTACTTTTGTGGTAGAAGGCTAGTGGAGCATGAAAAATAAGATTTTTGAAGTTGTTTTAAACAACTTGTTTATGCATAGCGGAAAGATGTTTGCTTTTTTACCCGTTGATCCTTACTGATGGAAGTGTCCCTGTCTAAATGTGCATGTTCCTTTGCTGACCCTCCGATACCGACATTGCTTTCCCTTTCCCTGTCTATGCCAAGCTTTCGCTTCAAATTACCGAAAATCATGGTAATTTTTACAGTGGAAGAATTGAACTGATTATATTTATACAAGAAATAACAAACGAAGAAATTGTGGGAAGCGGAAGATGCCGACCTAGCTTTCCTGTGCTGCAATGCGTTCGTATTGATGGTTCTGTTGATTGATAAACCTGAATTTGAATTATTATTATCCAATCCAATCTATCCATTTCAAATTCATACCACAGTTGATCAGTTCTTGTCGGAATGGAAACATGAGAATCTTTAAAAAATGGAAGAAGGAACTGATTGATTTTTTGCACTGCAGGATTCTGCATGTGAAGCCATTGCCCCATGTGGAATTACACACCATTACAATACCAAACCTCATGCTTCTGTCGTTGTTATTGATATATGACGTAGTGTGCTATTATTGTCGACCATCAACAGTCATTCCAATTCCAACGATTTCTCTCTTGATTTCATGATATTCTATGTACCTTTTTGTGTATCACTTTTACTGTAAGAAAGCGATGTACTTAACAAATTATTATCACTTTACTTGAAAAGTATAATAGCATTGACACTCCCTCCGCATTGCACTTTTATCCCAAGTCTTGCCATTTACTTGAGGCTATCATTGAGCATCACACACACTTCTCCATAATGCTCGAATGTTGAACCTTATACAATACCATAAGAACTCCTTGCCTTCACTCAGAATTTTCTCACTAGTCAAAATGCTCATTTTGAGTAACATGCTCACTACTCCCTTTCAGGAAAGTCATAAAGGAAGAACACTTGAAATTGAATTAGAGTCAGATGGACCACTTGAACTTGCTCCTCCACCGTTTTTGTTTGAGGGGAAATGTTTCGTTGCCTCCACTTAAGCCCTGTATATCATCTCATCATACACCAAAATTCATGCATGGAGTGATGGTGTAGTATAGTTTTGTTGTTGCTCTTTGCTTGGATTTTTAGATTCAATTGCTTTGGTGTTGATACCACTCTCAGTTCAGTTTTTTGTGTTCTTGTAGCTGTCTTGTGTATGAAACAAATGAAGGAAATGAAATAATAATATAGTCTGACGCAGCATTTACTTACTTCCTCGGCATTTGTATGATATTTATGTTTCTTCCATATATCAGTTCCAAAGGTTTATATGCATTTTATATTGGTTAAAGGATAGAAAAGCGTTTCAGGCATCACTTTACCAGGCGACGATCAAGCCAGCCCACACAGACAGATTTAATCAGCATCAATGATACTGACAACGATGCTGGTGGCTGGGGATGTGTGGCGGTAGAGCTTTCACACTTTTACTTTCCATTTGTGATGCACTCATACTCCCACTCATCTCATATCAAAATCATTCTCTAAAGAGGAGTGTAATATAATAAAATATAACACAAAGCTTCTATTATCTATATCTTACACATGTTATTTTTAACGGAATGATGGCTAATTTGGCTAATAACCTTCATCGTCATATTACAATTTTGTTGCTGAACTGACAACTTTTTACATCTGTTCAGAGTTCGGACAATGTGTACTTGCTAGTTTTACATTTTAATCTTTGACAAAATGTAAGCACTGCTGAGCATCTTCCTCTCACAGGCATTAGGTATTCGACAAACTGAAAAACGAGGAGTATCACAACAGAATGCCACACGCATTGCAAATCCATATATTATCTTTTAATACAATTTTATAAATAAAACCATTTTGTAGCCTTTACAGAGATGAAATATAAGAATGCGTTTTTACATGCGTATTTTGCTGAATAATGTGTTTATTTTACAGCTACGTTCAAATTAGGGAACTATGGGGTAGAATTTGTCAAAATAAATTGGTAGAGTTTTCGTTTCTCTCAAATTGCAAGCCGCGATGAAGCAAAGGGAGTATGTATTTATAATCACATAGTAGCGTTGCATAGTTTTTTGGACTCACAGAAGCTTAGGTACAAGGTACTGCCAACTGTTCCCCTGTTCCCCTTCAAGCTTGCTTGGTCCAAGTCTCAGGCAAACTTACTAATAGAAAATTTACTTTGCATATTTTTAACAAGAGAAGAATCAAAAGTAACTGGAGTGTCTGGAATAATTCATGTATAAAATCTAAAAAGCTGTCTATGTTTTTAGACGATGGAGAAAATTTAACGGTTGGAATCAGGCAGTGTTAGCTTGTAAACGAGGAGCAAAGTTTGTAAGAAACATGGTGGAAACTTGGTGAGTCTCTTTCTTACACAAGTGAAGTTTCAAACATAACAAAGCCTCTACTTTGTAATCTGCATGCAAAATGACTTTCTCTTCCCTGTCTTTCACTCTAGAAGAAGCATAAGTGCTAAGAAACGTGCTGCTTTTCCGTTCATCATTCTTTCACTGCTTCATATTCAGGGTACGCCTACTTGTCTATGTGTTCTGCCTATAATCATTAGACGCGTTAGAGCATATAAATTGTATGTTGCATATTGTATTCTATGTTATCACGTCGCGAAACATGTATTCTTAAAGCAGTCTTTGTTTCTGTGTTGCTTTTTATTCATATTTGCTCTCACCGACAGCAACTGTCATTTACTATGTGAAAGGATTAAAATTGTGTTATATAACTGGAGTAGCATCGCTTTTTTATTCCTTTATCCATCATTATGATTCAAAAGGCAAAGCCTTTTACAAGTTTATGTAAAGCTAGTTGGCTGGGGAAAACGATGGTGAGCAGAATTTTAAGCTTTACGTAACTTGACATGAGTCAACGTATATGAATGATAAATAACTATTATGGCATACGCGTATGCTGTGGCTGTCATTTTATATAAGTTTAAACTAATTTATTAGCTGTTTAAGTTTTGAATTTACTGCTTTTACAAAGACTATCCTTGCTTGACAGTTTTATTGTTTAATAATATGCGGGAGAAACACAACACTTTCAGATAGGACTATCAAAATATTATAGTCTCTCTGAATACTATATTATTGTGAAAGTATATATACCCACCCAACTCTTATATTTATGGGCGCTTCTGGCAGTTTAAGTTAGTACAAAATAACTGAATATTTGGAATTTACTATCGCACGGGAGTATGAATCTTGCACTTTTGTGCTTTACAATAAATGCCTGAGTTTTTAAACATACATACTCGCAGCCGCATTATTCACCTAAAATGTTTCCCATCCCCACCGTCAGCGATGAAGCTATGAAATTTTATTTTATTTCACTTATTATGCTAGTACTTTGAAAATCTCATTATTATGAGCAGGCTTTCAGTTGGCAAACAACACCGTTGCCGTCAAGTGTATATGAATTCATACTCACAGTGCATTTATAGCATTCGTGCTTATTCCATTTCTTCAAACTGAAAGAACAGGGGCTGTGTGTGCTATGATGTTTTTGATGTGTGCTGCTGCTGCTTCGAAACATAAAATTTGAATAATCCAATAAACAGTCTTCTGGGACTCAATTATTTATGTTCCTTTTATTTTCAAAGAGTTGCAAATAGTATGAAAATGAAATGATGTTGATGATGATGTGCATGACATTTACAAGCAAAGTGGAAATACCTAAACTTTTGCTCTGTGTGTGTAGCTTCCATGAAAATTATCTTGGAAGATGGAAAATCTTGTCATAACAAAGCCAAGTCCATAACACGGTGAGTGTAAGTGGTCGTAGAGTTTTCTTAACAACATTAGCTCTTATGAAGTATAGAAAGCGGAGAAAGCAATTCGTTAGTTGTTCATATAGTGAAAGCAATTTTTACTTTGATAGTTTACTTTAGTCTTGTGTAGAAAATATTATGTATTAAACCTAGGATTTTTTCAAAACTTCCAGTTTCTAGGCTTTATATATTGGTGACTGGTAAACTTTAAGTGTACAATATTCAGCGTTCGTAATAATGGAATAAAGTATATGGTTGTATTTTGATGGATGCGTTATTAAATAATTTTAAATTCAAATATAACGAGAACCATAGAACTTTGGACATTCAATTATTTTACTATACACTATTAAATAAATTAAACAAACGTTGCAAAAAGCAAATATGCATAACTATGCAGCAGGCGTGAAATAACATAATTTAATATTTTGAGTTTTATGAACAATGGAAGTTGTTCTGATCTGATTTGGCACAATGATTTGCAATAAATTTTATAACAATATGAAATTAGCAACTCAACGACATAAATAGAGCTTTTTGAAAAGGACATTTTATAAATTGTGCACACACATTTATATATATATTTTGCCTGACTGACAGTCAAGCAACGTTGACACAATGAAAATACAAATAGTATATTATGCATACAAATACAACAACGAACAACATTTAACACACAAGAGAATCGTGTGCTGCATCATTTCTTCACACAAAAAATAGCTGGTAAAAACGCGTCTGTAGGCAAACGAGGAAAGAACGCCCACAAAGTAGTTTTCAATACGAAAGGGTTGTTCTGCAAAATAGAGAAAAAATATTTTGGAAATGTTGACGCTCTCAGTGAATGGGACAAGTCAAGTGATGAGTGATGACTTTATTTGTTGCATGACTGGCTTTACATAATAATAATACCACATAATAATCATGATTTTGAACAGCAAGAAAATGCCTTACAGTTCTTTGCGCGCAGTAGACGTACTTTTAGTTTATGCAATATTTATTGCACCGCACACTACTGTAATAAGAACGTATACACCAATACGATCATGTTTAGCCATACAAGGTTAAGCTGCAGCAAGATGTATACAGAAAGAAGGATTTGATGTGGGTAGATAGTAGTGTTTTGCCTTTTCCTCTATGTTCCCGTTTTTCGAGTGCTTTTATTCCACGCTGACGCCTCCCGAGGTGTGAACTACATTGAAAATATTTGATCTATTCAATAAAAGTATTTCCATTTCGATGCTCCCTGCATGACAAAAAAGGTATAAGTTGTGTGTAAATTCAAGCAGTCTCTTTTCACTTTAGCATCATTCATCTAAAAAATATTATTCATACTCATACATTCCATGCCTGCTGCTGCCTGCCGATCCAGTCTACTTCTTGCTGATCCTCTTGACGTGAATGCTATTCTTTAAATGATATTTTGTATATAAAATGTACAATGCACATATTCATTCCACTCCGTTTACTGTGAGACTGTGAACCACTACCAAATGATCCCTGGAAAATATATTTGTGTAAACCTTTCGTATAAAGCCACTAGACCGTTTTCATGCTTTGATTTCCGTTGTTGCAGCATCAACCGTTGAAAACAAAATACAATATTATTACAAGTACTCTACACTCTGACAGAAGAAAAGTTTTGGCAAATGCGTCAAAACAAAAAGGATATTAATGTGAGTGGAAAATTGATAATTACAGGCATGCTGACGATCATAATAATAATACAAGTTCGTTTTGATTCTGCCCTGCCATGTAAAATAAATTCGAGTAATAATACAGTCGCACGTTTAATTGTTTATTTAACATTGTACAGGAAGATTTGGCGCTACTTATAACTACAAACTATAATGCTGCAATTGCAAACAACAAAAGTATAGGTAGGGTCAACTTCACGGGGTAATATGCACACTGCATATACTCATCGTGAAAGGTAAACTGATAAAATCGTTTTAAGTTTCATCTGAAGGATGGTTAAAATGAAGATTATTTCAGATTACTACTCTCTGTTCAATATTTTTTGTTACAGCAAAACATTCTTATGAAATTCCTTTCTGACAAAAATCATCTGAAGTTTTGCAACATGCCTAATAATTTCAAAAGGAAAAGATGATTGTCACTAAAAAGATTATTATCTTGTCTAACCAACAGCTTTTGTCACACTGTCCATATTATCCTAAAGCTACTTCCCTTTATCTTGAACAAGGACTTTAGCATGTAAGTACATTATGAAAAGTTGTTTGTTATGACCTTTTGTTTGCACTTCCTTTCTGTTGAAAGTTATTGTGAACCAGCTTAACCTTTGGCTTAGGAATATACAATAACTCAGGTGTCAGGAAATCGCATTAAATCCTTGAGTAAACAGAAGAAAAATAAGAGGATTTTGCCACTTTCAAGTGGTTTATTTATTTAAAACATGAGGACAGAATCATAAGCTTCAGCAGGCAGCTTAGGTCCGTAAGTAAATAGAAGGCATTCATTTAAAACAGTATGAAGTAAATCGAGAGAAAATTATGTTATTACATATTTTGTCAGTCTTGTTATTTTTTCTACTTTGGTCTGAGATAGTCATTAAAGATATTACTTCAATTGCATTTCCAAATCACGTCAATTCGTCTTTGCCTCAGGTGTCAGAAATAATCTATTCGAACAACTGGCAAACAATACATGTAACGCAAGTAGTAATTGTTTTTGTACATGTTTCTTGCATTTATTCCAAATAACTTAGGTTAGTTGTTCCTAACTAAATGGACATGCAAACTTATTAATAGAAAATCTTGAGAGGGTCATATTATTTTAAAACTTTTAAACTCACATATATTTATAAATAAATTTTCTATTATATACACAAATTCCCCAACTTTGACTTGACAGCACGTGGACGCATTATGAATGATGAAAGATTGTAAGCGTGCGCTTACACAGGTACACAAGCTTGTAGGATTGTGTGACAAATTGTATTCTTTCATGACCATGAATATTGTAGAATAATATGTATCTACTAAACATAACAATCCATGTAATTGACTACGACATGGGTTAATCGCAATAATTGCTGCAACCTTCTGCTACAAACTTTGCTGCTCAAAATGAATCATATCATTATGACATGATTGAGTCATGTTTCATGCCCCTGCTTCCTGTTGTGCCCAACTAAAGGATACAACACTGAATCTACGTCAGTACATAACACACAATTCCGGACAATACCCATTCATTATTTTCACGGAAGAACGTAAATGTTAGGAAACTTGTCGATGAACTACATGAATTCCGGATGCCGGACATCATTTTATATAACTGGAACGAATCCCGCATGATGCAGGAAAAATGGAGTGGCATACGCGCGCATACAGGTCACTAGCAGTAGATTTTGGTTAAAGAATCCCGAACTCCTTGCAGACAACCTTTTTTATAACAAAATAATATATTATTTCTTGCTTTATCCACAAGGTAGGTTGGATGTGATGCCCGTTTTACAACACAAGCTAAAAGTTGTGAGTAAACACATTATGAAACATTGTTGGGGATGATGAGAACAGGGGTTGAGTATATTATGTGATATGGTGACTAGGTAGGGCACACAAAAAACGGGAAAAGCAGGAAACTGTTATGTTCGGCTGAGAAAATCACCGCTGTACTTACTCCGAAAAATAACTCCGGAACAAAATAATTTTCTACTTTTACGAAACGAACAAAAAGCGAGAAACTTTCTGTATGACATGCCAACTTTCTCCTTGTTCCAGTCAAGCTTTTAGTCTCAAGTTTTGTATGTGTGTTTTCATCTTTCTAAAAGCTAGCTCATAGTTAGATGTAGAATGTTTTTGTATGTACGTTTGTGTGTGGTGATGTGATGATTGATACAGTGGAAAAATATCTATTGTATTATTACGTATTAACATTTATTCTCAGTACCAAGGCATTCAACAACGAGCTTCGGGTGCTTCAAGATTATAACGTGTTGGATAAGAGAAACTATATACACGCTTATAAAATCGAATAAAGTACCTATGATATAATTTCCTTGTATTTATGCAGTAAAGACTTTATGCATTGAATGGGAACAATGAATTGTACTCTACTACTATATGAGTATTTCATCAATACTGTTAAGCACAGATTATACTAAAAATCTTACGTTAATCATGTGAGATGATAATGGCTTATAAGTATGCAACGTAATGATCATCGTCATCAGATACGGGGACAAAAACGGAGCACCCGTGTGTAAGGATTTAATTGAGAGCAGAACCCTTTGCAGTTCTGCTGAAAGACAGTCTTTTCTCTCTAAATATGCTTCGCTAAACTCTACTATTTTTAGGAATCGACAGATTCCTTCTAATTTCCTGTTCCGGCCGTCCGGACGTCCGGACGTCCGGCCGTCCGTCCGAACACGTTTTTCTCCGAGATGGCTGATCCGATTTCCACCAAATTTGGTATACAGACTCTGGTAGACCTCCGACAGAACCCTTATGAATTTCAGGTCAATAGGTCAACTCCAAAGGTCAGAGGTCACCAACGATCAAACATTTTTAAATAGAACCTATATCATGCGGCACATGATTTTAGGTCCATTTTTTACCAGGATTACGAATCCACAGTCCGTTTGTTAAAATTTAACTATTTAGGCCCTGATTTGGGCCCTTAATTGTTAAATTTTCCAGACTAATGGATATATCATGTGTGACACATGATTTTAGGTCCATTTTTGACCAGGACTACAAATTTGATATCCATTAGTTAAAATTTAACTATTTAAGCCCTGATTTGGGCCCTTAATTGTCAAATTTTCCAAATTAATGGATGTATGCTGTGCGGCACATGATTTTAGGTCCATTTTTGACCGGGATTTTGAATCCACTGTCCGTTTGATAAAATTTAACTATTTAGGCCCTGATTTAGGCCCTTAATTGTTAAATTTTCCAAACTAATGGATATATCATGTGTGACACATGATTTTAGGTCCATTTTTGACCAGGATTACAAATATGAGGTCCATTTGTTAAAATCCGTTTATCCACGGGGCCGGAGGCCCCAAATATCAGCGGGGCCGAAGGCCCCTAAGGCCCGGGAGGTCCCGAAGTCGATTCCTACTTATTCCATTTGCCAATGGTTTATTATTCTCTTCGTTGGTGGGTTTTTGTTATTCAGAATGTAGATTTGATCGTAATGATCACTTTTTACCTTTGCATTTACAAAACTCCGATCCGTAAAATGTTTCGATTCGATGAACGGAAGTAGAATTCTTCTGGAAAAAGCAATTTAATGAGATACAAAAAAGAAATCATTGAAAGTAGAAATCTTTCTCAATGTGCATAATATTTTATCAAAGTTTTAGCAACTTTTATCATTGTATGGAATGCTAAAATGTCTCAGTTCACCCCATAAAACAAATAATATATAAACATGCGAACAATGAAAATCATATATATCTCCTGTAATAAATTAGTATAGATTAAATAAATAACATTTTTACATCCTCAACATTTTGTACTTTTAAATTTTGTACATTGTGCAAACGATGAATTTGTCATTGTGCAAACTGGATATTTTTAAAGATTTCCTAGTTGGATTTCAGGAAATAAGCAGAGCAGCAGTAGCAACTTTTAATGTGCGAGAACATAATAAGAAACAGCATGTGCTTATTAAGCTCTACTGGAGCTAAAAGCAATTTTCTCCATTGTGCCATTATGTGTTCAATTGCTTTTGATAGCAATCCTGTCTTTTAGACTGATTGTATTATTCTAAGGTTTTAAACACATTTAGAGGGCAGACAATACACACCCTGTCACAGGAGGAGGATCTATGAGAGCGTTGTTGAGGTGTGAACCGAAAAATAAAAGACCATAATATACTGGGCACGTACATTGTTGTGTGCTTTACAAAGGAAAAAATGAGTGAATAAATGAATGAGCTCTATTCAACGCTCTTGTTTCCGAGTGGAATGTGTGTGTGTGTAAGTTGGTTCTGTTGAAAACAAACCAGCCGGAATAAATCAAAGCATATGTGACTGCTACGTCAACACAACGAACTGCTCTGTAAATTCTCATGATGTACGTACATTAATTTATAGAGCAAAATGTTTTGCTAGCTTAAATGATGATATTTGACCGCCATTTGTATATCATGTGGACCACGGGTAACGATATTCTGCAGGGATGTAGTATTTCATTTTTCGCTCTAGGTTTGATACCAGTTCAGTCAACATTATTCAAGTTGTATGCACACTATGAATTGTTTTAGGAAGGAGATGAATTGAATTGCAATGCTAGATTGAACGATTGAAGCCGATTACATGGATCATAGCTCATAAATATACTCTTCACAAAGCATGACATTGGTAAGGGGAAGTTCAGAACAGCATGAGTTCATTATGCTAGACAAAATCAAGAGACAATTGAATCCCTCGCTGAATTGAATGAGTAAACTGGTATATTTCACAATAAAAAATCGGATTGAGATTTCAGTAGAAAATGAAAAAGTAAGCTAGATATAAAGAAATAGAAAATCATGTTTGAACTTTCAAAAACCCTTGAAGAAATTGGAAAACTGTTGACTGCTATACAGTTATTTTTAACCAAAAACTAAAAAAACACACGAGATTCTATTGTGCAGCTTTGATTTCAAATATTGATATGTACGTCTGGCAATCCAATTTTATAGGAAGGGAATAAACTGTGCCTCTTCGGCAAACTCATGATGTTCAACAACGAAAAAGCCTACAATTGAATGTAATAAGCCATAAAATTTTAGAAAATAAAATAACTCCAAAGACAAGGTTCCATTGAATAAGAATGCAATATAAGGGAGTAAATATCGTATTTCGACTTCCGGTCACGTTGACTGAATGATGGACGTCCATAAAAAACAGAATCATTGAAATTGAATTATTATACGGCCAACAATATCATGTACTCTCGAAGTATAATATGTATATCTGTCAAAAGAGTCCGACATTCCGAAGGAATATTGCTACATATGTGTAATGTACCGTGCACTTGTTAGAAAGGATGATAACACGATCGAGCATATTTTAGTTCTTCTCTCTCAAACCTCCAAGAAAACGGTTTCAGATATTAGATAGCTTTTTATTATTATCTGGGTTTCA
Source organism: Entomobrya proxima (assembly GCA_029691765.1). Lineage (NCBI taxonomy): Eukaryota > Metazoa > Arthropoda > Collembola > Entomobryomorpha > Entomobryidae > Entomobrya > Entomobrya proxima. Next base: position 3,371,185 of record CM056170.1, read on the forward strand.
ACAATAATAATAGAAATAAAATACGGAATACATCAAATGGCTGGAGGAAGAATCCGCTTTTGAATGATGATGCACAATTCATTGTTGTAATGGTTTTTGTTGAAACTGAAAAAATTATGGCGGCAGCCCTGATTATATCATATCAGTCTTGGTCGCATCATCACGTCTCAGTTAACTCAACATCATCATTATCATTACGCAATTTTGCAAAGTTTACCTAAGAAGAAATCATAATTCTCGGTGTGTTTTATGCTCCTTACTCGTGAATAATAAAATATGAAAACTCTTATAACTAATTGTGAAATTCAAGGTTATAAAGAAGATTCAATAAGTGTAGCGCAGGTTATTATTTTTGAGAACGTACAGTTCGTCGCCCCTAAAACTTTAATATTGCATTGCTTTCTACCGATATAATGCAATTAATTTCCACAAAACAAAATCCTGCTTTACGTTCTCTTTACGCTCCAGAAAAACACTAATATATACTTAGTAATTTGAAATAAAACAGCAAAAACTTGAAATTAATCTAAAGGTGAAAATAACATTGGTTATCATCTATCGTTTATGCATTATTTTCGAAATCTTTTGGGTTTGAGAATAATAATCATATTATGTGGAAGAAACAAACTAGCCGAATGGTATGAGAAAAGACATGCAAAGTAGCCGTATTTTTATCCGAATAGACGTACAAAGTAACCGAATTTTTCATTCGAATAGACATACAAAGTAGCCGAATTTTTCGGCCGGCAAAATATACAAAGTAGCATAATTTTTTGGCCAAAAAATATACAAAGTACCCGAATAATATCCGAATATTTCGGCTTGCAATTTATATTACCATCCAATGCATGTATATTACATTTTTTACATCATATGCATTATTTTAAGCCTTACGTTACCTCCGACAAGATAACAAGGCAACCCACGAGAACCTAAGGTAACCTACGTAATACTAAAGTTACCCACTGGAATCTAAGGTTACCCACATGATATTAAGGTTACCCATAAGAATTTGAGGTTACCAACATGACATTAAGGTTACCCACATACAATTAAGGTTACCCACATGATATTAAGGTTACCCACATGATATTAAGGTTACCCACATGATATTAAGGTTACCAACATGATATTAAGGTTACCAACATGATATTAAGGTTAACCATGAAAATTTCATGGAAATATCATGTGGGTAATCCCAATGACATGTGGGTAACCATAATATCATCTGAGTAACCTTAATATCATTTTGGTAACCTTAAATTCCCAAGGGTACCTTTAATACCATGTGGGTAACCTTAATTGTATGTGGGTAACCTTAATATCCTGTTGGTAACCCTAAATTCTTATGGGTAACCTTAATAGTATGTGGATAACCTTAATATCATGTGGGTAACCTTAAATTCCCATGGGTAACCTTAATATCATGTGGGTAACCTAAATATCATGTGGGTAACCTTAATAGCATGTGTGTAACCTTAAATTCTTATGGGTAACCTAATATTCCCTTGTGTAACCTTAATATCATGTGAGTAACCCTAATGCCATGTAGGTAACCTTAATATCATGTGGGTAACCTTAATATCATGTTGGTAACCTTAATATCATGTGGGTAACCTTAATATCATGTGGGTAACCCTAATATTATGTTGGTAACCTTAAATTCCCATGTGTAACCTTAATAGCATGTGCGTAACCTTAAATTCCCATGTGTAACCTTAATAGCATGTGCGTAACCCTAATGGCATGTGGGTAACCTTAATTGTATGTGGGTAACCTTAATTGTATGTGGGTAACCTTAATTGTATGTGGGTAACCTTAATTGTATGTGGGTAACCTTAATTGTATGTGGGTAACCTTAATTGTATGTGGGTAACCTTAATTGTAGGTGGGTAACCTTAATTGTATGTGGGTAACCTTAATTGTAGGTGGGTAACCTTAATTGTATGTGGGTAACCTTAATTGTATGTGGGTAACCTTAATTGTATGTGGGTAACCTTAATTGTAGGTGGGTAACCTTAATTGTAGGTGGGTAACCTTAATTGTAGGTGGGTAACCTTAATTGTATGTGGGTAACCTTAATTGTAGGTGGGTAACCTTAATTGTATGTGGGTAACCTTAATTGTAGGTTGGTAACCTTAATTATATGTGGGTAACCTTAGTATTATGTTGATAACCTAAAATTCCCATGTGCAACCTTAATAGCATGTGGGTAACCTTAATTGTATGTGGATAACCTTAATTGTATGTGGGTAACCTTAATTGTAGGTGGTTAACCTTAATTGTATGTGGGTAACCTTAATTGTATGTGGGTAACCTTAATATCATGTTGGTAACCTAAAATTCCCATGTGCAACCTTAATAGCATGTGGGTAACCTTAATATCATGTGGGTAACCTTAATATCATGTGGGTAACCTTAATATCATGTGGGTAACCTTAATATCATGTGGGTAACCCTAATATTATGTGGGTAACCTTAATATCATGTGGGATTAGAGCAACCAAGGATATAGAGACGCAGAGTAGAGGGTTGCATGAAGCCCGAAACCCGAAAAAACCCGAGACCGAACCCGAGCCCGTGCGGGCTTCGAGCGGGCTTTTGATTTTTTTCAATATTTCGGGTTTGGTATGTTCGGGCTTCCCTACAATTTCTCGGGCGCGGGATCGGGCTTACATTTTTCGAAGCCCGAAATCAAGCCCGATAAGTATTTTTACTCTCTTTTTTAAGTCTAAATTGAGATGAATGTTACATAAAACTTTAAGGTATACAATATATGCCCTTCTCATTCGCATACAAAACACAAACAAACAGCAAACTTGACTTTATTATGCTGTTTTCAAGACAAATGCCTGCTGGTGCTATGCTTACTGTGTGTGTACTTCATGCCATGTACATGCGTATAAGATTTTCGCATGCTTTGTTTAGGTATGTATGCACACATTTATGTAAAAATAATAATTTCGGGTTCGGGCTCGGGTTTTTCGGGCTTGAGCTAAATTGGCTCTTCGGGCTCGGGTCGGGCGGGCTTAAAATTTGAGACACTTCGGGCTTCGGGCCTGCGGGCTTTTGTCCGCAGCTTCGGGCGGGCTCACGGTTTCGGGCTTGGATTTTTCAGAAATGCAATCCTCTAACGCAGAGAAAGGTAGTGATTGAAGCAAGTAATTTTTTGTTATGTGGTTACTATATCTCCTTGTAACATGCGTATCTATTGATACAGAGTAACCAACCATCTAATTACATGGGAAACATAGGCCCCTACCTGAAATTATTTTCTCTGCGTCTTTATATCCTTGATTGCTCTAATCATGTGGGTAACCCTAATATTATGTTGGTAACCTTGAATTCCCATGGGTAACCTTAATTATACGTGGGTAACCCTAATATTATGTTGGTAACCTTAAATTCTCATGTGTAACCTTAATAGCATGTGCGTAACCTTAAATTCCCATGTGTAACCTTAATAGCATGTGCGTAACCCTAATGGCATGTGGGTAACCTTAATATCATGTTGGTAACCTAAAATTCCCATGTGCAACCTTAATAGCATGTGCGTAACCTTAAATTTTAATGGGTATTTTGTATATTTTGCCGGACGAAAAATTCGGCTACTTTGTATGTCTATTCGGATAAAAATACGGCTACTTTGTATGTGTTTTCGGATACCATTCGGCTAGTTTGTATCTTCCATATTATGTACATATCGTTTCGATCAACTTGTCACTTTTGTAATCGCGTTGAATTTGTAATCATCAAATGATAATAAAGTTACACCTATTATATCATATTATATTCTTTTATTATTTAATGTAAAGTCAGCTTATCACGATTAAAGAAATCGAAACGGCAACGACATTGAAGGAAATGGATTCCAAGAAAAATGATTGAGCATTTATGAATAATAAGTATCACTTTATGTGCTGATTGATCTAGGATATGCAGATGTTGCGAAAATATGATAGAAACTAGCATTCCTCTCTATGATCCATTATGTTTTAAGGTAATAAATCAAACACTTTTATATCGAAACATTTTACATACATAAGTACGTTTCCCAGAATTTGCTCTAGTTTTTAATAAAACCGCCCTTGTTCTTTAATTCATAATTATGTTGTAATTGTTAATGCATAATAAATGAGAGCACATGAGTGCATGTTCCCGTGAATGAACCAATTTTGCACATTTGTTCTTCAAACATGCATCATTAATGCCACTTTTATGATTATGATGATGAACTCTGAGTTGTAAGAATTACGAGTAAAGGAATCTTTTAATTTTAATTTTTTATTTTGTTAACATTAGTTTTACAATTTGTCAGACGAAAAGTTTATTATGCCATCAATATATACGTAAACTTTTTATTGTTAGAACTCATGTCCTTTCTCCCACTGCGCTGCATGTTTAACTTGAAATCAAAATCATGCAACAAAGTAAAATATGGAGCAAAAATATAAAGAAAGCCTACATAACTTGCGATTTGCAGCTTATTTAGTTAAGGAAATAAATAAAATACTGATTGGGTAGTTTTAACCTATTTTCCTTACGCTTTAAGTCATCACATATAAATCACTGGAACTAGACACGGCAAAATCTATTAATACTGCTTGCTTCTACTTGTGGTAATGATGATACAATATTTATACTACACACCTACTGTTACTAACATACCTACTATATGGCCTTTACGGTTGAGGTCGTTTCATAGCTGCTGCATTCATAGTGAGTTCCCGATACTTTGAGGAAAAGAGCATGAGTGATGCGAGCGAAGGATTTCCCTGAAGAAACTGCGGTCCACCTGGTATACCAAAGGGGAATGGCACTGGTGCTTGGTTTTGACTACTTCCACCAACTTGGTGATGATGATGGTTCTGATTTTGCTGCTGCTGCTGAGCCAAATGATGGGCCTGCAGAATCTCTAATGGAGGTAATCCTCCAGAATGGCTTAAAAGATTTTGTTGGTTAAGCATTGGCAAATTAGCTAATTGCATATTGTTTTGATTGGGTTGAAGTCCTGCAGAGTTTGTTGGCTCAGTACTATTTTCACCGTTAGTATTATTATCGCTGGCATTGTTGTTGTTGTTGTTATTCGAAGAAGAAATTCTATCAGTTCTTTGTGCATGGCTCAAGTTGGATCTGTTACTCATGTTGTGCGCTAGACTGTAGTTGATTGACTTACACGAGAGATCTTCTTCGTCTCCACTCAGTGTTTCACGTTGCCCCATACGGTGAATTCTCTGGCTTTTTTCTTTGTCTGGGCTTAGTGTGCTGCTTATGTGCATTTGAGGACTTGCCTCTCTGGAGCTATCACTTTCATTGCCTGTTTGCTCAGAACTGTGATTGACTTTGTTGGAAACATTGCTTTCACCTTCCTCATTGTCATCATGGTCGCCAATATACTTTCTCGATAAAAGGTGGTGACTATTATGCTGCTTTACGATACTTTCATCGGTGACTTCTATGCTTTCATCGTCATCGTCTGAAGACACGTTTCTTGCTGAAAACTCCGCATTCCTTTTGTAAGATTTTGAACGCTTAAAGGCCAAGTCAGAACCTGGAGGTGGGCTCGGACTGGATACACTTTGGTCCCTATCCTGCTCATCGCTCTTGTAAGAATGTGGAGACAAAGCACCTCCAGAGGATTCCTTTTCTGGGGCAAGTAGAGACGCTACGTCAAATTGACGCTTTCGGATAAATAATGTGGAACTCATGGGGTGATGATGATAAGGGGACTCTTGTGGGGATTTTCCCGTTAGACTAGCAGCGGCAGCTGTAATACCAAACAAAGTTGCAGGATCCAGTCCAGGATTTGTGGGACTACCAGCAAGTGCCATTGGATTAGCCATGGGATGAGGTGCCCCTGTGTGAAATAGAGGATGGTGAGGGTGTTGCCATACTGGGGGAGGGGATGCTGGTGGTGGACTTGGAGAATCATCGTCATCAACCGCAAGTCCCATGTGCCTTCGGACTTTTCTTTGGGCTTTGCGTCGCCTAAAGTCGCCTTTTGTAAAGTCATCAACATTGGCAGGATGAATAGCCCAGTAATGCCCTGCATTGAGAAATTTGAAATTGTGCTTTTCAGAAATGAGTGGAGATGCGGAGAAATGTACATTTACGTATACTATATAATGATATGCGACACCATTTCAATGGGATAAAGTGCAATAAAAATAATGTAAGAGAAATATGTTACCTTTTCCGTTGGCAGATCGACCAGCTTTGATGAAGCAATCATTGAGGGATAAATTGTGACGGATTGAATTTCTCCAACCAGGACCTCTGCTTCGAAAATACGGGTAATTATCCAAGATGTACTGATAAATGTCACTCAGAACCAACTTTTTATCTGGTGAGCTCAAAATGGCCATTGCAATTAATCCAATATAGCTAAACTGTGGCTTGGGTTCTTCTGGGGCTCTGCACAAGCCAGCAAGCCTGGGATCAATTCTACAGTAAGGGCCGTAAAATAGGGGAGCAAGTTCTGGTCGTAAGCCAGGAGGAATCTGTGGGATAAACGAACCCGGTGGGACTCGCAGTCTTTCTGCAGCCATAGCATACTGATACAGTTGAGTAAGCCGATAATGTTCCAAAGCGGATGCTGTGGCTGGGGAAAGCAAGCCACCTCCAGGAATCTGAACAGGCATTCCCGGTGGAGGGTTCTGGCCAACGTTCATTGTTGGGCCCGTTTGTGATGGAGGTGGTGCAGGTGCTGGTGCTGGAGGGGGTGGTATTTGTGCAAGATTTTGTGCTCCACCTGTAGACGGTCCTGCTGCAGTTGGGAAAGGATTTCTTGCTGGAATAGGATTTCCAGGCGCTGATGACATGTTTCAGAAATGGAATCAATTTTTTTCATGCACAACTTTTTGAATAACTTTTCACTTGATTTTTCATGTTTCCCCAGATAAACAAAATTTCTTTTGATTGTCAATGTTCACAGAGTACTTTTTATCACTTGCAATAATGAACTATATCTTTTGAAACACAAATACACTAACAGACTTGTGCATAAGCTATTACAGTAACAAATCTCATAAAAATAATTGCAAACAAAGAAATACATGAATATAGGGAGACTTGTTTTGTGAGTGATGCCCAACCGAACGACAAATATCGTTTGGCAAGATTTTATGTGAGCAAGCCAGTGAAGTCTCACTACTCGCAGAACAACAACAACAACAAAACAGAAGACATAACATACTACTTATTCGCTTAGTTGATTGTACTCCACCTCCCTTTCTCTCTATGAAGAGTAAAGTTTATGATAAGCCAGAGGAAAATGTTATTTGTTTGGGTCTATATACATCTCCATTATCTGAGTATGGCAATGGAAAGGTAACAGTGAATGAAAAGGGATGAGTACCATTGCATATTGCATTGTATAACATTGTAGAGGCAGAAGCGATGAGCACACATGATGTATTCAACAATAAAAGAGCCTGCCTGCCTTCTCTGTTGCTTTACCTTGTATTTGTAAACGAAAGCACAAATAGTGTGCCATACAGAATCGTAATTTCATGGGATGGAGGCTTGACGATTGCTAGTTTGCTTTGCCCTGCAATGAATCTGCGATACATGTAGCACAAGAAGATCATCATTTCCAGTTTGGTTGGACTTCTCTTCTTTATCAGACTGGGTAAAAAGGTTTGCATGAGACATGACTCCATACACTGTGGTAAAGTGAATCATCCAGTGAAAAGGGTCCCTTTGCATTTTCCTACTTGCTTTTGCTTGTATATAAAGAAAACTTTATAGCTTTTATAATATGATCGCACATCCGCAGTGTTGCGAACCGCTTTTGGTAGCTTGCATGGATGGTGTGTTCTCAGTTTTAAGTCAAAACTCAATCTTGCTTTTTAAGCGTTGAAGACCTAAAAATATTATAAATGTTCTTACTGCCGCACACACAGAGTACAAAGCATGTTTTATAATATCTAAAGAATGATGAGTTCATGTTGTTGAATGCATGTAACACGCAGTAGCTTAGGCAGTGAAAATTTTATAAAAATATTTGCCATCACTTTGAAAAACTTGAAGCCATTTACACAGAGCAGCATATATAAAGTCTCATCGGGAAAAACTGTATGTGTAAAAGAGACACTCACATCTTCTCAGTGTTCTTTGGCATCTTTCGAAAAATATGTAATTCAGTTGTGTGTGTGTATGTATAAATCCAAAAGGAAGAAACAGCAGGATTTTAAATGTACATTACAGGCAAAGCTAAAAGAGTTTATTCTAGACAGAAAAAAACGGAAAGAAAAATAAAGTCCTCAAGGAAAAGTAAAAAGGCGGGTGGTGAAAGGATGAAAAGAAATGGATCATGTTTGGTAGTTTCTTTGACAGAGAAAGAAAAATGCTCGCACCAAGGAAAATGCATGTTTTTTTGCTTTCTTGTGTACATGTCTCTGGTAGTGATATCGTATATTATATCGTGTTTTGTTGTAGAGGTTTTCTCTAACACACAACACTCAGGAGACCAAGGGTATAAACGTATTTACACAAAAGCATCATCACATCACGACAACACGCTGTTTTGTTGATAATGAAAACTTCTATGCTACTTGCGTTTCTTCTCTGAAAATAGAGGGATCAAGTCTCATCATCAAAGACGTTGTGTGCATGTATTACTGTTGATTATATTTTTTAACACGAACGACGAACGCATGCATGAGAGGATATCGTGACTGCTTTTCGAGTCCTTTTTTGGCTAAAGTATTAAAACTGATGAAAAGCTTTCCGAGAGCTTACTAGCTTACTCAGTTAAGTATATTATTTGTGGAAGGGAAGGTAATAAATAAAAAGAATGTATGCTGATGTTTATGTGCAAGTCTATGCTACTATAAATAATACGGTCATGTTGGCAAAATCTTGAGAAGGAATATTTGGACATCTAAATAGGATACAGTGTAATAGTAATCAAAACATACAACGAAAATAGAGATGTGGATACAATGGCTTCCGCAGAGGGTTGTGGTGAATTGTGCCGAAAAAAAGTTCGGTAGCAGTTGTTGCTTTTGTTGGTGTGATGTTATAATTTGGTAGTATACAGTTATAAATATGAGGAAAGATAGTTTTGTAGTGATTCAGTAGGAGCGAAATGTGTGTATATAAAATTAGAGAAGAACAGCACACAAAAGGATAAAAAAGGGGAAGACAGGAAAGTACGTAAAGTTTATGATATACACAGGGAGAACAAGCAATAAGTGAGTATAACTGTGTGTGAGCTCTCTGAAAAGTGAAAAGGTTGGTTTCCTTCTCGTAATTCACCATTGGTCCAAACTACTAGGTCTTTCTCCGTCCTGTTCGAGGTCGTTCACGCCCCAACCCTGCCGATGGGCAACCAACTAGTACCATCAACCAACCAACCAAGCAAAAAATATGTACACGACAATGCGATGTATACAAAAACATAACAGAGAGTGGAAAAACATGAATGAAATGCTACTGCTTCACTGCTTGTGTTGCTGTTACTTATAATATGTTGTATGTGCAGAGATATTTTGCTGTTGTGTATAGATTGCATTGTGTCTGCATTTTCTTTTGTAACCGTTGTTCAGTGTATGAGAATTCCCCTTATCTGCAGGCTATTTTCATTTCTCCATTTTTTCCTTCAAGTTTTGCTGAGCCAAGAATGGTGTGCGTATTTTTACAAGCTCTTTTCTTTGTGTACGATGCGTCAATTTTTTTTTGCTGTTACGTGTTTAGAAAAAAGCATTCCTATACACAACGTATTTACTGTTTGGAGGATAAAACGTTTGAGTTTGATTATTTTTATGTGTCAACCCTAACTGACTAGCAATTATTTTAATTTTGTATCATTCTGATTCAGTCAAGACTTGAGAAATGAAAAACCAACCAACCTAGAATTTGAAAATGAAACCGATATTCTAGTAAATGGTAAATTATTTTGCTAAATTACAATTAGTCAAAGAAAATGCAATGCAATATCATCAAGAGTTGGTGGGATAAAATTCTATGCACTGCAGAATCAGTTTGCAGATGTCAACCTTGTCTTGTCGTGCACAACACTATTTATAAATACAAGAATTGAAATGCTCAAAAGGTGTGCAAAGTAAATATTTTGACAGGCACCCGTTGTGAATAATGAAACACCTATTTGTCAAGTATCAGGATTTGTATCCCTCCCAGTACAAATTTTACTCATTTTGTAACACTATAGTTCATTATTTAAACGTGCGCATTCATTTAGTATCAGTTTCGATTATCCGATATTTGTAAATATGTACTACTGCATTTCCTTTGGATGTCAGTAGTAGTAAATAGATATTGTTCAGTTCCTTTATTGACAGCAACGACTTCATAATACAAAAGTTTTGGCGCAGCGCAGTAAGGGTTGAAAAGTGGACAGAAGATGACGATGTAAGCCTTGAGTAGAGGAATAAGGGTTGAATTCCTAACAAAACAGACATAACAAAGAAAAGTGGCAATTGTTCAATTGTCGTTCAATTCTGCTGTCAGAAATGATTGCTCCTACCCATCATGAAAATTTAGCTAAACAAATAAACATGTACCCGAATGGTTCGTCCATCTGCTCTTGTCTCTCCTTACAAAATGTCCTGATTGAATTCTAACCGACATTTATCGTATCAAAGAATTATATTTGCGATTTGGAATAGAAAGTATAAAATGTAAATTACACCACTTGCATAAATGCAATTTTTATGTAATCGTTTGTATGCATACAAAATATATATAGGAGAGTATATATGTATAATATTTAGACTAAAATTAAGTGAATTTTCAAAAAGTTCATACAGTTTGATAGTTGCCAGTTATATCAAACGACAAATAATTTTCATGGTCTTTTTAAAACAAGTTTACTTTTATTAAAGTATAAAATATTTCTCTCTCAAAGTTTGTGTATATGAATCACACACCAAACTATATAATTATACTTTGTCCCGTTCAATTTATATCAATTATTTTCACAACAGCAGCATCAAACAAAGCTGTCATAAATGGAACTGTATGTATAATATGTGCAACAAAATAATGAAAGGGCACCCTGTGCTAGCACCCAATTATTCCGATTGTGGTAATTACCCTTTTTTCAAGAAGCGATGCCATATGACACAAACTTGATCTCACTAAAGTACCCCAATTTAAAAATTAAGTTGCAATGAAAAGCAGTAAAATATCAAGTGATAAAAAACTCAATGAGACATATAAGCAGCAACCGGTAGCGATACAACGTATAATAAGTATTCATGCATTCACTTTGCGTTTTAGCAACCGTTTGGGCGGTTCCAGTCTTTGTAACAAAACCCATTTTCTACCCAACAATCAATGATTTAGAGGGGGACAAAAGGAAAGACGAAAATATTTTGAAAGCTGGCAATTTGTTCACAATGTCATGATTACAATCACACTCTTGTCTTTTCATTTTTTTCGTAGTGGAAGGGACAAAATAAAAAGGTGTGAGAGAGAAGTGTTTTGATAGCCTTTTCAAGCATATATAGCTTTAGAGTAAGAAGTATAGGTAGGTATAAATTTTGTTGTCCATGCTTTCATGAGATCAAATGTCTCTTTTTTGATAAATACATTACACTATACTACTACACTATTCGCTCCTCTATGACCCAAATATTTTACAGACGGAAGCATAAACAATTTACTATTAAGTACTTATTTGAATTTTGCTATTGGTATACTGTGCCATTGGAAGTTCAGTAGATTTATCTTTCCACGTTGGAAATTTGAGATCCAAGCATACAACAAATTTCAAGTGTTTTGTGGTTTCAAGAAGCATTATGGTTGTATAAAGTACCTCTTCCGTTTCTCATAAACGGTTGACTCGAAAACAAACCAATTGATAGAATGAATGATACATTTCAAATTCACATTTCATTGTTCAGATCTTGCTGACGATGTATATTTTCTGTGCAGGACGGAGCCCGATTTTTGAAATTCGACCTCTAAGGTCAAAGGTCACGGCGAATTTTTAAGTTCCTTAAGTGACCTATGACATGCGACACATGATTATAGGTCAGTTTTTGACCAAATTAACGAATATGTTGTCAGTTTTCCAAAATTCGAAATCGTCTGACCGTTATTCAAAGGTCAAGTTTTGTGAGCGCCGTATCGGCAGTCCAGTAATAAATTTTTGGAATTCTGTTAACGCACAAAGGTTTCTGGTCACTGGAACCTGTGCAGGACGGAGCCCGATTTTTGAAATTCGACCTCTAAGGTCAAAGGTCACGGCAGATTTTTAAGTTTCATGGGTGACCTATGGCATGCGACACATGATTATAGGTCAGTTTTTGACCAAATTAACGAATATGTTGTCAATTTGCCAAAATTCGAAATCGTCTGACCGTTATTCAAAGGTCAAGTTTTGTGAGCGCCGTATCGGCAGTCCAGTAATAAATTTTTGGAATTCTGTTATTTACTATGGCATACTCTACCAATACTGGGTAATCTTTTATCACAATATTTACTAAAGAATAAGAATAAAATAGAGTAAAAATATAAAAGCAGTTTGAGTAAGGGCATTGTGAATGATTAATATCATTGTTTGCTCAGGGAATGGCAATTACCAGTAATATTTTGTCATACCGAAGCTATCATTACACCCAATGATGTCACATGTGCTATCTTTGTCACACATGAAACAACAATTTGTTAATTTTTAAAAAAATGTAGCATGTTTCCAGGATTAATAAGCGAGTACCATTCTAGAAAAAGTTTAGATTCAGAATCAAATTCGGATTTGACCTGCAGTATCCGAACTATATGTATTTAATTTTAGATTTCGAATGTTACTGTTAGTTTTCATTACATTCTTTATCGTATTATTTAGCCATTTGCAATGGTAGCTTTGTTTAAAATATATAAAGATAAGTTAAGTTGCATACACGATCCGACGATCCATCGATGATTTTGTTTACACATTCATAAGAGAACGCTTATCTTGGGAGGACACAAGAAATGTATGTCCCTTCTCCAAATTCCTAAAATATTTCTTAAAGTAAACAAATTTATTCGAGTGAGTAGACACATATTTTCATATTCTTAAATAATGCCCTGAAGAGCATGTTTTGACAAATAATTATGAATCACAATGACATGGAGTCAATTCAAATTACCAAACCAATGTTTGGCTTATTTCGTACATTTGCGCATTATCAAAAAACACATAAAAATATATCAATATGTATCATGAAAAACATCTCATTCCAATGTGACGACACAACCATGAAAGAAACAAAAAAATCTTAATTTGGCTTCTTAAGTTTTTTAAAAACAAATTTGGTTTTAAAATATTGGTATTCGTGAACCTACAGTGAATGTATTACTTTATACTGTGAATAACAATTCTATATAGCTTTCTTTACGTTGAGTTGTTCTTTATATCTCATCTAATGTAAAGAAATTCATAAACAAACAACAGGCTGCTAGTGGTTGTATGTGTGTATACAATATACACCCTCCAAAAATACAAAAAAGAAAATTGTTTTCCATAAAACCTTGTATGCGTACGTTACGCCGTATTTAAACCATTCACTTCATGAAATGATGTTTCGAACTTGCAAGAGAAAAATATTCCAACAACAATTCAAGTTATTTTTAACGATACGACCACAAGAGTACAAATAAAATACATATCTTTTGATTAATTTGTGGCCATAAGCGGATTTAGAAGAATAATACAGTAGCTGAGAACACCGCAGCCAGACATGTCTATGATTACTGTTCCCTGAAGATTTTATACGAGAAAATGAAACCAGAAACCGGATAAGTGGAATGGGAAGCCAAAAAATGATGAAGTAATAATATTATCAAAAGCTTTCCTGAAGTTTGCCATAAAATTGGTTACAAACCTTTGGCAGACAGACTGCATGCTCATGGGCACCACTGTCTCCTATTTCCCTCTAGTTTCACTACCACAGAAAAACAGTAGGGAAAGCTGCTGATCTTTCAATAATAACGAAACTCTAAAAAGCTTAGTGGAATACCTTGGGGAAATATTATGTGCTTACATCCTTCTCACGTAGTGGAAAGCAGAAAAGAAAGCCATATTATGTCCTGTTGTGGAACATTCATTTACAAACATTTTGCTAGAAAATACGACTTATGTGAGTAATCTTCCTTTCATCTATATAATTCTAGTGAAATCATCATCATAGGTAGGACGAGATCATAAACTCTGTCATGGCTTGAATGAAATGTAATGATTGGAATTGAATAGCAATCTTTTTTGCCAAAATTCAAAAGAAGGAATGCTACGAAGCATACTTTAGCATTAGTAGAAATCACCTTATATAGTATTCTACTCGCATTACATTATTTCAGTGAAAATGCAGGTCTCAGATTTTGAGGTCACGTTTTTATCATTCAAGTCATGTGAGTGATATTGTTTGCAGTAGAATGGTCACCTCATTAAAGAAAGTCCTCAAATGATACCCTGGAATTGAACAAGATAATTGTTTATCTACAACTTGTATTGTTCAGCAAGCTAGTCATTCAACGAGAAAATTACTCTGACCAAAGAAAATTACATGTTTTCACTCGGACATCCAAGTTTTTTGCCAAACTACTGATGTAAAATGGTGGAATCCACACAAAGAAGTCTCTGTAGGGAATTATGTTTGTTCTGGTGGTGAAGGGAAAAAGCTTGAAGATGAAAGGAGTCAGTGTACAAACCAAGGAAAGCAACACGCATTGAAAAGTAACTCTGGGTTTGAGTATAGAGTATAAAGTTTCTTACAAATACGCGAAGGAAATAGTAAAGAGAAAATCAGGTTTTCATCTAGAAAAAGAAAGTATCCCAAAAAACTCATCATTATATTCTTATTGAAGACTTACAACAGCAAGATTTCATGTCTTTCTGCTTTCTTGATGTTTTCAATTGTTTATATGGTCCGTATATCGAAACTTGAGGTATTTTTGTATGCGTGAGGACCCATCAAACGGTAAGAAAAACTGAAAAAAACTTTGGGATCTTTGTATGGATGTATCTTTTGGTAACTATTTTTCTCAGAGGCAAACATGGTGAAAGTGATCTTGGTACCTCTGAGTTTATATAAACTTTTGCAGAAACGTGACTGGGGAGAACTATTGAGAAGCCAGAAAAGCGGTCATCTTGGCCTCGAAGAGAATAAACTTTGATAAGAACATAGAATGAAACATGTACATGAATGGGTGGGAATGTAGTAGTTTATGATACATAGAAATGTATGTTACCTAATAAATCCCTACTAAATTAGAACGTTCAACTTCAAGTGATATCAAAAGAGATATTAACTTCTATTAGCTAAAATGATGTCAATAATGTGCGTGAAATTTTGCATAAATAATTTCAATATACGACCCATTTTTGGTTGTTCAAAATTTCTTTTTTTCAAAACATCTTTTGAAATTCTAGACATTCATGGACCTAAACCGCCGCTCATCTAAGCTGAAATTCTAACGTATTTCCGTAACATTGTTGACATCATTTTACCTAAGCAAATACATAATATGCAGTCGAAATTTCAATGCTAAAACTTTGCATTCGAGCCCTACATATAACGTTTGGAGTTACTATATTATTTTCATGGATGCGCTAACTGATTAACTAACTACACCATCTTATCTAGCATATTTGGCTGATAAGCTTCTATTAGTTACTACCTAGTTTATCAATCAAGTAAAGACCAAACTAAAAACTAGCCGTATTGAACAAAGCTGCTCAATGTGTTAGCTTCACGCGTGTGCCATATCCTTTGACACGCAGAACACTCTAGGATTACGGATAAGAGTATACGCTGTATCGCGAGTGTCCTATTATCATGCAACGTAGATATTCTAGTAGATGTCGTGACTGAACACATTGCATTGCCTGTGTAATATATGAGAATGAGAGGTTGTATGGTATAAAACACACTTGAATTGCATAGAATACTGATTGTTGAATTATGCATTTATATCTGGCAACAATTCCCATCATTAAGCTATAATATTATTTGTTTTAGGTGGACTATACATTGGAACTGTTGACCCTAACCAACATTAATATCAGGTGCTGATAAACATTAATACCAGACTAGCCTAGAATGAGCAAATGATAAGACAAAATATCCGACACGTTATCAATTCTGGGCTCCATCCCGTAAATAGTCAAACTACAAAAAGTGGCATACCATACATCTGCATGAACTTTTCACTGTAATTTGAAGCAATGTCATATACATGTTTTGTAAGTATTTAGACAACAAATTGTTTTAAATAACCTTGATTTCAATTAGCATTTGAAGTTGATATGTGAAAGATTTGCTCATCGTGATGTCAATCACCATTCTTTCAAAGTTGTTATATCCTGTGTACGCATGTGATCAGATAAAAAGATACAGGTTCTTATTGTGAATAATAATTATTATTTATCTATTTTTATAATAATATGTGCAAATACTTATCGAAAAGAATGAACATTTTTTTTACAGTTATCACATCGCATTCCAATTACAAGAACAATGCTTTCTATGCGTTGTAAGCGTCAATGATTAAGCATTCACTGGATTCTGTCTTATCTTGACTGGTAACATTGACCATTTAATTCATCTGATATCATCTTTTAATACCTTTGAATTCTGACGTATAATGAAATACGCGCATTTATAATTGTGGTGTAAAACTGGCAAAAAATGATTTCAACATGTAACTTTTGAGAGACAAAAAGTATCCTCTAAAGCTTCTTTATTCCAGTTGGTAATAAAGTTTCATTGCAATTGCAACATAATCTGGACGTTTTCTTGTTAATTACGAAAGAGGGGATGTAACGCGTCTGCATCAGGACGTCGTGAACACAGAGAAAAACAAAGCTTCTAGACGTTCCAAAAGACCAAGCCATTGAAATCAATAAAGAATTTCCTATTATGTGTGCAGTATTGTAAGGAAAATTCTCCAAGGATTTTCTTTTTTCCTCTCCAGCAGTAACTTTGGCTTAATACTCACTATATTCGCCATACAATAAAGAAGAGGAGATGCTCAGATCAGCCATCATCACCGTTTTTCTGAATATTTCCTTCCTTACTTCAAGTCGCTATCATTAACATCGCCGCTGTTTATGTGGCTCACCATCAAAGCACCTGTGTACCTCCTTAAAACTAACCACACAGAGACGGGTTATTAGCAATATATGCACTACCAGTACCAGCTCATTGAACACGAATTCACATTATTATTTTTGCTCAAAATACCTTGTCTATGCAGAGTTCACAAGAGTAAAACTCGGCAAGTATATTGGATGCATCAACGTGTACGTGAGAAACGCAAGCAATAATGTTTTTTCCTCGGTTCCGGCATTATTACTTTTTGCTGGAGAATGAATTTTGTTCTAGTGTTTAGTCATTTGGCCTAAGGAAGCATGTTAGATTCAAGCTGGAATTGAGACGTCATTTGATTGCTCACAAGTACACAAGCGGTGTAAAAGAGCTTAAAGAATATAAATCATAGCAAAAACATTTATTCATGAGTTTTTGTGAAAAATGACTGCATCGACTGAGCTCATTCGCTGATTTTCTATTTAATATCAAAGGGAAGATGTGTTTTATTTTATATTTTAAGTGTTCAATATTTCCCATATCACCCAATTTTTCAGCAGTTTAATTTGACGTTCTAAGAAGAAAGCTTGTATAAAGAATTTCCATTTTTGTTAGGTTTAAATCCAGCAGATTACATGGATCGGCTTTTTGTGCTGCTTCTAGACTGTGATAAATCGGCGTAATAAATATAGAGTTTAAAATCAAATTATATTTGTTACGTCTTTCTATAGTTTTCTTTTGCCAGTGCTATTTTAAATCGTGACTGCATCATTACATTGGGAAAAGATGTGGTTTTGGCTAGTCACAATTTGGATGCTCATTTGTGCCATTTCATATGGGTACATATCATATGAATGGCAACCAAAGAGTTCGCCGTCAACATCCAAGGGAAAAAAGAAGAAGGATGAAGAAAATGACCGCGAGTCTAAATCGTGAGTAATTTTTGAATAGTAAAATTCATTTCGACTGTATTTTGTCTTATGTTTCTGTTATTCTTCTTATAAGAAATATGAGATTGAAATCATATAATGCATCCCTTTCCATTCTTTAAAAGTCATTCATGGTTCTAACAGATAACATAATAATCATTTTTGCATTGTTGTAAATTTCAACTAAAACACAAAGATATTATTCTGCGTATGTAAGTATCAGGTAGTCTATTTTTCAATTTCACTTCACCTAACCTCTTCTCTCACTTTACCTTTCTAGGTCGGTCATGCCTTTATGTTAACAGTAAAATAATGCATAATATTATGTACATGCATGATGCATGTTTATTATTGCACATAGCCACATAACATCTTGGTGGTGAGTGCGTACTCACTTTTTTTCTGTTTTGCAGCCTTTCGTTTTAAATCTCCTTTACAAAAATAATACAATGCGACACCGTAATGGCAACTTCTTTTATGAAAAGACACGACGCAATGGAATGACGATACGATACGATCGTATTTCATTCATTTTTGAAAGCTTCCCCACTTTGACACATCCTTTTGTTGTTTACAAGAGAAACTTTGAGCACAGAAAGGAAAGGAAATTTTTTTATGTTTATCAATATGCAAACTAGCAATATTTTCTTGTAGTTAGCAATTGCACATCTTATCATTTTCAAATCAGAATACACGCAAATACTATAATTAGAGACAGACTTGAAGAACAGTCTGAAATTTCTTGTTAACGTTTCGCATAAGTTTATGATGTTCGAATCAGGACATAAACAGGCAAAGTTAATATGCATAAAGTTACATTGAACTAAATGTTTCAGGAAAGAGCAGCATGATTAGTTCCTAGTAAAAGAACTTTCATTCTATGCACCAATCCACCTTGCTTATTTTACTCTGACTTGTTTGAGGCTAAAGGAAGACCTTATAAGCTGTGTAAAATATATGTACTATTCAGTATTTGATTGTGCATCTTTGTGCTCTTTCTTTCTTCTTGGGATGACCAGATGAAGTAGAAAAATGCAGACATACTTGTGCAATCATCCTCTGTCATCTTGCGCCGGAGGAAGCACTCGATTTATGGGGTTGCTGATAGTATGTTTCAGCTTACTCGGTTAGCTTGAATCCAATATATCCAATCTGATTCATTATTATAAATCTTTTTGGCATACTGTTCTGCTTTTGCTTTATGGCAGGATTATCATAATGGGTATTCAAATCAAAGGTTTTGCCGTTTCTACTGGGGTAAGTAATAATTGGTTTTCTTTAAAGTTGCATTAAAGTATTAAGTAAAAATACGGTGAAATCCCAGCCAATATCAACACTTAAAAATCACAATTCAGTATTTCTTTAATAATTTGTAGATTTGATGAAAATTCTGTAGAAATCATATAACTTTTGGCAAGTTTAGATGCACACGGTTGGATGAGAGGTTTTAGATTTAAAGTTTACAAATCGATGGGTGGCTGTACCCACCCATCGGGGTAGTTATATGGTAAGTTTTTGCATCATTGGTACACTTATATCGTAAGTACTAAACTAGGCACTAAGACATACTCAATCCCTTTACAAAGTTGATGAGATTTTTTGTGCAAAATATTTTCGTTCTTAACCAGCGGCTAGATCTTTTGATACTGCATTGCCTGCATTCGTGCTCTAACTCCCCAAATTCTCAAAAATCCTTATAAAAAATTAATGGATTCTCAAGTACAATGCCAACAAACGAAACATGAGAAATTGGCTATTTTTCGTAATTCTACTTTTTGTTCGTTACGTGCTTGTTTGAAATCAATGGAAAATACAACACAGCATTCACCACTCAATTCATATTATATTACAACATAAACTTTATGCTTCTGTGTATGTTGTATGCAACTTTTTGTTTTGATTTTGAATGTAGAAAATCTTCTTCAGAGCTGCATACATTCAGGAAGAAAAAATCTCACCACAGACTTTACCACGAATTGTTAGCAAATAATGTTATTCTATTGAGAACATTACACCTAAATTTAGAAGGGGAAAGAATCGACATTCAATACAGGAAAGTAAACGCTTTGCGTGTTTTAGATATTAGATTCTCTCAAGTAAGTGAAGATCGTTTCGTAGATTTAGCACATCGTACTTATTGTCATGAATGCAGTTTGCGATTGCTTTCTGTGCTGCAGCGATGATTCTCGTGCAACACGTCACTGTTAAGTACAACTACGAAGGTGTATACTCAGTACATGTACTCTTACAGTCTAATAAGAAAAGGTGAAATTACGGGGATCGGGGATCGTAAATTGGTCACAGCATTAAATAAACGCGATAAATTTTTAATGAATGACAATTTAATTCATCGTTTAGTAATGCGATGAAAGCAAACTTGCTTGAAGTATAGTTCTGAGGGTAATCATAATTTCTGACGAATCGTGTAAATGAAAAATGTATTCATGTAGTACTCATATATTGTAATAACACCAAGTACTAAATTTGTATGAAAATGAAAACAATAGTTTGCGACGGAAAGGTTATAGTTTTTAGAGGTACGTATAACCTTTCTTTGCTGAAATGTAATCAATATATCAGCAACTGGCATATAGGAAGGAAACATTTCACTTGCTAAAGCATTCAACTAATGATACACGACAAGACAACGAGCGCATCGCGCTGTCAGCATGCATGTGGGAAGCCAAATATTAGCATGACATGAAAATTTTGATGCAAATGAGAAATGACTTTGCACATGTAAGGAAGACGCAAAATGATGAGTCTCCTACTGATGTGACACATTCAAGCAATTGTTGTTTTCCAATCTGTCAAGAGAAAGGAAGTAAGAAGGGGAATTTTTCTGTTTTGCAGCAAATCTTAAAGAGGTTGTTTGTATCAAATTCAATTACTTTTTCGAATAGCTTTTACACGTCACGCCCGCGCCCTTCTAAAGTGATGTCACTTTGAAATCTTTAAATGTTTCAGAGCCATGTAGGCTACATGATGTAGCCGTGCGTTCATAGATCAGGTACTCATGAGTGATGGCGATGTTCGATTTTCAATAGAAGTATTGTTACATTGTTTTAAATTCTACTAGTAGTAGTACATGACAAGTTTTTGTTAAAATACTGATGATGGCACGACCTGCTTGGAAAGCAATTGTAAGGTTTTATGCGTTGTCGTGATGCGGTATGCGGTCATGATTCTGTCACAATCCTTAACTTAAATTCATTAAAGTTCATCTTCCAATTCATCACTCGATTTTATTTCTAGCATGCTAAGTCATTACTTTATTTAAGTATTTATGCTTATTAATTCATACACCATTTTTATTAAATTTTAAAATAAACTCTAACAGCATAATGAATTGTCACTTCTCGTAATACATTACATTACGTTTTTAATGAGCCGTTTAACACACTTATTGTAACTTACAACTACCACACACAACAACATCCTTACAAAGCATAGCATGTAAATTATTCGATTTTTGTTTTTCTCTCATGCTCCAGGAGTTTGCTTACCCTCAAATTATATTTGTGCTATGTACATTGTAATTCAGAGAACTCTTTGCCTACCTTGGATCTGTATCAATAATAAAAAAAATTTTGACAAGTGAAGTTTGCAAAAAATTAATGCATAGTCACGTCTAGTTGAATGCATAAACTACTTTACGTAGTGCTATTGTCAAGACATGATTGTCAATTTTCTAAAGCATAGTTAAATAATTGTCGTATTCTTAGCCCGCACCCACCAGTTAATAATATCTTAAAACAACAAAGGCATTGATTCACCTCCCATCTATTTTAACATAACATCATAGCAATAGCAGCTCATTATAAGCCATTAATATATACAATCAAATTGTTTAATGAACGTTTATTTGCATTACCTATACTTTTCAGTCACAAACCCATGAAAATCCGGTGAAATATATGAAATATTCAATTAGAGTCTGTTTCAGATTAAATTCATTTTGTGTTCCCCATTACACATGATATAAAATACAGAAAAAATTGGGGCTCAATCTGTGTTAATTTGCAGTTAAAGAGTAATACGAATAATTTGATTTCCTTGAGGAGGAATACACAAGCATCTTTTAGAGAACAGTCAAGAGATAGACGCATGAGTCCTGCAATGAGAAAGACGAAATAAGTGATCCTATATGTACTTCAGCAGGCAGACAAGTCTTTTACAAGCAAAACAAGAATTTTTGCTTCATGAATTGTAACGTAAGCTCCAGCCGAGAACTAAATACCAACGTGTCTTGCACTTAAAAACCTGATGTATACCTGTGCATGGGAGAAGATGAAGTGAACCTGACAATGAATTCATGCAGTGAGAATGAGAAATAACTTTAACTCTGTTGAAACATGAAGCATTATCATTGCACGTATGAAGACACACATCTCTCCCATCAGCAATTTTCAACTTTTTAGTAGTACACATTCGTTTTGGCCTTGCTTTATATATTTTACACTTTTAGCTTTAGTTGAATTCAATTGTTGCCTTTCTCACAAAATGAGCGTACATTTATGCGCGTAGATGGACGATCTGGGAGAATTGTGTATGCAAGTGTAACAAAACAACACCTGTGGTGGTATCTCTCTCTCTTTTTAGAAAGATGAGGGGGTTGTAATGCAATAACACGGACGGCCAGTTGAAAATTGTTGATTGTCAGTGTTTAGTAGTAGCCAACTGGCAAGTTGTTCTGTTGTCAAAATTCAAGAACCTCTACAACAGTGCCTACATATGCCAGTACACTGAGCTCTTGTCCGTCCATCCGTTTTGACGGTTTTCCTGTTTCCACAACCATCATCGTCATCATCAGCTCATGTCTTTTCAATAACTCTATAATACACTTATGAATGTGTCGTTGTCCTACACTATTGTTGAATCATTTGGGCTTACCAATCGGTAAGGTACATCAACAAAAATTCCTATACACATTTTTATATAAGCATAACGCGATAACAATAAAAAACAAAGTGGACTGTGCCAGAGATTCCCCTCTGGCGACATGTGTGTGTTTGTGTAGTTGTCCTATGAAAGATAAGTAAGTGAAATAAGAACTCTGCATCATAGTTGTTAGCGGATTAACCGAATACCGTACAAGAACCAAAACGACAACATTATTTCGTGATGTGCCATACCGAACAGAATACATAGTACACTTGCAGGTTCTCTATGAAAATGCCTGTGTAGGGCTTTGTAAACTTCCTCTTATTTTGTTTTGACGAACATTCTTGGGTGTAAATATATGCATCTTGTACTTCTCTATTCATCTGCAAAACAACAGTCTTCTTATGAATTACAAGACGCAAAGAATTGCGATACGTAAGACTATTAGAGGACTTTCCTATTAGAATCAGCTTATACAATAATTTTGTCGGTGAAAGAAAAGTGTTCAGTTGTCAATCTTTCGGCAACGCATATAGGTATTTTAGAATGCGCATGTATCATGCATATCAAAAAACAATTTTTATAAGTTTATATCTGTTACTGATTACGATTCTTCCTTCTCCTCTGGGGTGCCAATTTTTGTGAAGAGTTTTCTATAAATGTGAAATACAAAAGCAAATATTTTTGACAAGAAAAATCTATTTGTCTTATCCCATTGTCTGTTAATCTGTCGGTGGGAAACTTGGTGCGGTGTGAAACTTGGTGCGGTGTGATAAAATTATATGTTTTCCTGTTGCTTCTGTGTGTAAATTATAGTTACTCGTACTCTGGTCATGGTCTTCATCAAATGCATAAAAATATTGTTTCTGGGAACTATGTAATTTCATGACAAATGTACACAGTGTGGTTATTTGATTTGAAAAGTGTCGATAACAGAAAGTGTTAAACCATCTGGTGTTGTGGTTCATATTATGTTTTTCCGACGCATTTCATATTTTAATGCTTCCTTTGTGTGACTCATTCATTTTCCACAAATCAAACTGAATCCATCTATTTTTCATTGAATGACAATTAAAATTAAACTCCTATAATATGATGTTTACCTACTCTTCATGAAACCTCGCGTTGAATGAAATTATTGTGTGTACATGAAAATTTAAAATACTAAACGAAGCATGGACTATGGACTTCAATTATAATGAATTTATAATGGTTGCTGTGATGTTGTGAACTATGATGATTTCTATCAAAATTAACATAAATGTACATGAATACCGTTGTTTTTTACCAAGAACAAATTAGAGGATTGTTAACACAATTGCATACGGTGAGTTTACGTATTTTACTATATCTTATCTTGTATTCCGGGTTTTCCCCTTTCTTTATCCAAAGAATTATTAAATCAAAATTTGAAACCAATTCCTTGATTAACTTTAAGCTAAATTTGAAACATACACGTACATTATATCATTTTTGGTCTACTTACTATGAGCCATCTTGTTGAGTTTGTGGATACGGTAGTTGAATAATTTTTTTGTGAGAAATTTTGGCTTTGATATATGGGCATATTTTATTGCTTTTTCAATTTGTTTGCAAAAATCTTCTGACTTTACCTGTACATTACTTTTATTTTACCTGTACCAGAAAAGAAGAACAAGCCAGTGTCAGACACAACTATTTGTACGTTTTCTTACTTTGTTGAAGGTGGTTGGTTGAACGCTGTGGTGGTATACATGCACCACTAATTTGCATGTGGTTTGTAGACTCATGTAGCACACTAACTGTATATTTCTATGTATGTCTTGCCTTTTGAATGCATTATAAGCAGGTTCAGTGGAAGCCTGTTTGAAACAAGTTGTGCAAAGGTGCATCAATATAAGGTCGACATAACGAAATGGGAATCTGTAAGGGTTGAAATTTACAAGCTAAAAATTCCTCCCCATGAAAATAAATGTCAAAAAGTAGCCTTTTGTAATGGAAGAAAAGGCAAATCACAAACTGCAACTTGACCTCAAGACTCAAGAGTATCAGAAAAATTCTCATAATGTTTATGCATGTATGTATATGTAGGTGTTCGCAAAGGTGAATAAGTGACTTTTTCGCAGGGGTGTTGTTTTCCCATAGCATAAAATGTTGCTTGTTTATATTATAAAAAGAAAGAAACTTTATTTACATCAATACAAGTACTTTAAACAGCGTTTTTGCTAACTCAAGAAGAGATTACTTATCTGAAGATACGTAATTGTCTTTGTCTGTCTTATCGCGAGCATAAAATTCAGAATTAAATCCACTGAAATTAAAAATTCGACATACCTATCCTTCAAAAGAAAGAATATATTTTATACCCATTCATAATACGTGGTTATAACTTTTTTAATTACATATTTTGTAAATTTTTCATACCACATTTCAAGCTACAAACCAGTAATGTAATAAAAATTGGGCCGACATGGAAGGATTTTTATAGCAGTTTTTCTTTACTGTGCGTGTGTGACTTGAATCAAAGAATACATGAAGTTTGACAGTAGTAATGCCATTATATTATGTCATAACGAAAATATGAATACACCACTGAGTCGACGAATGCAGGTTTATATTTAGCATAATTTTAATAAACATTAAAGCGATCACAGACGGGTAACCAGTAAGTCTTTCAAACAATCCCACGTTATCCCACAATACGTTTTGCGCACTTAAAACTGAAATTGCTTACCTTTAATGCTAAAAATGCAAAACATTTTTTCTAGTTATTGGACACTACTAGTAGACATACTCTGCTTCTGATTTCATATTGCATTCAGTCGTGGCTAAACGGTACCCAACTTACTACTACCATTGAACTAAACTAAGTTAACTCATGTAAAGTTACTTCAGCATCGAGTCTAAGTCTCATTTCCCTATATCATATCACATCACCCTCTTTTATTATCGACGTACTATTATTATTTTAATTCGCTATATGAAATGGACAAGGTACGGTGTGGAATGTGGAATAAACCTTTATACATGAATAGTCTCCGTATTCGCATGTAAAATGTGCAAAAGTTTTCAAAACGGTCAACTACCGGTATGATTGCTATTAGTAGGTATGATAGGCTTGCATTTTAGCTATAATATGTCTGTTCACGAGAATGTCTACCAGTACACATTTCTCTCTGTTATTATGCTATCACATCTTTATAATATTCTCTTTTAGCAGGAGGAATAGAATTAGAAGAGTGAATGCCCCATTCATTTCCTACTCGTTGACGTTTAATATAAAACCTTTCATTTACTTTTCCCATTGTTAAATTTCTGCCAGTTGAGTGTACACAGCTGCAAAGGGATGTATGCTTGACAGCATGTCTATAGGCTTGCAAACTGTTTTTCGAAAAAAAATCAAAAAAGGAAAATTCAAGTCGCCGTGATTCAATCAACTTGCAGATATATTTTTCACATACAATTTTATAAATAAATTAAAGGAAAAACAAAATTATAAAAGTTGTAAATAAATAGCATGTTTTTTTCGATACACCAGAAATTCTTGGTTCAAGGTTGTAGTATTGTTTGAAAGCTTGTGTGTAAAAATGTACACCCTTGTGAGGAAGACAAAAGTGACAAAAACAGTTGAATTGATTTCCCCAGTAAATGAGTGCAATAGTGAACAAAGATCATATTTCCAAGAATATCATGCAAATGCATGCGATGGGAATCCACTTGCTAGGGTTCATCGTAGTAATAGTAGCCCTAGTAAGCCCATAGGGCGTAAAGGATCTTTTAGTGGTCATAGTGCTACCGGCAGCAACTTTAGTGGTGCGCCTGGTAGTAGTGCGAGAAGAAGTTACCAGCATCAATTCTTTGATGATGATTACATTGTTACGTACACCAGTAGCACCAGTCACGGTGCGAGGCATCAGACTGTGACTAAAAGAAATGAGGATAATGGTAGCAATGATGATTTTAAGAGTAGGTAAGTCAAAGTGTAAAATTTCTCGCAAAATGCAAACCTAAGTATAACAACAGGCGTATATTGCATCAGTGAAATGCAAGAGTGCGGTTTTTCAAAGAGTGCAAAAGTTTTTAAAAGTAGTAATTACTAAAAGCAAGCACTAGTTTTTTAAAAATGCATCCCAGATTTTTTTCTCATTTCTATCCATATTATGTGTTCTATTTCAAGATGATAAAAGTAGTATCAAAATATAAGTATGCTTTAAAAACTCGATTTTGATTTTAGTAAAATAGTAACAAATTTCATATACAACGTGCAATTATTAA
Organism: Entomobrya proxima; assembly: GCA_029691765.1. Lineage (NCBI taxonomy): Eukaryota > Metazoa > Arthropoda > Collembola > Entomobryomorpha > Entomobryidae > Entomobrya > Entomobrya proxima. Next base: position 3,398,288 of record CM056170.1, read on the forward strand.
TTGTAATTGCATTCAACTAAGTGTATATAATGATATTACTATTCGCAATTTTTTATGCTTGATTTTGCTTTTGATTTAAGAATACATAATTTAGAATTTAGAGTTCATTAAGAACGCATTTAATGTGGTACAAGTATCTGTACAGGTCACATCGCAGGGCGTCGGCATTAGTTATCAATGCCTGCACTTATAGTACTGAAGCCTAGTAAATGAAGAATATACTCTTGATATTATGGCACACTTTATTCCTTTTAAACTTCAAAAACAAAAATAGCGCATGAATGATAAAAAAGTGCAGGATTTCTATAAAAACGTACTTCTTTAATTTGTATTACAAGTAAAAATTAAGGAAGCAAGTTCCCTCATATATTTTTTCGTTCTAGTGTCTGGAATTCACTTTCTGTTACATGTAATGAACGATTTTACAAATATAAAAAATGAAAAAATAGGGATATGGGCAAATATCATTAGTACTACTAATCCCCGTTCACGCATAAGTGCTTTTTTATTTACATGCTCATCTTAGTGTGATAACTGCTGGCCACAAAGATTACATTTTACACTAGTAAGGCAGTTATATGTATTTTCCCGTTACATTACACCTCACTAATTCTATGATTTGCCTTCAGGTGTTAGTATTTATTTAGTATTTGGATGCCGTCACAGTCACAAGCTGGAATAGGCAAGTGCAAACGCAAACACTGCTGCCGAGCGCAAGTTGGTTAGAATTCAACGCAACGCATTTTGTGATTATTTTGGCCAATAAACAAACTTACATATGCGCAATCCGTAAGCATGAAAGTAAAATTAGAGATAAACTAGGTGATCAAGGCATTAACCGAAGGCCTTGGTCTTGTTTTTATTGCAAATTATCGATAATGTATTCACATTTACCATACTACTTTCATCGATTTGCCATCGCCTCTTAGCCTGGCCTGATAACGATAGATAACATTTTATGTTCATGTTATTATTTAAGGTGTAGCTGGGAGTTGCTTTATCGAATATATATGATTTCGCCAACCTGTGGTTGACATCAATTACCTTAGTGGCAGAAGTATCGGAACAGACTTTTATCTGTCAGATAGACTGTTAGGTAGAATAGTTGGCAATTGCTCTTGTGTAAGTTGTGCAGATATTTGTATGAGTCATCTGTCATCCGTCATCATTAGTTTATTATGAAAATTGACATTGCTTCACGGTTATCATTTTACGATATAAGCTTGAAAGACATTAACTTGAAATGGTGATCTGCTATTTTACTGTCACAAAAACTTGTTGAATCAATAAAAGAGACCCAAAGTGTTTGTATTTGAATTTATATAGGTACCCTGATAGGCAGATTTGCGTATGTCACCATTCTCTCTCAAACTTTGTACTTTGTACTTTATATTTGAACTTACAACAGGTACAATGAAAATATAACTAATTGTCAATTATCTTTTCTTTATGGGAAACATAGCTATATTAGGTGAAATTCAGCTCATTAGACAAACTTTAGGAAGATGGATATAATACTAATTCTACAGTTAGTAAGAAATTTGATTTTTCAAACGGAAGATACCAAACTGTAAACTAGCGGCAAGCTAGAATATCATAGTATGACTTCAAACGAAAAGGAAAGTAATATAACCTAAACTAATACCCTATTAAGCATGGTTGGCTGGACGTGCTAATCTAAAAATGACTGCAAGTCCATCTTTGGTGGACGGTGTAAAATATGCGAGAATGGAGTGATGATAATATGCTTTCTAAAAATACGTGAATGTAATGAATGACTTGATTATACGTAAAACCAAAAGCCTCTATAATTATATATACTTACCTAAATAGTAGTTGCTTTTTCTATTTGGGTTTTAAAAGTTTTTTTTTACAAAGAGGTGTGACTTTAAGCATTATAATGTGGTATTAGGATTCAAAGGATTTAGCAAAGTGAGACTCTCCCTTTCTCCTACTGTTTACTTGAATAAGATAATATATGATTTTCGCCTTAAAAGGTTTAATTAATTTAATAGATCTTTCGTCACATTTTATGCGTGTAAGAACTATTCAATGGTTGGTCAAGTGTCATTTTTTGTAAACACGTTTTAAAATTTTAGTCACTATTTTTATCGAAGAAAACATGGTCATAAAGTTATACCCGCTTGAGTTGATAAGCTGTTGTTCATATGCTCAGTTAGAATATATAGACCTAATACATCACATGTGATAAAATTTTCCTATTTTTAGTTGTTATGATAGTTCTAGCAAACTCTTCACACAAGTGAGTTTACAAAAAAGATTTCCACGCTGCGTTAACCGTTAAAGCCATCCCGTGTGGCCCTGTGACATTTCAAGCGATTGCATGAGCGTAATGAGAAACACCTTCTCTTTCAGACAAGGAATAGTTATGGCAGATGCTCAGTGCATTGCAGCAAGGTTACCTGTACCATTGCAACGAAGACCTTGCATCATAAAACTGAATCACAGTTGAGTTTGCTATGTCGTAACACATTTCATTGGCATACAACAACAATATATTACGGTCAACTGGCAGTACAAAATATGTTCTCCAGAATGAAACTTTGTGATAATGCTATACAAATCGGTATTAGAATGCAATCCACTCAAGTGACTGTCATTAGTTCATAAGCGAATCACAATAAAAACCTTATACCTAATACGTATACCATTTGGATTGTGATATAACATCAATGCGTCAACCATATTATAAACTGAAAGTAAAAACGTTTTTACCAAAATGACAAGCATAATATTTCCGTAATACAATCAACCAAAACATCTATAGTTGCATGTTACCTGTAATAATAATCAAGTTTAACAATGGGGGTACAAGAAACATTCAACCGCTACGAATGTAGTGGGTTTAGCATGGGTTATTGCGGTAAATGTGTCGCAAAACTTGCAAAATGTATGTATAATAGAATAATAGATCAACCAAAATAGTAAAAAGTATGAGTACAACTATAATAAATAGATTGCGGCTATGTGCCATAAGAAATTACTAATAACATGCATACATCACAATTTTATGCCAAAAATCGTAATATGTATGCCAATATTGATAACAAAAATATATAGGACCGGTATTATGCATATCCGAATCAAAGATTCATACAAAACTTGTAAATCACATAAGAGAAGTCAGTAGTTATTTAGATTTGCTAGATATCACCTGGGATCATTTATCTAAAGAAATATTCCCAACTTCTCTGGTGCATTCAATTACATACAGTTCGTTTTGCCAATTTCGTTATCAATCAATAAACTCTTCGCTCGGCTCGCTCTAAATACGGCACAGAGTATTATTTCATTTCGCAAAGTTTGACTGTTGGATTTCCTAGGAAGTTTGAACCATCTCAATAATCCAATTTGGACACACATTAATATCCCAACTTGAACACTTACGTCCAACAACACAGCATATGCTTCAATTTTGTTGCGCTTCATTACATCATCATTATCTATAAAGAAGCCGTATTACTGTACCAGGTGGAAGTACTTAAACTTCAGCAACTAAAAGATATGGTGTTTTCGAGTGTTTCAATAAACCCTTTTATATTGGTACCTGTATGAAGGCAACAATCATCTGAATATGGGGTTTTTATCTAGTTTTGTTCGTTCCGTGCCAGTGATTTTTATATTTATTACAACCGTATATTATTGCTTATACTAGTAGTGGTGATAGAATTAGTCGCATTACTTCAGTCTGCGATTGCAGCAATACTTTACGTTGATATCATAAGATTGTCAATGAACACTTTTAATTTTTGCCAACTAATAATATCAAATTCAGATCACAAAAATAGCACCTGTTATAAAAATTACATTAATATACATTCCATTTCATTATCGAAATTGACAACTGCCTGTGCAGGGATACGTAACGAGATACGCTTATTACCTGATGATGTAGTCCAATCCATTATATCCATGTTTTGTTTTAAATCATCTCCTCCAGATATTATGCAAACTATGTCAATCAGGTTTACATTGATGAATCAGGAAAAACTAATTTTATTGCAAAAGTTTTGTTATGTAAGTAGTAGATTAGCATAAGATGTTTTACTCCCAGTACCTCATCATCTTTGTAAATTTTAATATACCTGATTAAAAATTGCAATCTATTTGCTGTAATGCTGACCAAAAGGTACTACACATACCAAGCTAGATAGATTACTTATGCGTGTTTAGAACTGTGCGAGTGAGATGCAATACTTTGTTTTCGTTTACACGACATGCACAGTTTGCACTGGTTGTATTTTTAAATAATAACATAACGATCGTAAACCGACGAAATGGAAAATTAAAAATGACACACACAATAGCTTAAAATAAAGCTGACTTCCGGAGTCCTTCAGTTTCACATTTTACGGCTTATAAAATGCAATATGAGTTTGGTGTGGGCGGATTACCATGCTTTTGTATATTAGGAAGGTATGTATGTATTGTTAGGTACATCGAATATCATTAAATCTACATTACTTTTAACCTAGGTGTCTCATACAGAAGAATAAATTGTAATGGATATATAACTAAATATTTACATCATGTACAGACAAGCATGTATCCGTCAGAATTTATGCTCTGTATTACAATTTTGACAATGAACATTAGTCCACTAGCCATGCAACTGGATTGGACAACATAAAATGCATGCAGAATAAATCTTGTTGTGAGTTTAGGTGCAAAAGCGTCTTACATATCCTCAACATTGTTTGTTTTAAATATAAAAAAATATAAAATGCGAGAAAGGCTTGACTTTTGACGGTTAGATGAACAACATAACTACTGTAGTTGTTGGTACCAGAAATAGTAGCGTATGTGAACGTAGATCTGTCAAACAAACAGAAAAATCTGTGATGAACCTGTGAGGAGAAATGAAAGAGGATTTTCAGATTACAACTGAAAATATTTTTGTTTAGTTTTGTACTTGTTTTAGAAGTTAGGATTAGCCATTCAGATATGCTCTGCTTATTTACGATTTAGCGTTGACGCGATCTACTTCACTCGCCACCATATCATCATATCATCAAATCCACAATAAACACCTAAAAGTATCGAGTGAATTTGTAGTGATTATAGCGCTAGCTTGTAAACAATAATTTGTACTATTGTTAGCACTAATAAAAATACCATTGCGCATTTGCCCATACAACGGAAGGGCCTAATAAAAATCACTCACTTGTGGAATAAAACTAACTAGAGGTTTTGTTTTTGTCAAAATAACATATTATTTTTCTACAACTTCTAGTTTTATTGCTATATTTTTAGCAAGATATTTTTGTAGCATAACCTATAAACTCATTCTCAATGAGCTTAAGAGTGAATGTTGCTTATTAGAACTACCGGATTTTTCACAGTGAATGATTTATTGATTGCATTACTAGTAAACTAAAGACTGCTCTAAAACCACTTGTACACACATCGTCGTTTGCGTCTATATAGGGGCAAGTAAGTTATCACGTACAACGTGCCCCAATAACAATTAAATTGTCTGCGTTTCTAAATGGTTGGCTTAACTATAACCTAAAACCACAAAACAAACGCAGGTGTTAAAACAGAGTAAAACTTTACAGAGCGCAAGATAAACATTAATCATGTCGCTTTCATTGAGGATATGAGTTGTAGTTTTACCTACGCATTTTGGAAAACATTTGGGTAGTGTTCACCTTGGGAGGAAAAAGGAATGTTAATGTTTCATAAAAACGTGTATTACAATGTGTAGTGGCAGTGACACTTGCATATCTTTGGAATTTAAATAACAGTTACAGTCCAAAAGTTCGGTTGAAACAGGTGGATTAGATTTTCAGGTGTGAAAGTGAAATCAAACTGACTCATGCATGCATGATCATAATAGGAAAAAGTCAATAAATTGTTCATTGTCAGTGCTAGTTTGAAGTTACTAGCAGTTTGAACTGTTGACAGCATATCCTTGATCGCCAACTTGGTAGCAATGCCAAATTAGTTCACTCACACGGATACACATGTCCAAAGCATTGAATATTGAATTTGAATCTGGATGAAGCTGAAGATTATATTCATTTCGTACAAAAATGCGTAAATGTGAACAAGTGTTTTCCCAGGAGTTGTATAGCATACAAGTGACAAAATGCCTGTCATAAAGGTCTCCGATAAAACCAAGTCAAAGAGCCTTGGGTCTTCCATTGATAAAATCCCATCTGAAGGGAAAAAGTTTAACTTGAGGTTTGAGAAAGTTAGCAAAACGGATAGTGGAGGAAACGCCAGTAAAAGGCTGAAATGTGTAACATCGAACTTTAAATGTTTGTTCTATAAGCGGAAAGCCAGAGAAAGTGATGGCAGATCTGAAAGCTCAAAGTCAAGTAGTCCCACGGATGACTCTGTGCATTCCTCAAGTCCAACATCAGACGGATTTCATTCTCCAGAATTGGGTTCTAAAGGGAATGGCATCCCTATTCCATTGGAAAGGAGAACAAGAACTTCGTCGGGAGGAACATTAGATAGACCTATACCTGCTCCTAGGTCAATTCGACCTTCCATTGTACCTATATCTAGAATACCGTCTCAACAAGTGATCTACGATGAGCAGTCCAGTTTGCGAAATTTTCATTTGCAAAGCTTGGGACATATTGGTCCGCAAGGACAACTTTTGTTTCGTGCACCAACACAAAATTTTCGACATCCTTCACCAGTTTCCTTACCCGGACCACCCTTACCACCACGAAATCACAGTCATTTTCCAAGCGTTGTGTATGCTCCAGGCAGAAGTCATGGTCCGATGGTTGCCTACGTACGTGGACCGTTTCCCCCATCGCGTCATCCACAAAATCTGTCCATGGGACCACCTCCGTCTCATTTTCCTCCACCGCCGCGACTTGTAAGAGTGAGAGTTCCACATGGTCAACATGCCTTTACGCTGCGGTATCCTCCTCCACCACGATTATTATTTCGTTCTCCTTATGAGCATCCTAATTATTGTTCCCTGCCTGAGCTTCCACCATCACATAACCCGAATTATCATGCTAATAATCAAGATCCTAGTCAAACTAAATTGTATTCTTCTCAATCTGTGTCTGCACACGATGATGATTCTCCTTTTATCATGCAATTACCAACGATTCCCCCTCGTAAACAATCATTAGTAGCTCACTCCGCTCCGTCACTGCATTCCCATGAAAATCTTTCAATTCAGCAGCCTAGCATAAACAATGGACTGCCTCGACCTTTGCAGAGACCATCAACCACATCTAAAAATGAAGCTCAACATTATTTGCAGAGAGGGAATGCAAACTCTGAAAAAATTATGCTGAATCAGAACAATGGGGGCCTTTTGAAAAAGGTTGAAAATGGTGACGAAATGAATATTTCCTTTCAACCTTCCAGTGGAAGTGAACCTTCAGTTCATAAGGCAGCTTCCTTATGGCCCACAGTACTAATTGATCATAAACTTCCTAGAGTGCCTAATCCCGTTCAAGACAGTCATCAACGACAAGTAGTAACCCAAACCATGAGACTGCTTGGCAATCGAAAAGCTTCTCTTGTAGATCTAAACATTAACAGTAATTTGAAAACGAGCGCAGCCAAACTGCAGCATGGATCTGTGTCATGTTCAGATCTACGAAAAATAGACGATAAAAGTAACGATAAAAGTTGTGTTCCGTGGTTTCGTTGGTTTGCCAGGTATTATTACATCAATTAACTACACTTCATACTTTAAAGTGAACTAAACAAATTAGTCTCGTTCAAATTTGCATGCTCATATCATCATCCTTCCATTTCGTATATTTCGACTCAGTGCATACCATGCATATAGACATTTCAAAAATATTTTTGAACAAATCGCATTATGGTACGGATATATATAGGTACATATTATAAAATGTAAAAAGCTTATATTCGTTCATGTCAGTTATAAAAACCTTATCTATTTCTAAAAAAGGAAGTTAGTACATACAACGTAATTATAATGTACATCTTTGGTAACAATCTCAGGGAGTTTCCTTAATTCCACTGTTTGAGATACAATCACCTCCTTCCTTTAAGCATCTTTTTTACGATAATCAAATGATTCTCGTTGCGCTAATAATGCTACTTTTAATCACATTATTGGCGACTTTCCAATGCACATTTGCATATGCAAATTTTGCAAATCCTTCACAGATTTAATAATTCTTGCTTAAGAGGTATCCTGTGAAAAAAGAAAATTGGCAGTCACAGAATTACGGTTAACAACTATTTTACCAGAATTATGGTTAATAATAAACCATTTTTACCAACAATCAGACCAACAGATGCTAAATAATTGTATTTGGTATATATGGTATGAAAACAGTGCAACACTAAGCAAGATGCTCAGATTGGTTTTTAATGCAAAAGAAAGATTCGATAAAAGTAAAACTATCACAACCGTCGTGCTTGAATTTACCTACAAACTTAATGCATATATTATACGTGTATTGAATGCGTCACCAATATTTCAAAAATGTATCGATAATATTTGGTCACGTATTTTTGATTCGAATAGAATAGTTAAGACAAGAGACATAAAGAAAGATTGAGAGAGAGAAATTATCGAGACATCGAATAACCAGCAGAAACACAACATGATTGCAACCGTCAAAATGCATATTCTCGTTTTTCTGCCCACTGTTTGCGTCATCTTTGTTATCTGTTAGAGATATAAGTTAAAGTTGTGTTTATTACTTTCTGTGCACAAGCATTATTTTCAAGTTTTCACTGAAAATAAGATGAAAGAATGTATTTTAAAATTTAAAGGGGTAACACATGAACACGATCGTGTTATGCCGTCAGCAACTCTTACGCCAAAGTAACAGGAGATTTTTTGTATTGTGTATTGAGAAAAAACCCCTTCAACTTGCCATCAAAAGATAATGTGTAGGAAAAACTTCATTAAATGCTGCATCTGTATATGAGTTTTGGTACTTATGAACACAAAACGAAAAAGTATGCCGTGTTGTAATGTAAACTATCGATGAAGTTTGGCAAAAAATTTATACAACATTGCTAAAGAACAGCTACATATTTTTATAGGCCACTTGGTATCGTCATAATCATTTGGTAAAAATTATCTGGTTTTTCTGCTGTTGGCTGTGAGGGTACAGCCTATTATCTTTGTATAATTACTTACTCTTTGCCAGAACTAGGTAATTTCACACCTTTCTTCTATGTTGATGTTATATGTGGCGATATTTGTACAGCACCTTCATATAAAGAGAACTTGATATGTCTGAATTGAATACGTCTGTCAGTGTCAGTCTGTGTGGACAGTACCGTTTACTGTTACTGCTTACTGCAAAAATGTGTATTTTACTGTAATTTTACCCGTACCGTATCAACTTTAAGAAAAATAGCATTAATTTAGCATTTAGTATTCATCAATGGACTTTTAAAAATTTAGTATATTGCATATTATAATGCATACCGCATACCACCATCATGGTATTATTGACGCAGTATAACTGGTACGGTATAAACTAGCAATTGTTGACGATGTTTTTTCTGTAAACAAACACAAACAACAAAGGATAAAGGAAAGTGCTGCCAATATTTTTGTTGTAAATTATTGAAGTTTTGGTCAATTGAAAATATTTTATTGCGTTTTTGTACTATCTTTTTAAGAGTAAACTTGTACTTGACAAAATATCGAAATACACACTTCTAATTAGTAATTACATGCCAGCATCAATTTTATTCTATGTGTGGAGAAAATGGACTTCAATTCTGCATCCAATCATAATATGTCGCTACCAGGCAATATTGCACCCTTCATTTTTTTACTATATAGGTGTATGGAATGTCATATTTATGTATTTTATCTCGTCATCGTGATTGCGTCGGTCGAGTCGAGGTACTCGGCTGTAACGGTACAGGTACATAAAATGGGCACTTGTAGTTGCTGCTTTATCCCAGCTAATTCAGTTCGGATGCAGTGAAAATGTTGTTTATATTTATTTTTTAGTACAGTTTGCCTGTTTTGCCTCATAGCAGTACTTTGATTTTTAATAGCGATAAGTACTTGGAGACAACAGTGATGTGTACACCCTTTCGTACATTCACTCACACAATGTGCAACAAATTACAAGCTGCACAAATGATAAAGTGCAGTTTTGTTTTTATAATTTCCTGTTTTATAATTTATAATTTTATATGTTATTATAATTATGATTTCACAGCCGAGCCACGTTATTTATTAAGCTAACTTGTCAAACATAATCTGATTGGACCAATCATTTACTTGATTACGCTTCCTCAAGTGCATCATTCTAAATGTTTGAAGCTTTCAGACAATCATTTGAGATGGAAAAAAGTATTTTATATGTCTTTAGGAAAATTTAAGTGCATTGCTAATAAGCTAATCAAGCTTATGTCCTTTAGCACTGAACCGCCTTTTTGCAATTGCAAATAATATGTATTATCTAGATATGAAACCTGAACAACAATACAGTATTTTTGACAGTACACTGATCCCACAATAAATTATGTATTGCCGGAACCTATAGTATATGTCTCACAAAAAGCTTACTTTTAACTATTGCTTATATAACAAAAAGAAAAAAGTAGTAGTTTAATTAATTGTTTTTTAGAAATACTTCAATATTTTATATTCCTATTCGTGCCAATATTGGTAACTATATCGTATAAGTTTTTGCATTTTAAATGTAAGTGCGTACTATAAGATTCGTTTTAATAACGGTTACTGTAGCTCTTTGCCAAATAAGAAAGTACCTACAACACTGTTAAAGACCTACAACCTACAATGATTCTGTCTGATCAGCTTTGCTTCAATTTGTAATCAGTGCGCGGTGATTTACATCGAACGGTACATAATATCGATTACCCACAGTTAATCGTTTGATCTGCGTGATCTACTCATCATTATATTTACAAGTCCGATATAATATGTAACATATAAGGAGATTAAAACCTGTAGGATGAGTATTTTTCTGTGAATAGGTAGCTGAAGTAGTAGCCTTCTACTACAAGCCGTAGGTCTACTACCATAATCTTTACGATCTGTCAGTCGGAAATTATCTCACGGTCTATAGGACGACTAGTGACTAGGATTTACAACTTCGTAGAAGTTAATTATGCTATATGAATTGCACACGTATTTGTCGTTGACACTTAATTTCACAGGGCTTCATTTGACTAGTAAACTATACCTGAACTCAACACGCAGATGCAAAGAAATAGCGAGTATAGGTATTTAAAACTTGTTTAAGCTCATTTATAGCTGGCGAGGATTTCAGGAGATTAAAACAAAGGACAAAAAATAAAATATGCACATGTTGTATTTGGTTTAAATGGAGTAATTATATGGGGATACTTTTTTACGGTTTTAGATCATTATGAATTTTGCTACTTTGAAATTACTTCATTTGTATACAAATTAATGTCATGTATTATATATATTGGAGTTATTTACTGTAACAGTTCACATGCTAATGGAATACTTATTTTCCCAGCCATTGTTTAGTAAATATTTCGTATTTTTTCGTTTTCGTATCATTAATGGTAGTCTTTAGAGTTCTGCATGCATGCATTCTTGAATCTCAGTCAGTATCCCAAAGTTGGGTGTCCACTTCCATTTACATGTAGGAAATCTTACTCTGGCTATTATAGACAGGCATCATGCAAACAATGTTTTCAAGTAATGAGATCCCTCGTTTAACAATATACAAGGACTAAGGACTAATGTGCACAATCCTACATCAAGCTAATTTATTGTTTTTTGCTAATTACAGTCGCGTTGATGGAGAAAAGGGGAAAGGGCAGCGCAGTGCCAGCAGCAGTTCTACAGTTGGCGTTAATATCAACAACAATATTGAAGCTGCCTCCGTATCAACGACCAACGTGAACTGCGTCTGGTGCAATAAAGTTTTGCCAAAACCAGGTAGCAGCGGACCCGTTCCATGTTCCATTTGCTCACTTCGAGTGTGTAAAGGTTGCGCCGTGTGGAACCAGCACAACAATACGCTCACGTGTGGACATTGCCATCCACCCACGTAAGTTTCACTTATGTCATGTCATTTTAATAAATCTATTGCCATATCTTTTATCTTTTAAATTCCTGTAATATGATTTTGCTTTCCCATTTTCATATTTTTTAAACTCTGTCCAAATGATTTGTAAATTACTTGAACCTGCTACCTTTTATCATTTGGTATTAGCTTTATTACACGAGTATGAATTACCTATTACCATATAGTAAATTAACATACATACACACGTGTCTTGTAGACAAACTTACTACGCGTTAGTTGTTTCACTAATTTATCGTGATTCGTGACCATAAATGTTGCCATATAGGGTTTTATGGCAATGTTTGTAACTAAATGAATGGCTGCGTTTTATATGGTCTGATTATGAGTTGACATTATGGGGAATGGGGTTCTTGTTTGTGCGAAGCAATTTGCATGAAAGTTTTATCTCGAAAACCAGCTTTAAAATGCAAGGAGTGGCAGCGCGGTGATTAATGGCCAAAACAATGAAAAATACAAAACCGGCATATGACCAGTTAGTGATGCACTATTGCACACATTTTGAAACAAAAATGCAGACACGTGCGAATGTAAAATAATACCTACCAATATTTGCTGGTTTAAAAAACTCATGAACTATACTTACAGCATGGTCATCAAGAATAAACTTAAATTTTTAACTTCTGTCGAATTTCTAACAAGATTTTTTCATCTTAGGTCTGTAGACAAGAGAGCAAACTTTTGGCTTGATGGAGCATCTCATGGGGATGCTAGTTTCCTGATCGTTGCAGGTAAATCATTTCAATAATAATGGAGTTGTGTAGCTTTTTTCGTTTTTTCACAATTATACCCTTGATACTTGAATAATTTTTGTAGTGAAACAAGCGGGAATAGTAACAAAAGCATGCTTATGCAGTTTTACAATACAAAGTTTAATTGTAATTTTATCTACTTATTATTTGACTACAGAGCGTGACAAGACAACAGAAGATGTAAGAGAGCATCTTGAACGACTTGTCGAATCCTATATTGATGAGGGAGTAGCGTCTGTCTCATTAGCACGGCTTTATGACAACCCCCAATGTAAGTTATGCCGCTTTCAAATTTTATATCTGTTGATCGTGGTAAAAACTCATTTAAATCCCATGCAATTTAGACACAATGTAAATTTGATATAAATTATGTTTTGAAATAGTCAAAATAATGATGTGCACTAATGACATGCGTATTCATATGCTACCTGTCTACAAGCTGCAATAAAATACAATATGAACCAGAAATAATACTCTATGAAAATTGGTGACATGATTAATGATTGCAAAGAAACGGGAAAGATTACTTCCTGTCCTGCATTGTTTGTTGTGGCAAATGCAAATATTTGTACGAAGTGCCACATTTGTATGAATTACTGTTTTCTTTACAAGGAGATTCACCAAATTCTTAAATATTTTTTGAAAGTTTGCACTTTACAAATCCTTAGGATATTTTAAAAAATCTATAATGTGCGCATTTAGTTTACACATCATGGATTTCGTATTATGACGAAACAAAGTATTACATACTTTTGCTAGCAAATTTTTAAACCTTAGCTTATTTTGAATGTAGTCATTATAAGTCATGGCTTCTTCGTGCCAAAATACGTACAGAGTACACGCACGTCATTTAAAAAAGAAATTTTATTGTTTGTGGTAAATGAAATTTATTTTACTTCTTTATTCTGAAAATTGTTTCATAATTTCTGTGAAAGGTATACAAAGTGGTGAGTTATGGTGCCAGAAGTTTATGCATTATATTATATACAGACAGGAAAACAAGATTTTACGTAAGAATCGGTTATGATTTAGGACGTTTTACAACCATTGATAATTAATGAATTCCTCCTAGTTCTAATTTCAAAACAGTATTGTTCGATAGCACACTATGTTTGGTTTCATGAATTACTATGCTGCTGCGTTTGAAGATGGATGTGACTAATTCTCATAAATACATATATTATACAAACCGGCACAAACGGTATAGATTCTAGTTAAAATTAATTCTGTATGGTTCGTCCAAAATTTGATACTTTCGAAAATGCACAATAATGAAATGACTCGAAAAAGCTTAGGATTTTGTCGTTACAAATTTGATTGAATCATACTTTATTTATGGTATATGTATCTAAACCCATAGATGATGTTCTGTTCCACCGGTTCCACAATAAGCTCAGTGATGCGTTGATGAATTTGGGATATTCTTTGAAACTTGCAATAGAAAGTAAGTAATTTGTTTTACAGACAAAATATTTTATTATGGACACTATATTGCTAAAAACTCACAATGTTTTTGCACAGTTCGTCACAACATTCCGACCAGTTCATCAAATTATTTCGTAGATGTTTCACTGCTTCTATTTGCTTCTAATTTAAATTATAAAGCTACTTCCTGTTTTGTTTGATATTATCTATAGACCTGCTTTTAGTTTAGATTTGAGTTCAGAAGCACCAAGGTCGGACGTGATAAAAAGTTTTTGTGCATAAAATGTTTGCTTGTAATTTGTAATTACTACTTGTATACATCCGTACTCTAATTAGTAAGCTATTTTTATCCAGTGCTGATGGGGTGATGTGATAAACTTGTAATTGGATTATCTAGACAAACCACTCAACGAGACACCTACTTCCGCTCATACTACCTTAACCAACTTGCTTGTGCAAGCTAAAGAATCTGCCATGGAACTTCCAATAATGGAGCCTACTACTGCAACAGTATCTACCATGTCTTCGGAGAAAACAAAGGACGAAATGATTGGTGTCGGAAAGAAGGATGACGGTCCAGTTAGTGGTGACGGTCAACATTCATACGAAGATGTATTGGCTACTGCCATCCTTAACAAGGTGGTGCTTAATGGACAAAAATCGAGAAACAAGTCCGACTCTCCTATGAGTCTTGTAGACTCTGCCGTACAAACGGATTCTGAAATGAGTGAAACCAGTGAATTTATTTCACAAAAGAATCAATACAGTACGCAAAAATTGCACTTTTCCTAATATTCTTGGCCTGATGGTTAAAAATGGTTATGCTAAGTTAGATTTGGTCTACAATTTATAGATGTTCAAGGCTGGGTGACCAATCTAGAAAAAAGATCGCCCCAACAGCATTCCAATCTTTCCGATGATGACCTTAGTATGGGAACAAGCTCGTCGAATTGGTCAAACGAAGGGCATAACCGCGGAGGTACTCATCAGCAAATAGTGGTAAGTACATGCAAATCTGAAAGTACCCAAGTTCTCAGGCAGTATTATTCAATATTTCATAATTAATACTATTTCTCAGATCGAAGAGCAGGTTGAAGAAATTACAACGACATATGAAAGTGATTCCGATATTGGACATTCTCCACCAGTACGAAATCGAAAACTGAGAAAATCTGGTCGCCATCAACGAAACAACAATAATGAACAAGTGCAAACTACTGTAGTGAAAAACGATGATCCGCTATTCGGGGTGGATATTAACAATTTTGATAAGCGCGTGCCATTTCCCGAAGGAGGTGTTGATATTATCACTCCAGCGGAAGCAGATACCCTTCCTGAGGAAGATCAACAAGACCCAAAGGCAGCGGCATTGCTTGTCTCTCAAATTTCTGATTGGGAACAAAATTGGCTCTTTAAGCGACGAAAGCAGTTGTTCAAGAAACGTAATTTAATGGCAGAAGCTGTTCCGATGCTGGTGCCAAATCCTAACGAAGATGGTATAGAACCTCAAATTGGCGAGGAAAAGGCTTCAGACTTGTCGGATCTTTCAGATCACGTTAATGATGATGACGATAATGATTTCTCTCTGTCATCATCAACTGAGGAGGAAGATGTTCCAACCAGCAAGGATGATCAAAGTGCTAAAAATTTCAATGAAAATTTGAAACAAGACAATCCAAAGATTGAAGTTGTCTCTACTCCTGTACTTCATCATGACAAACCAATGGTGCAAGAAAAGCTAGCTACATCACAAGTGCCAAATGCTGAGAAAGCACAGCCAGTGGTGAGCAGCAAAACTGAAGTGTCAAGAAAAGCTTCCTTACCAAAGAAACCAGAAAGGAAGGTCGAAAAGGGGATTACGCTCAAGGTTGTTCCTCATGACTTCTCAAGCCCAGTCGGAAAGACGGCAAAATTTGTTTGTGAAGTAGAAGACTCTTCTTCCGGTTACAGTACGAATTCATTCCTTCGCACAAAGCTGTGCATACTAAATTCTAAAGAGTTCATAATTTGAACTATTGCATATTGCTTTGTTTGTTTAGGTGTTGCATGGTTTTTTGATGGCACGCTTCTCACTTCTGAAAAAGGAAAGCGATGGATATATTCGGTTGAAAATACACATCAGCATTATCTATATATTTATGACGTCAACGAAAAGGATGTTGGAAGTTACCACATTTCAATCTTCGATCACAGAGGCAACGAAACAAGGCATTCATTTAGGCTAGATTTATCAGGTACATTTCATTGGAATTAACATTTTCTATCTAGTTTTGCTAAATGTTTTCGTTTAGTAAATGCTTTGTTTTGTTACAATTGTTAAGGTACGGAACAACGAAAAGCTGCACCTCCAACTTTTACCGCAATCAAGGATGTAGTAAAAGTTTCCAATGAAGATCATGAGCTCATCATACCTTTTGAGATTTCTGGGTTTCCTGAGCCGTATCTGGAAGTTTATAGAAATAATGTTGAAATCAGCAAACTTTCACACGTACTTCTAGGTAAAAATGACCAGTTAAAGTTTATGAATCAGCCAATATTTTGCATATTTGATGTTAATTTTGCTTTAATTCGTCCGGAAAATCTAAATGATTTCAACATGTTTGATTTTCCAGAGGACAAAGGGAACGGGAAATGGGTAGTTCAAATACGAAAAAATGAAACAAACTATCCTGTAAATGGTGAGTACGTTGCAGTTGCCAAAAATAAGGGAGGAATGACCAAAGTAACATTCCAAATACAACAACAAGAAGGAGTGCTGCCAATGAATATTGCGGAAAAGACATCACAACCAACAGATACATTGGGAGCACCACAAGAACTCCCTTCCAAATCAGCATCTCCTCAGCCACGGCCGGTTTCGGTATGTAGCATTTTAATTCTGAAAAGTTCAGACGAAGTGCAGTTATACGTTTTCATAACCTACTTCAACAGGCTGCCTCTCAAGTTTCCTCCATAGAAGAAACTTTGAGAGAAACCTCTCAGTCCATGGATCACAACCATACTTTGGTCAAGGAAGACTATGAAGAGCTACTCGAATGGGAGAAGCGAAATAATCTTGACTTTTCTAAAATGACAATTGCTGAGCGAGAAAAACTAAAGTGGCAAAATCCTGTCAATCTTCCAAATAACCCATACGCACCAGAAAACCTTGCAAAGCGCATTAGACAACGAGAAAATTCAGGATTTGCACTGCCTCCAAGGTACAAAAGATTTGTTGGCTAATAATGAAGTAGAAGACATTAATTACAGAGATAAGTAATGCATTACTTATCTCTGTTTAATTATGTTTGACATTAATTACCAAAATGAAAATGTTGCAGCAAAACTGGAGACCTTGCTGTTAGCTCTTCCGATGATGAACGACCACAAAATGCTGATCGAATTGCTCAAACTTATCAAAAGTAAAATATTCTTAAGTTACCCCTCCTTCTATTTTGTCACTCAGCTCAGTAAATGTTCACCATAATTAATATTATCTCTATGCAGGTTTTCTAGAGATTATTACGTCCACGGTGCACAACCGTCGGCTGGGCCAAAGTTTCCAAAGGGGCCAAAATTTACGGCACCGGAAAAGCAAACAGAAAAGACTCTTGATGCTCCAGACAAGGTAATAACCAAGTGCAACTTTACTTATAAAGATGACTTTCTTCGCACTGGTATCTATTTTTGATTGAACTAACTTGTATATACTATATGTACCTAATCTGTCTACTAAATTTATTTTTATGATTTTTTTATCAAACTTCAAATTAACTTTCATCCATTCACTAAACCCGTCTTGTTAGCCTTGTATCTACATTCCTTTTGTCTTTACTTTTTGTTTTCTATTGTACGTATTAAATTTCTATCCAATGTATTATGAATATATACCTATTATATATTATGCTCCTAATTTTGTACAAAGTTTTTCTTAGTAAGTCATCTGACATAAAAATAAATTTGGTTGTAATATGATTAACCTTGTTTTTAGTAACTGTTGCATGTCCCGGTTTTTAATGGGAAAAATCGTTTCCTATCCTGGCATTCCTAATCCTACTGCATATCTGGATCACTTTGAAAATACCTACCTATGAATGAAGCTTGTCAACCGTTGGTCATTTTGTCTTCTTGTATTCTGCCTTTTTGTTATGTTCACCTACTTTTAATAGCACCAGCATGCATGTTAAAATTGAACGCTTAATTAATACAATCGTGTTCTTCGATTATCTTTTCAATCATTGTCATGTCTTTCATCCTTCTCCTTCCTCCATACTTGTGGTGTTTGTTTTTGTTGCTTCCTTCCCCTAAAATAGCTTCTATCTCACGCTGTGATGCATGTGAATTACGTAATGGTAATTCGTAATTGAGAGCTTGCATGCAGATATAATGGAATCATAAATATATTATAACATTTCATGTATGAAATAGGATGAACATAATAGTGAACCAGCTATTTCCAATACATCGACGCATGCAAAGGATCCCATTGTTGCAAAGGAGAAAATTGTAGAGAAAGTAAAAGTGCCATTGGAAAAGAAGGAAAGTTTCAAAGAGAAAGTTGAGGAACGGGAAAAGAAGAATGAGGCTGATCATGACTTGCCATTGAAAAGAGTTTTGAGTTCTAGTCCAAGCCCAGTGAGACCGTTCCCTGAAAAAGAAACGCATGTTGGAAGCTCACCCACACCAAAAGCTTTTGCCAAACCAAGACTAGATGTAGAAACTGAGAACCACGCTAATTCCAAAAGGGACTCTGCCGACTTAGAAGTCATTAAGTTACCATCCGTAAAACAACTAGCTCAACAGTTCAATGTAAATATTTTACAGTTTATGTTATATATATTGAAATATGATGATGATTTGCCTTGCAAGGATAAAAACCAATTTAAAACCATTTTTGTATTTTTTAACAGAAGGAAAAAACTTATGACGATGCTAAATCCAGAGATACAGCAAAACCTTTGCCTGCTCAAAGCTATTTAACAAGAAACCTAATAAAGGAGTCCAAGAGTATTCAGCAGGTAAACAACCCGACTTTTAAAAATATCATCCGAATTTACTTTGATATGAAGCATGATACTATTCAATTGCATGATTCTGGAAGTAGAAGGTGTGGATATAGATTCTTCGATTTTATAAACTAAACAGCAAATTGATTCTTAGAATATATTTATTTTGGCATAAGTAGAAATATAAAACTAACCACTAACTCCCCCTTTCGTAGCAGCAAAAGCCAAAAACTGTTGAACCATTGCTTACTCATAAAAAGAGTGTGAACAAAGCAAACGCTCCTCTGTTGCGTCAGCAAGCAGTTGTACTCGATACACCATCCGTCACAGCTACGAACACAAATCAATTAATAGACTGGAATGATAACAAGTCACAGTTCCCCGTTTTGGAACCATACAAAAATGAAGTTTTGAATGAAACAAGAAAATTGTCGGATGACAGAACAAACATAGAAAACCCTAAAAACGATGAAGCAAAGAAAGAAGAAAACAACGACGATTATTTAGCTGATGAAAGGGACGACGCTAGTATCATTATGCCCCCACCTTTACCAGTCACTCCACCTCCACCAAAGGCTGCATCCTTCAAAACGGAAGACTCAATTTTATCATTATTTGATCCATTGGAAACTAGTAGCATGGCTCATGACAATTCAGTTGAACCAATTGAAGATGCGCCAACTATGATTCCTGTAACAGAACATGATTTAAACAAACGCCCAGCGCTGAGAAAATCCTTATCTTACGCTTCAGATGATGATAAGCTTACGTTACCTTCAATCCCGGATAGCTACATGCCGCGTTGGTCCCGTCCAAAGTCCGAATCGTCGGTTGATTTAGATTTACTTCAGTTTGAATTAATGACGGATGAGCAGGATCACTTCCCCCCGTCTATTTTACCTGACACACCACAGCCAGAAAGTTTAGCAACAACAATTACGGATGATGATGTGTCATTAGTTGAACCAGCATATGACTATGACCAAGCTTTGAATGAACAACTTGTAATGCTTGAAGAAATGGGGACACCCACCACTCTTGACATAACACCAACTACCTCAGCCGCTACATCAAAACGAAACTCATGGAACACAACTTCCAGTTTCGCCTACGACAATGACATGGATGAAACTGACCAAAATTGGTCTGAGAATGCCCCATCAATTGTTCCAGTTTCAACACCAAACACTTCCCCGGAATCGAATGACGAAGTGACCATAAAACCCAGACAAACCAGAAAGAAAAACAGCAACGTAATGAACATTGCTGCCATGTTTGAAGCGAATAGTTCAGCTTCCTCAAAAAACAATTCATTGGAGCGTCCGAAAGATGTTAAGCGATCAGCATCAGACAGTAAACAGAAGCCCCCTTTGGTAAGACGGCCAACAGCAATGGAAGTACTAGCTACACCTACCTCCCCTAAAAATGAAGATGGAGAAGATGATGTAGATTTACGCAAGCTACGTCGCTCCATTGTCCGTGGCGCTAGATCGGCAGTTGGGCTGAAAACAGATCCTGAGGCGTTAATGCAAGATCCAAAATTAAAGCGTTCCAGCAGCGCTTCGCCGATGGAAACACAGAAGAAAGAGAGTCCAAGACCAAGGAAAGAGAGACCCCGATCCCTAATTATGCAGCAGAATGTGGAAGCCTCATTTTAAAAATTTAGTAAATACGTTACAGCTAACTCTGAATGTTTATGTGTATAATGTTGACCGCTGAGACGTACAAGTGAACGCTTATGTCATAGTTTGTACATTTTGTAATTTGTAACTACTAAAATTGTTGGCTTTATGTCAATCTTCTGCCAATGTTTAGTCTGTTTCATGTTGCCCCTGTATAGTTTTCTATTTACACATGCTTGAATACTTCATGATTGCTAATTTTCATTTATCTTATTAAATTCCAGGTACACAGCTTAACTGCCCGAAGTGTCTCCCGAGAATTTCGCGAGGGGCTTCGTTTGGCACAGCCAACAACTCCTAACATGAACATCAAAGTTACGACCAAGCCTAGCACACCATCATCAAAAGGAATACCCTCTGAATCAAAGATCGAGGAGCAACTACGTGAATGTGATACTGAAACTTTTAACAATACATGCGTTAGTGAACCCATAGCACCATCAAAGGAATCCGAAGAAAATGAGGACGGTGAAAATAAACTATTAAATTCAACGTCAGCAAACAATGACTTGTTAACATCAACAGCATTAAATAAGACGAAAAGGAATGCGAGCAACAGTATATTATCGCGCGCTGCGTTTTGGGACAAGAGGGTTCAAGATGGGATAATTGATGATGATGTGGCTATAAAACAGTTTCCAAAAGTAGATGGGGTGACGGCGGAGTAAAATTTAAAATAAAATATAAGTAAATGATGATAAGTATTTGTATTTATAATTATAAGCTATCTAGCTGAACAGGAAGTTGCTCGATGCACAGTATATAAATTGTTACAGCTATTAATATTTAATTGTAACATAATAATAGCAGTACGGATCCGAAAGGTAGTTTATGCAGACATGAATATACTAATTTATGAAGTTGCTTAACTTCAGACATTATGCTGCGGTCAAATTTTATATATATAAAATAGATATGATAAATATTGAAAACTTAATCCTACCTCCAACGGAAATAGTTTATTGAAAGTGACTGAAAACCGAAGACCATATAAATTAGAATGCGGTTAACTTCGTAACTTCCATAATATATATGTATATTGGGGATATTTTTGAAAAGTTAAATACAACCCAAATTAGTGATACTGATCATGTTGATGTTTATGATTATCATATTTATTTCAAATAAAAATACTTATCTGAAAATGCGAGTAAACCAATGCCACATGTATGCATTTCCTCTATCATTTCATAAACTTGAAAAACTTACAATTATTTCAAAAAATTCATTTTTTCATGCACACAGTTTCGACAATCGAAATTAATAGTACAATTAGTACAAGTATTGAAGTATTAAAGAAATAACAACGCACGTATAGTCTAGTATAGGTGCTTGAAGAAGAATCACAGTATTAATGAACTATTATTGAACAAATCGACCCACACATTTATCTACAGCTTGTGCAATCTTGTTTAACAGTTTTTCATTTTCCACATCTAGAGGTAGAAATGACACCAGTCCGTAATTTTCTACTACCGATGCTACTGCGCTATTAAGTGATTTGTACTTTGCTGTCATTGGGTCCGCATCTAAAATATCTACCAAATATTCCAAGTCCAACACTTCCGTATAAAAGTCCAGATTAAAATGCAACTTTCCATACTTCTCAGCCAGATCGATTTTCGACAAAATATTAAGGTACGGAAGTGCGATATGAAGCATAGATGTCAAGCATGTCAAAAGACATGCTATATATTTTCCTACAACAAGTAAAAACAAGATATTTTAAAGTCATACATTACTCAATTTCAATGCTTTCACCCTGACATGGAAGAATACAATGTAATATGAACTGTAAATCATACCTGGATCCGAACAATAATGCGAATCTACGAAATTCAGGCAGCATAGGCGAATGTCAACTTTCTCCATCTTCGATATCATGTTTTTCACAGAGGTGACATGAGTGTAAAGTTCAACCTATTCAATCAAAACACAACCAAATAGTAAATCCTGTTGTTATTTCACTTCTTAAAAGCAATAATAATATATTGTTGATTCTTACCTGTCCCGGCATATCAAGTAAAATCCAGCATGGTTGAGATTTATCCGCAGTTACAAATAGGTCTGGAATCTTATTTAACATTTCTTCCTGGAAATGTTCATCAATAAACTGCATAGCATACAGTAGGGACCCATTGGGACCCAGCTTCAAACGATCCATCACATCCTCCACCGTGATAAGGTTACAAACATTAAGGTCACAAGAGTAAGGCAGCATGTCATTCCCAGGATCCAAATTTATTATCTTGACATTCTCCGTGCCAAATTTTCCTTTCAAATAACTCCCCATTTTATAACAATACGTTGATTTGCCCGTTCCTGGAGGTCCCACAATTAATTGGCCATAGATAACCAATCTATTTTCTGTGCTGGATGACACAGTACTGATTGCAGAATAAGAGCTCATAATAATGGCTTGTTTTAGGAAGAATGGCAAAATATTCTGGAAATAGTGTTCAGTGGGAAATGCTCTGGAGCAATTTCTGTAGCTCTTCCGCTATCTCAGTAAAAATGCCCTTGTTGAAGGATCGAAGAGCCAAGCCGAATAAAATGGGCTTATCAAAGTTCACTTTTGATGCAAGGACCCGTGCCGCTAGAAGAAGCTCTGGAGTTTCGTTTCCAAATTGGATCTTAATGTCAAAGACGGCTGACGATGGACCAATATCAAGTCCCCCACCTGAATGCTCGTGCTTAATAACTTGAATGATTGTTCCAATGCTGTAACTATCCGTCTCAGTGATAACCACAAAGTATCTGTTGGAGTAGGCGTGAAGGACAATGGAAATGCCGGTTTTAGCAGTTGTTGCTGCGCGTGTCTTAACTGGGAAGGCGTCCCTCGTCTTGTGCTCCCCAATGGACATATTTCAAACTCTGCAATTAGCAGACGTGAAAAATAGACGGGTGAAAAACTTAGGTTTCACTGTTTCACATTCGCATCATCCGTATTACGGTATGGTGAACAGTGACAGAAAAGAGCTAGTTATTTAAGAAATTAATTTAAAATTGAACCTAGCCCATTATATCATATCAAGTGTAAGGAATGATTTTGATGATATTTTGAGAGACGATGTATGAACAATTTCACATTTCAGTCACAGATGTGCTCTATCACTCTATCGTGGTGCCGCCAACAAAGAGGGGCAATGGGGCATGTGTTACCTATAACTAGACTCGCTCCTTTGTTCAAAAGCCAAAAATCCAATCTAGATTTATGTTTAGCTGGATAAAATAAATGCATGTTAACATGTAAATTGAAATAGGTAAATTAAGTAGCTTGGTATTTTATATTTTTGTGCAAAAACAAGGAATTCATGTGTTAGTTTTTAAAACGATTAGTGTTTTATTTTGCAGAGTTTCGTATTTTGTTTCAATTTTTAGAACGTTTTTACTTACAAGTTCAGAGCACTAAGCGGTCGAGCGAGAACATCCGAGTACACACAGAGAAGTGCATAGACCGGAAGTTACCAATACCAAATACGTAAAGTATAGGTCTATATTATTACAATACTACTTCTATTTCGCGAAAGAAACTGTGCTTTCAGCAATTTCTTTTTTCTTTGAAAATTATGCCATGTCTTTTTGCATGTGGGAAGATATACCTAGTCGAATGGTATAATAGAGAACGGGCGTTTTATGTAGGTTTACACGTTTGCAGAAAGTGGGAAAGGAACGAGGATGAACACAATCTTAAAACAACGTTTACTATTAGGATTGGGAAAAGAAGCAATGGGATATTACTGTAGTTTTCCAAAAGGAATTTCCAACGGCTTTTCCACGCATTCTTCTTGGAGGAAACTTGTGCTAAACACATACTGTAGTCACACCGGAGTGATATGCAAGCATCACGCACAAACACATGACCGACCTGTTTCAAAGACTTGCGTTGGAAGTTGTTCTATCATTTCAAGGTATTCCAATTTCAACTTCAACAAAATTTCGGTACACTTGTGAAATTTCACGTTTTGTAAATATTTCCCAGAAAAGTTGGCAAAGCAAATCAGTTCATTGGACAAAGGTGTTTGGTAACAATGTCTGGAAATGGCCCTGGTCTCATCGTTTTTGATTTGGGTAAGCAGAGAAGAAAACTAAGAAATTTTCATAAATGCTCTACTATTTATCTATTGAGGTATAATTGGTAGTATTTTTTAATTCATTTATGTTGCAAATGATTCACACTACCTTTGTCAAATATATTATACCTTCTTAAAATATGAAATATTTGACATATTTTTGCTTGTTTCAGATTGCACATTATGGCCACATCACGTGGACACAACCGTAAATCCTCCATTCATTCAACAGAAGTAAGAGATAGCTTTTTGCATTTCCGCTATAGTGTTTATTGATCATCATCAAATCGTCAAAATAATATAAATTTCTGTTATAATAATTTGACAGTTTTAATAGAAATATTGCCATTTTGTAGTGGCATTACAAGTATTACCAAAATAATTTTTATTTAATAATGAAACTATTTCTTTGTTTTTAGCTCAAAAGTGGTGGACCAAGATGGGGTAACAATAACGTACTACCCAGAGGTCCCGAAAGTCCTAGAATACTTGCAGTCGGAAGGGTTTACCCTAGGTATTGTTTTGATAAAAATAATTAGCATGCTTTCTACTTCTACTCGCTTTTGAATGCATTATCATTCTAATGTTTAAAATGGGTTTTAAAAATTAAACATAATATGGAACTATATGACTTTATAGCGGCAGCTTCGAGAACTACAAAACCTCCGGCTGCAGAGCAATTACTAAACTTTTTCGATTGGAACAAATATTTCAAGTACAAAGAAATATATCCGGGGAGCAAGGTGACCCATTTCCAACGGTTAGTATGACTTGTAATAAACCTTGCACCAACTATGAAACTTAGATGCATGCAAAAAAATTAAATGGTTCTTTGAATTTATAGATTCGTCGAACAAACAAAAATTCCACATAATCAAATGCTATTTTTTGATGATGAACAACGAAACATCATAGATATGGAGAAGGAGGGCGTAAAATGTGTTCTAGTAAAAGATGGAGTTAACTTAGAATTAGTAAAGAACTCTATCGACAAGTTCAAAAATGGAAAGCTTTAAATAGTCATTTCATACGCATACGACAAAGAAAACAAGACGACAGCTTTTGTAATGAGAGGAAAAATACCACAAGTAACATACAACATAACAGCATCAACTAAAGTCAATATTTTAAAAATATAAGAAAAATAATATAAATATTTGTAATTGTATATAATCGACAATAACCGAAGCGTTGATCGTTGAAAAAATAAATAGTAAAACAAAAATAACGCTATTTTTGAGATTTTCCTGCAGAAAACCATGTTCATACCCGTCACTCGTCGTTTTTATATTTTATAGTTCAGTTTATATACATATTATATATTTTTAGCATGGAATATTATTTTTATATTTTAATCACTGCAAGAAGGCATCGTTTAGTTTTTCATGAATAAACTTCAGTTTCGTATTAAATACCTGTCTCATCATCTATGTATATATACGTATGGCTCAAACTTTCTTATTGTATTGCATAGTAAGTATTGAATATTGGAAGAAATTGAACAGCAGGAAACAGGAGACAGCCTAACTTAGGTCTCTGACAAGGGATTTGCTTCAAAATCATGCCACCACAAACACTATTTTTGATTTTAGGTAGGTCTCCAAAACTTTAATATTAAAATAGCTTTTTTCATTGGAAGCAGGTAAGTAAAAATGTTGGTAAAACGTTGATAATCTGACTTTGACGTCTGCTCAAATTCCCCTTTTTACTCATTTCTGGTGACAGACATTGCTTAGTACAACTATGCATGATGGAAGTAAACCTGAATCATAAGAATGAAGAAACCCAAAACTGAATTGTGCAAGGTTCTTTTTCTTTTACAACACAATCCATACATGAACGATTTTACGAAATTAGGGTCAACTGTACCGGTAGTACACAATCCATAGGCATGAATCCTGAAGTGTAAGGGATTAAAGATTAACGCGTTTGCATGAAAATTTTGAAGGAAACAATTTGCTTGTGCCCTTTGTTCTCTCTATCACTACCGTACTTGAAAATGGATATCTGTGCATGAAAAACCATTGGTTTGACGATTTGCTTGAAACCTCATGAATTGTTTCGAAAAAGAGGTAGTCCTAAGATCTCATGAAACTCATGAAACTGAATGAAAGTTTATGAAAACGGGGAAGAAATATAATATGCAGGTAGTGGTGACCTATTGCTATTCCCGATTAAACTACAGCAGTTATAAAATTCTACATCATAAATGCATAATGTTGTGCATCAAGAAATTCTAAAAGTTTGATATTAAATGCGAACGTAGAGAGTAGAGATTTTACTAGTTGTACATTGTCTTGAACTAAGCATTTTAATATTCCATAGACAAGGTTTGCAAACCTGGTTTGCCTTAGCGGATATGGGTGTACATTTACATTTCAGTTAATTACCGGTGTACAACAATATTATTGTTCAATGCATTGTTATCTCGCACTGACATTACAGCCTGAGATATTTTTGTAATAATAAAATAGCAATCACCACGATGCATGTCTACAGTACTTATCAATCCGTAATTTACTTTATTATAATACAGGTATACTCAGTGTAACCTATGTTGAACAATTATCAGAATAATACAAGTGTGAATGTAATGCATGTTTGATACATTGCAATAATTGCTATTAAACTTTCAAAGTTCATAATCATAGTACATAGGTATTAGTAATACCGTATTACATATCATATCATACGATTCCTAGGTATGTTCACCATACATAAATGTGCCAAAGTGCCAATAGTAGTACCCATTACCCATACTATTACTATAATTAAATTCAACTTTACTGAGTAAAGTTTACTCACTTTGCTGGCTATTACTGCTGTTGTTATTGTTCATATAAAATGGAATACATAGTTTAGCTATAACATAACATAATATAATATGAAACTTTATGAACATGAACAAGTTCCCTTTTGAATAAAGTGTTAGCTCAGATTCGTACATTGTTAGAGAATTGCTATGCGGTTGCGCCTGTTTTGTTAGCTTTGGGACAAGGAACAAAAAATGGATATACCTATTTGTTCGTGAAGTTGAAGCTCTACTCTGCACTGCAGACTGCAGCATCAAAATATGAAACAAAACTTGCATGGCTAAGTATCGGAATGAAATAATAAGAAGCTCATAGTTATCTAGAATTTGATTTGTCCGTCCGGCAAGTCAAAATTATTTTATTTTCCAGATTCCAGAAAAAGCAAAAACGGACGAAGGGACGAAGCACACCACAACCATACGAATAATGAAGGAACGGGTAAACGCTTGTGATTGAATTCGGTTTAGGTCATAATTGTCATTAAAAATCTCACTGCTTATGATGCACACATACTGGTAAATGTTATGATGTGCGATGTGCTGTGCTACACTGATAATATATTTCAAAATAAAACTAATCATTGCGAAATCCAGTGATTCACATCTAAACTTCTACTAAATAGGTTGACAAAACATTCATAATTCTATACATCTATTTTTTTACTTGCGTTAGTAATAATCTGCAAGCTACTTTGTTACTTCGCGTTTTTTCGTAAAATCGATTTTTGGGTTCTCTATCCTCTTGCCCTGGCTCTGCACCCGTTCTCGTTAACACTTAGCTCAATATTTTGCCTCTCTGTGCTGCTGTGTAATCTCTCGCATATTAAAGCTGTTGTGTTGAAAATATTGCCCCACGTTATAACAAAAAGCCTTACAATGTCTAAAGCAATCCGCGAGCTGTAATACTTGTTCATGTTCCGCTAACACAGGATTGGGTACATAGTTATATATCCCATTTTGCAAGGACAGAAAAACAAGCTTTCATTTCGTTTTGTTCTATGAGCTTCCATCTTCAAGCTCTGGTTCAGTGTTCCGTAATGTGTTGAAGAGAGAAGACGAGAGAAGAGAGAAGTGCTTCGTGCGCTTAGTACAATTTATATAGAAAAAAGGAAGTATATAGTCCAATATATACTAGCTCCCAGAGAAAATTTAAGATCTTACTTAATTGCAATAATTTTGTTGATTAATTGATTATATATTACCCATCCAGCTTAAGAAATCTGTGAGTAATTTTTTCCGTCGTGTAGAATTTATTATTAAATCTTGCGTACGATTACTACTACAGTCAACAGTGTGTTCCTTTGATTCCCTAAATTTTTACGTGATATATTTTTTGTGAATTTTTTTAGACTACGATATAGTTATATCAGTCAGTACTTTTTCTTGGACTTTATTGGCGCATTTACTTTACCAGTTTTTATTTTCGAGAAACGAAACTGCTTGAAGAAGTGAATATCCGACATCGCCCTTTGGAAGTTTAATATCCACACTTACCAATCGCAATTCAGCGTTCAGCTATATTACAGGTAAATCACGTTTTGTTATTGTTATGTTGTTTATCGTCCGTTAGATTAAAATTGCATTAGAGCCTACCTCACACCTCACCTGAAAATTTATAAGGTTTCATTTCATAACAATTCATTTCATTTGTTATTAAATACAATTGAATGCGTATCGTTTTTAAATCATTATCTGAGCAGATTAGGTTGGTTGTCACTTGCCATTAAATGGTTTACAGTTTGTGAATAATTTGCAGCTGCAGCATTTAGTTTGTCATTTGTAAACTATATTTATCTAGGTTATGTTTTATGTAAACTATTGCACGCGTCTATTGTTGACCTCAGGGAACAAATTGACCAATTCATGTTTTATGTGCTCTTAAACCTACAAAGAGGTCAGTTTTTATTTGCCATGTTTCTGCACAAGCCACAAACTCAATAGTAGCGTAAGATGTTTTTCTGAGATTGATCAACGTTTTAGATAACCTTTTAGGCCTTTTTCTCTTGGAAGTAAACAAACATTAATGTCACGCACGTAGACGTTTGTTTGTTAATTTATCCTTTGAATAGATTTAACTGGAACCACATAAATTGCCATTTTACATATTCATACACTTCATACAGGCCAGAGGTCAACCTGTCATTTCAATTATTGCACAAGATTTCGTATTTTGTTCTTGATAAGCGTAATCTTGTCCAACTTTACGTGATGCGTCAACTTTATGCTACTGATATAAAAATGAATCATGAATCTGAATGGCTGTTTTCTTTGCCTGGAAAACTGGATTGTCTGTTTTTAATTGGACGGCAATTGAAAGATGTAGAAAATTTAATAATGTTTTCGTATGAAGCATCAAGAAAAATTACTACTATCGTTAATAGTAATGACGCCTGTTTTGACAACTGTGGCGATTGGCGATGAGAAGCATAATATTGAGTTTAAATATATATGTATAATCATATTAGCAGAAGTCAGGAAAAGAAAGATCAGATTGTATATAATCGAATCACAAAGGTTTACGTAGAAGGTACAAGGAGGAGAAAGAAAACCAGAGATTTATTTGAAAGGCTACATTCTATATTATCAGTCAGTTGAAAGCGTCAGCAGCATAATATTCAGCATCATCATAAGTCATAAATGCAAAATTGAAAATACGCAGATAAAGCCAAACTAAAAAAACAAGAAAAAACCAATAAAAGGTGGTATGATAGGGTATATTTTTGGTTTAATATGGCTTATTAAAACTTTTAGTAATTGCGTTACAGTATGCAGCTTGTTATTGAGGCTTTTTATGTAAATTATCGCTCACTCTTGTGTTCTTGAGCTCTCATTTAGCAACGCAGAATATTATTTTATGGTTTAAAAAGCTTAATTTGTAACTTTTATGTACATACATACATGATATGGGTATATTTAGAGAAGGCAAACTTGTATTTTTGAGTTTTTTAAAACTCTGTTTGGTTCACAAACTGTGAGTGCACAGAATCTAGAGTTAGCACCACCTTCCTGTCTTTCGTAGCCAATAAGAGGATACGTTACAAGTCATATTGGTAACCAAGTGTTATCATCATCATGTAATCTAATGCTCTACTACTGCATTGTGAATATGCCCCTGTTTGTAGGGTTTGTTCGAAAGGATGAAAATAAGCCATGAAGTAAGGAAACTGGTACATAGAACATAGCAAGGATAAAATCAATACAAAAGAATAGAAACGACCACATGCGTACAAACAAGACCTTTTTTCAGCTCACGTTTGCGTTCACATTTTCCCAACTCTGCATCTGGCCCCAACTAACATTTTGAACAAGTGCTGCTGTTGCTAGCTGAAAAGTTGAATATCACAAAACTTCATGCAGCTCGAGGTTCTTTGTTGAGAGAACTTTTAGGGCAACTTTTATCATGTTGAAAAAAAGGGATGAAAAACAGCTTGCACGCAAGGCATACTGTTGTCGTCGTCCTTTGTTTCGACTTAGGTCATTTGTTTGAGTTTTGGTACACTATATAGTGTAGAGAAACTATACGTAAAATAGAATATAGAGGTACATAATAAACTTTTGAACATCTATATAGTATGTTCGTACTTACTGCGCACTAGTCACGTTGCACGTACTCACCACTATTCACAACTCTGAAAACTTTGAAAAGTGGCTATGTTCTATGTACCTATACTTATATTGTATGCATACCTATAGTAAATCGCTCATTCTGTAACTTAAAGACTGACATCCCTTTTCGTACGTAAGCAAAAAAGGTTTTCATTTTTTGTACGATAATCATACAAAGGGAGAGTTGATCTTGCCATTCTCTTGGGGTGAGTAAAGAGTAAAATGATCACAACTGCTCAGCTCTTACTCTACTTCAACTCACAAACAACTCAGGTAAAAAAAATTATTACCTGCCTAAAAATAATATGAAATCTACAAAGTGATCGTATGAATGTTGTTTTGTACATTGTATGCTGAACGAGCTCTGAAATCATATAAATATTACTTTACATGATGGAGAGCCGTTGAGAGTTTCGTCTGTGAATTTTATTATCTTAATTTTTTGCTCTGTGTAATATGTGTTCACATGAATGACAAATATCTAATGTATCAAAATATTATTTTGAAAATGAAAATAATATCAACACGATGTAAAATTAGCTAGTAGTAGTTTAATAGCGTATAATGCGTCGCAATAAATGTGTAAATATATTAGAGTGTGTGCTAACGCTGAAGATATTTGCAAGCAAGAAGCACACAAGCAAAGTAAGGAAGTAAAATATTTTAAAATTAGCTAACGACTAAAAAATACTCTTGATGTAAATAGAATCATATTGGTTCGATTGTGACGGGAACGAGAACCCATACAAAAACTTTTTGTAGTCTCACGTCTCCCTAGTCTTTTGGTTAAAATTATTTCTCAAAATTAGGTAGGTATAATGCAGAGACATACCATTTTAATATTTTGAGCTGGGTAATTTAGTAAATTGTGAAAGCTGACTTTGATTCTTAACTATATATTTGTGATTGATACTTTTTGTTTGCATTTTATATAAATTGTGTTGTTGTAGTTTGTTTGTTTGTAGTCTGCAGCATGGTATTTCATGTTTGACTTAATGATGATATTTTAATTTGTCCTCTACTCTGTTGTAATTTGAAATTGCACAAAAGTACAAACATATTTTTTAAACATGAAGTAACGATTCTAATACACACTGAACTTAATAATTTCCCAAGACAAACGAAAGGAAACCAAAAAATATGGTTTCAAAACATTTTCTTACTCTTTATTACTAACAAAAATATGATTGGGTACATAAAAAACTTTTATCTCTACTATTCTGGGGCTAAACAAAACATTTGACAGGTTATCGTTCAATTATTCGCATTATTACTAAATTCGTAAGCTTTACTAAGTAAAGTAATTAACACTTGAAGTTGATTATCAATTTGAAAAATTACTCGTGATGTTTCTGATTATTCAAAATCATGAACTTACTTGTAGGTAATATAAATTGAGCCCGAGTACTAGACAATTCGTTTGTAACTTATTCTTGGGTAGTTTGACGAGAAACATAATGATCGTTATAGGACAAAAGGACAAATTTGGGAGCAACGCACGCGAAAAGAAAAAGTACGCATTTAAGCCAAGCCCGGAGAGTGTAGAAAATGCATTGATGATAGAATGTAGAAGTCACCTCTAACGTTTTCTACTGCCGATTTTCAATCTTACTTTTGGCGTTAGTTAGTCGGTGTGCCGCCTGCCGATTGTAATAGAAAAGATCAAAGGAATATGATCTCGGTGTTTTGAGCATAAATCTTTGAATGTATTTTACATGGATTTTAAGATAGGTGCAAAAGTAGCTGTAGAGCTGTCCATGTACGTACTTCACAACTGGACACTTTACATTTTCACTGTATTATCTTGTACTGACGTAAATGATGATGGTGAGAATAATCTTACATGGATAATCTTATGCGTGCGAATTGTTAGGATGTTAGCATAGTATGTAAAATGGCAAAAAATAATATTATGCATACGAGTACACTCAGTAAAACTACATGTTTCCAAAAAAATATTTGGTATGCTTATTTTCTCACGTCACGCTTGGGAGACACGCTGCGTTAATAGGATATGGCAATCGATGAGTCATCCATAAAACAATAGATTTCGTTGAATATACGTTAACAGAATGGTGTGAACTAAAAATTGCACGGCAAACCGAAGCATAAGATAGTATTAGTAGGACTTGCAAACTTTCGAGATTACATTTTGCATGCATATATTTAGTTTTCAGAATAGTAATAATAATAAGAGAAATTATTTCTTGGAATTGCAGAAGCGTTGAGTGCCTACCGGCGACAAACTTCAAAGTTTCGGTTTTGCTTTTAACCAAAAACCCGTTACCAAAATCAATGAATCATGGGACACGGAGGAGAAAGTGTTGTTTGCAGTCCACAAAACCATCATCATCAAAGCAATCACCATCCGCAGGTAGGCGGTAGTAGCAAGAAGCCTCAGTCGTTGACCAAAGTGAATACTGCTGCGAGTGGCGGAATTTGTCACAGTCATGAAAACTCCAAGGGGTCATCATCGAAGGTGTCAAAGAAGTCGCATGCGCATGCACATTCCAACAACAACTCACAGCCTCATTCAAAGGCGGTTAGCGTGGGAAAGGTTCGTCAGAATCCAGGCAATTCCTGCTCATCCTACGGCAACAAAGGGTCCCTCCAACATTACCATCAACAGCATTTGATGAAACAACAGTCATTGACTGGTCGTCATGTTGGGACCCCAAGACAAAAGTCCTTTAGTCCGCCCACATTGCATCCAATGCCGTCTGGGGAGGCCAACTCACGCACAGCATCTCCAGTGCTGCCCGGGAGCAAAAATAAGGAACATTTCTACGCAGGGGCAAAGTTCGAAACTCACCCAAGTCATCTTGGTTTACCTGTCCCACCGTCTCATTGGACCGCACCTCTACAACGATCTCAATCTCAGCCATCATCTCCGGTTCCTACGTCTATGCCGCAAAAAGGTATTTCTGTTGACCTCGCTACGCTATTTGGAAGTCCTACCGACTCGGCTATCAAGTCTGCATCATTCCCTGGTGAACGTTTGATGGGCGCGCTTGTGAAAATGGAAGATGAACGGAAAAGGAAGCAGTTGCAAGTAGAAAATGGACAAAGTTTTGGATCTCTGGCTAAGGCTCAAGTGACTAATGGATTTGGAGGAATGAAAAAGGATGAAACGGATGAGTTGAAGAAAGCGCTAGGCTTGGCTTTCACTTCCCCGGTGGTGAAGGCTGCTCCGAAATTTGCAAAGGTTGGATTTAGTTCTAATGGATCTGAAATGTCTCCCTCAAAGTATCAAGATATCTCAGATCAACTGAAGACTCTGTTGAAGGTTGCAGCTTGATAGTTCGATACGCGGCCAGTTTCTCAGGTTAATATATAACATGGTAGTTTTTGTACTCTAACGATATGTGGCATGTCAAAGGACCGGTTCATGATGAATGGAATTACCCGTCGCAAGACATTTTTATTCGAATATATTTATTAGATGTAGAGCTTTAAGTTAGATAGAGTAGACGTGGTTCAAAATTGCTTAATTCAGAAGAAATGATCGCCCGCACATCAGATTCCTTGCTGTGTAGTAGGATGTTTTGGGGCTGACAAAAGGAAAGTATAATAATCACTTGTTTGTTATTTACTCAAACCCGGGTGGAGCAACTGAATGATTATATATATTATCATTAGGCTAAGATAATTATAGTTAATCATATTTTTTACAAGCAGACTGAGAAAATTCCGTGCTGTTGTGTTTCGTAAAAACTCGTTAAAATGCCCAGTCTGCCTGTATCGTTAAATGTTCAACTCGTACCAAAAGTGAATAAGCATGTAAAAGCCCGGCTTCCCGAGCTTTATTTTTTAAAGAATATGGAAAGCGGGTTTTGGTGACGCAATCAAACTTAAGTCATTTGATTGTCTGATTAAATACACTTACTACGGTTAAGCAAAAATTAGTTTTAGGTCAAGCACAAATACAGTCATCATAATGCAATCAGTTCGGAATTGGAGAGTCAGGTAGTAAATGTACTAATTACAAAGTAGTTTATTTAAAAACCATGTGATCCTTTCTATTCATTCTGTGTTAATGCAAAGCTCCCAAAAACTTCTTGTTGCAAAAATTCAAAATTTTAACTCAATTGTTGATTTAATTTTATGTAATTGCTTAAAAAATACATATTGGCTGTAAAATATAATTCGTTAAAATCATGATTCCTTTCAAGTTGACAAAAATCAGTAGTTTAAAAATTTTCCAACTGTAACAATAGAGTGCTTTAGATTAGTTTAGATGTTTTTAGGTTAGTTCGTATATGACTTGACATATATACTTAATTAATGTTAAGACGAATGCATAGCCAAAAAAGCAGGGAAATATATACATACTATGTGTGAAGTTCGCTGAATATGAAGATGTTTGAAGAAAAATCGACTGCCAAAGACTGCCACTTTGTACCTGC
Source organism: Entomobrya proxima (assembly GCA_029691765.1). Lineage (NCBI taxonomy): Eukaryota > Metazoa > Arthropoda > Collembola > Entomobryomorpha > Entomobryidae > Entomobrya > Entomobrya proxima. The sequence continues at coordinate 3,434,073 of CM056170.1, forward strand.
TTCACAGAGGTATGAGTGTAACTTACTGGCAATTGATGAGTATAAACCGATTGGCAAAATATTCTGAGATGAGTTTCAAAAAAGAGAATTTTTTCAAAGTCAAATGTTCCAGTTTTTCAATGTTCATGTACTCATGCTCTCTTCCAAATAAGGGACAAAACTTTGCCGCAATACAAAGGTTTGAACCAAAACTTGCAAGAGATGTGCAGATATACAATGATTAAAAAAATATATACACAGCAAACACAAGTTTCTAGTACAAAGTATTTCCCTGCTCAACACTATTTTTAGTCTTTCATGAAACTCGAAAATACCTAGAGAAAGAATTGTGAAATGAAGCGCCGCGTGTTTGCATAAATAAGTTTTCGTAAAAAGGGGACTCTTATGCATTTATTATACAATGATCTCTCCTTTTTTACGGACTCATTTTGCAACTTATTTACTGTAACAATAAAAATTACTACAAACCGTTCTCTTTTTCTGAATGCTTGAGTGTGTGAATGAGTGTGACATGGTGCGCATCGCGTAAGACTGATTCGAGAATTCTGCGAGGTGTATCATGAAACGTGATAAAAAAGAAAGTGAAGGGAGGATTGTAGAAAGTGTAAAAGAAAGGAGAGAGATGCAAAGAGCAAGAAGCTAGGTATTTCTTGTGGTATCTATAAAACGGTCGAAGAGAATTGGTCGTTGTTTGTTAGCAAGTGTATTACTATTATTATTACTGTTGGTGCAATGTAAGTTTGATGATGGCATAAACCATGCCAAAAAAGAGTTCGTGAAAGATATGAAAGCAACAACATGATAATAAGAGTGAAGGTTTGATTAAGTATATACATAATACGCTGTTATATACAATGCAGATTATATTGATTGACAATGTTCAGATAATATGGGTTCGTTTAAGGCTTTGAATGTGAGTGTGTATGAATATTTGTGATTCATTTTCAAAGAATAGATACTAGGATGCAAAAAAACTCATCGTGTCATAGTCGTTACCCTTGAAAACTTCACCCCGTGTCGTCATTTTTGTTGGTGAAGAAAAATTACAAAGTTTATATATCGCATTCTTTACAACTATTAATTATAATAATTATACTAATTTTACAATTTAATTTACAAAAAATCCCTCCCAAAAAATTCCAACTACTAAATAATATAGTGTTAGTGTTATCTTTTAAATTCTTAGTTTTACGAGTCTTTTATTTCTTCACTTGTTTGCAATTCGATGCAAAGTCGGTGATTAATTATTTTGTTCTCAAACCCATAGATTATTACTGTGTCTATTAGATTACAATTGGTATTGAGATTGTATCAAAAACTATACCTCTTTATTTTTATCCAGTGCTTAAGAATATTACATTTTCAAAGTACATACCTACCAGGTATGTAATTGCTTCGTAAAGTCATAATGTGTTAGTTGGTGAGTTCGGGATCTAGTCTCCAATATCTGATCCCTTTTAAAGTGGTACACACAAAAAGTATTATCTAATTATGAATTTGCTGTTAATTTTTAATGAAATTGGAACTCATATTTTTGTTGTTCATTAAATTATAAGAAGTGGTTATTGTTTTATTAAAATTAAAAATGTTATCATGTTAATTTGGCTAATTGTTTTGCACCGGTTTTATGTTTATTTTCACCTATTGGTATTAAAATAATGGTTAGTATTTTCGTATTTATTTTTTGTATTGTGTTCTGAGACGTTCAAAATTTAATAACTTAAAGAAATTAATAATTAAGAAATTAATATGAAAAGCAACCATATCAAAGATGCTAGTTAAAAAAATCGTATACAAAATCGAGCAGTATACACAATGTACAAGTTAAAAGTTAAGTAGTCGGCCCTTACAAATGTTATAATTTTACTAGAAAAGTATTTATGTAAAACACCGCCGTTTTTTGTAACCTCTCTTTTGCCTTTCCACATAACCTTTACCTTTTGTACCCAAATTATTTTCCTTAAAAAAATTGCAAAATTTCCCTCCTTTGATTCTAATCAGAAACATACCTTTGGCCATTTTTTCCTTTTCCTTTTTTCCGTGATTCTCTTCTTTAGAGTTTCACCGGGTCCTTCGGGGCCCACCCAAAATCTCCGAAGAGCAAAAATATTAAACGTTACGCGAAATGCGAAACGTTCTTCAACCACAAATGCGATGATCTTTGTTGATCTTAAGATGACCGCATATTCTGAAATGTTGGAACTGAATCGGATCGGAGTAAATTTGATGAACAACCATATATTAATGAGATGCAATGTTTAACCAAAACGCATGTATGCAATAATATGCAACGCGGAAGATGCAGCCAAGTCCAGGAATATTGGTAAGTAGGTAAGTGGCATTATGACAGTGACAAGAACAAGAGTAAGTACTGCAAGGCACGAGAAATTGATGATTGGATCTCATTTCATTATTGATTATTGAACATTGTTTTTATATATTTTTTAAACGTAATCGTACTTTTATTAGTAATTTAACAATTTTGAAGCTTGCTAGTAATTTGTTCACCAGATTGCATAAATATATCTGTATTATGATTATTAACTTAACAAAACATCATCATATATACCAAGTTCGTACTTAGCCTATTTTTTACATTTAACGATCTAAAGCTGTTTTCATAGCTAAATAATTTTCTTTAAATCCCTTCTGCAACTGAGTCGATCAGCGAATCAAACACATCAATGTAGTGCGAATTATTCGCAATTTTGTGAAGGGATTGCTTAGCTTCTGATGCGAAGCCATGAACTAGACTTCTACTTCGTTTCATCGACAATGAATTTTTCCGGATCAAACTGTGCAACTGCATAGACAAAGACGAGGCATCAAGTAAAAGCAAATGATTTAAAATCTTACGGAAGGGATTTTTGAGAGTTTACGTTTACACACTTACCTCTCTTATATGTTCTGCGTTCAAATCATAGGCCATTGTCCGCAAATGTGAGAATGCCGTTGGATTTTCTGTTTGATAAAGTATTGCTGGTAACGACGTCAGCAGAAATGGGGATGGTACAACTAAATCCGTTTGCTGTAATGATTCAATTTCCCCACATGCTTTTAGAAAAGCTGAAAAGTTTGCCACAAACTTTGTCATTTGTGCTTCCAAGAATGGTTGTTGCTGATTCTGTGGATTGTACTGTAATGAAAAGGCTGCGTATAAACCTCCCTTGAAATATCCGAATGCCTTTTGATTGTAGATTATCCAGTCATGTACGGTAGCGTTGGGTGAAAGCAATACAGGGAATCCAACGCCTTTGTCAATCAAATGTGTACCGAATGTGGACGTTGTGAATTCCTCAACACCTTCCGTTATCGCAACCATCACGCTGTTTGTTTTGGTTCTTTCAGCGTAGTATATGCATCTAATAGCAAAATAGTCTCCCACCAAGACGGCATACTTGTTTCCCATGTGAAACTGACTCGAGCAATTATAAAACGATGGATGGTTTTCTGGAATATCGATGATAGTGTGGTGTATATCTGCGGAAAACATTCCAGAATCAGAAGCATTCGCTATGTAGTCAAGTAGCTTGTCGTATTTCCCGTTGCTATCAACGCACTGAGGAATCAAGCTTCTGCCAAATATCATAATCCATGTGTGGTAACTGGGAAGACGAAGGTGAAAACCTTGCTGAGAATTATAAAGTTCTCTACAAAAACAAGAAAAGTGAATTAGTCAATAATATGCATATTTTTTCTCTCTTTAATTTGTGCAGACTGAACCAAATTTTGTAAATGATTTTAACCATGTTTTGTAGTTTATACCATAATTCGAATTGGTCATGATTCCCCCAGGATTTTGCAACAAGTATTTGTAAAAGTTTGAGCAAGTATTAATTATCGCAAAGTAAAGACATTTTTTGGCTGATCATTGGCTTAAGGGATACATATTTCGACATAGCTACTTACAGTAATACCCTGGCACATATATGAATTATGTCTACCCTCAGGGCTTTCAATTTGCATTCTCTTAACACAAAGCAATTCAACGCATAGATTTTTAGGTTACTGTTACAGAAGAGATGCAAATCGAAGTGGAGATTATCACAGTACGGGGTAGTGTAAGCATGTATATTGTCTGTTATTATACTGTCTGGGAGCAATAACATATTTATCATTTGTATTTTTACTAATAGTGTAGGTACATATATTCAGAAAACCAAATGAGAATATAGATTCTTTTATTGCATACAACACCGAAATTATTGAGCCACTACATCTACATCCTAACTATTGGTTCCGTTTTACTTTCATCAATGTCAGTTTAACGGGACTCTTTATCGAGTCTTATAAATGATTTCACTTGCAGTCAAAATATGCATTTTTTTTAGGAATTCCATAACTAGCTTACCTCTCAATCACGTATCTCACAGGATGTGGAGATTGAAGAATAAGTTGCGTTTTCTCAGCGATATCAATTCCCCCCACTTCATATTTTTCCTGTGTTTTCGTTATGTCTAACGGAAAATTATACTGCTTATCTCCATTAACGGAGCTGTTCATAACTGATTCTTCAAATCCATTGTGGTTTTGATAAATTCGTCCCTTTGTTGCCCGCCCAATTATATGTTCCACGTGTGATGGAGGGGTGGGAAGTCCATCAGTAGCTTTCACACTTTGAAGGATATCTGCCACTTTTCTTTCACTTTTATGATGACGTAGCTGAGCTGTGAGGTCATGCCCTGGTTTAGCAGCCAAACTTTCCAAGTCCAAACCTTGTACAATGTTAGGTGTTGCAGGTTGGGGCTCGATGCTTCTAACCGTTTGAAAATAACGTTTGAGAACCCTTGGTGCAGATAAGCAAGTCCTATCGACGAACTTTTTAAGTACAGACATTTCGCAATTTTGTTTGGAGCGAATGCAAAATTCAGATATGACAATTTTTCCAAAACTTGCTATTCTGAGGTACTCAACCCTGCTACTTAATGCTTTATGCTTTGAAAGTAAGTCACTCTTTGTGGATAGTGTCGAAGGAAGGTTTTTGGTGGCGATGGCTCTCTACTGAAAGCCTAAATGCAAATGGGGACTAGAATGATGGACGATTAGGTGACAGCATTAATTTTAATGGCACACAAAGAAACCCAATGTTCGCATCCTTCGGTCAAATTATTTTTTATTGTAAAGTTTTATTTGACTGGTGATGATGAAAGGCCTTCTACATCTTGGGTCCTACTTATTTGGTGCGTATGTGTGCATGTACAAAGCTTAAAATCTCTTCGTACGCTTTCATTCATCGCTTAAAGATGAGATGAGTTTTACATGGCATGAAATTTTGAGGAAGCAGTAACCGTGAATAAATGTGAACGAATAAGGGGAAATAATGAGTACCCAAATGAAACTCTGCTTTCTTATTTTTGTTGTGCCAGTGCAGTTTAAAGGTATATTTAAAGTTTAAGCAGGACACTGAGCTGAAGTAGAATGCAGCAACGAACCGTCACCGTCGTATAGCATAAAATTTGAAGAAGGCTCGAACGATAAAAACAAAATTCGTTGCGCATGTATCTATTATCGGTGTGCCTGTATTATTAGTAGATACTAAACTTCTTGATGTGATATGTAATGATAATTTCAGAGTCCAACCATTGTGACATCGTTGTTCGTGTTTATTTGCTACATACCTGTCGTTGATGAGATGACGAGAAAAGGAAAGAAATAGAGCCTATTTCTAGTCATATTCATAGAGAACAATGGCAAATGGTAGTAGATATATAATGGGATGGATGTTTTTTACAGAAACAGTGTGACAATACGAGTAAATAAGAGTTATTAACTTGTTTAAGAGTTATAATGGAACTATGGGACTTTTTTGTGTGCCACCATATCAGGTCCTTAAAAGTACGTAGGAAGCGAAACGCATTTCATGTGTATGGTTTATTATATGCACACAAAAAACCCTTGGATTCGAATGTTAATATAGTCATATTTAATGACAAGAAAGAATGAACAGTTATCTAGGTTTCGTTTTATGAAGACTATAAACTATTCTCGCATGTTTAAGATATTTGTAGAAAGATAGTGTGTTATAGTAAGTTCTCTGACATAATATGCCAAGTCAGCGTATAAAATGCGATGCTAAATAATTATGGAGTTGCTAATGTTAGCTAAAGTCTGTCAATATAACATAAGGTAGCACCCCATTGAAAATGCCTACTCATTGTCGGTTTTTTTCAGTACGCATTATATTAAAAAATCAGAAGTCTTGTTGTGTATAATATGTAGAGAAGCAATGAGAAAACCAACGCGCAATGCCAAATAATTTGAATGAGAATTATGTTGTCAATAATTGTATCTACATCTATTATGAACGAACGAAAAAATTTATCTAATATGAAACAATAAACCAGTGGACAGTACACAAAGTGAAGATTTTTCCGATTCCTTATAAAATTATAATATTTCATTGATTTCATAACAAGAATGTATATAGCATTGAATATTATGTATTTAATGTTTAAAAAACAGAAGAAGAAAAACTTCCAAAACAGTGAAAACTATGCCCGATCAAAAGTTTAAAATAAAATTTAGTTGAACCCCACGCCCGATCTCGTGTACGCGCATTTGCAGTATGGTTACTATACTATGGTATTTGAGCATTTGTATAAATTACTGTTTGTATTAACTATGGTAAATTGCTGTTTCAAAATTTGTTTTAAGTTAGTCAACGAATTAATTAGTTTGTAGTTAGTCATTTTCACATAGAATAGCAATTCAATGATTCAAGTTTAAAGTTCAGTTAACTCGAGAATACTTAAAACCACAAAAAACGTGATTTAGACACATTCAGTATTAGTATGCCTGATATTGTTATTACAATCACTTCAAGTCGTTAAACGCATTCCGTTCAACTCGAAAGGAAAGTCACATGTTTGAATTACAAATTATATTGATCTATCAGTCCTCCCTTTAACCTAACGATTTTAGACACAAAGAACTGTCATCATTTACGATTGACAGCAATTAACACGAAACGATAATAATACAAAGGCGCGTACACGAGATTGGGCATGGGGTTCAACTAAATTTTATTTTAAACTTTTGATCGGGCATAGTTTTCACTGTTTTGGAAGTTTTTCTTCTTCTGTTTTATTTTACTCTTTTTAATGGTAAAAAGCATTTAAAACTTTAAGCTGTAATAAGTTTAATATCACGATATGCATTCCGTGCATGCTATTATTTATAAGTGCACTTTACTGTATATAATTTTATAACTAAAGATTCGTTAGGAATTCATAATTGTGTTCTTATCATCTTCCAACTACTTTGTTTTGTCACACGATCCTGATCAAATCTTAAGGTTAAGAAAATGTGGATAATATAGTAAGACTTGGTTTGGGGGTGCTTAAGTTGGAAAATTTTCAACCTTAGATAAAAGTAGGTCACCGTTAGATGATTCTAGGACAAAAAAAGTTACTAAATATGTATGCGCAGGTCAACATATATGCAAAAAACTGGTTTTTGGCCAATTTTTAAGCAGAAAAGTATGTTAAAAACAAAACTTTTATGTATTTTCTAAATGAAGCCATAAACTACACTTGAAAAAACGCCGATTTGTCTTTGGAACCAAATCAAAATTCCTTAACGCTGAAGCACCCTTGCTCCAGGAAGTTTCCGGAGGTGTAACTGATTGCATAACAGTGTTTTTTTAAAGCGCCTGGTAATGCTCGTAAAAGCGCATGCTTTTACTCGTTGCTATAACTCAAAGCACCCATCTCGTTTTCACTGTAAAAAATACTTATGTGTACGAAAATCTTATTTAACTAGAAATATGAAGTAAAGAAAATAAATGGGTCAAATATCTCATAAATTATTTGGTTGTGCAAAATAATTCTTGCACCATAAGAATCAGCGTGAAAAGCTCAACAAGATGGCACCTTTAGTTTTTGGATAGGCGATGAGTCACTAAATTAGGAATATACCGTTAGGCATTTGCTATAATTAACTCTTTAATTCGGTGAATAATATTTCTGGTTATCAGTTTAATTAATCTTGTCTCACACATTTTCTTAGCCGTTAGCTTTTATATTCCTCATTTAGGGATCTTCCAATGACAAGCCTACGTACTTCTGAGGTTCCCGCTCCTATTTCATATAATTTTGCATCCCTTAGAAATCTTCCTGTTGGATATTCGTTTATGTAACCGTTACCGCCTGCAAACCGAATTAAATATATCAATATGCATTGGGTTTTTTTGATTTCCAGATTTTTAGTTTTACGCTACTTTTTAGTCAAGCACTGACCTAAGCACTGGATAGCCTGTAAAGCCACTTGAGTGGCATTTTCTGCGGTATATAAAATCACACCAGCACAATCCTAATAAGAAAGAAAAAACTGGTATTAGTTCAACATTTAAAATGTTTTAGTTTTAGCAAGTGAGTAATCAATACTGAACGCACAAACCTTTCTGCTAGCATGACCTTTGTCACAAGCTCTTGCAACACTGTACAAGTAGCTTCGGGAAGCGCTAAGAATTGTATACATGTCAGCTATTTTACCCTGTTATGTTGAAAGAGTCAATTCATTTAGGCATGTTAAAAAATCGTTAAAATTGGAAATTACATTGTCGTGACAAGTCTGAATTTACCTGCATTAATTGAAATTCTCCAATTTTTGTATTAAACTGCTTTCGATAATGAACATAATCGAAGGCTACATCACAGCATGCTTGCATAATTCTAGTATAGGGAAAATAATGAAACTGTAAGTACTTCATGGGTTGGAATAACGCATATTATAATTGCTTACCCCACTGGTCCTCCTGCAAGTACAAGTCGTTCCAAATCAAGCCCAGTAAAAAGCACGTAAATTCCTTTGTTAACATGACCCAACACATTACTTGCTGCAACAATAACATGAAATTTGAAAACTTTTGTTTCACAAATTATCATTCGATTAATGAAGTATGCAAGTGCTTTAATTTTCATAACTACCCGGTACGATACAGTCTTCAAAGATTAGCTCGCCAGTATTTGAACCACGCATTCCCAGTTTGTCAAGCTTCTTTCCCACCTTAAATCCTGGCTGATTAGTTTCCACCAAAAATGCAGTCACACCGTGTGCCGCTTTTCCTGCACCAGGATCGGTTTTTGCATAAACCTAGTAAATAATCATAGAACAAATCATCAAAATATTCGTCCACAGTAAAAAGTTTTATAAGTTTAAGTACCAACCACAATTAGATCTGCATCTGGTCCATTCGTAATCCAAAACTTGGTTCCATTTAGAATGTAATTTTCTCCGTCTCTAACAGCGGTAGTTTTCATGCTTACAACATCCGACCCAGAATTGGCTTCCGACATCGCTAAAGCTCCTATATACTCTCCGCTACATAACTAGCATTTAAGAATGTCAAAAACATAGAATATACCAAATATGATATGAATCGTTTTTCGGCAAATGTGCATCTTTTATACTTGGTTTACATACTTTAGGCAAATACTTTCTCTTTTGCTCCTCACTTCCATTTCTATTAATTTGATTAATGCAAAGATTGGAATGTGCGCCATACGAAAGAGCAATTGCTCCAGAAGCCCTTGAGCATTCTTCCATCAACAATACGTGGTCCAAATAGCTTCCACCAGTTCCACCATAATCAGGGTTTGCGGTTATACCCAGGAATCCCATGTCTCCTAGCTTTTTCCAAAATTCACGCAAATTTGTAAAATTGTTTGTTCTGTCAATCTCATCCGCAAACGGGACCAATTCCTTTTGGAAAAAAGTAAAAGCTGTCTCCCGAAGCTGGTGGCACAAATTTCATATCATATTAGCTTATGCGAGTTGTACCATGTATGCAATGACAAAACCTAAAAAGTCTTCAAATTTTCATTATAAAAACTGACATATTTGTCCAACTACCTGCTTTTGTTCGTCAGTAAGCCCAAAGATAACATCATCTATTGGATACGTGCTTGCAAATCGGTTGTGGTTCGTTGAGACAGGGACAAGTCGCTTTGCAGATAATCTGGTGGCAATACTTCGTAGTAAGTGTGCCATTGTTGACTAAGTTGACTTATTTGCCCTATGGGTTCTAAAAAATTTCCTCTTGTGTCACAAAAACAAAGCCGTTGATCACAAATAATTCTGCGAACATACGACGATGGGTCGATGTTAATTTATCTTTAGGACATGCGAAGATATTATGCTTATGGTTAAATGTCAAACCTCGTGTTACGTCACTTATATAAAACGGTTATAAAATGGTTTCACGATGGCAAATGGAGATAATTGCTTGATCTTATCCAAAATATGACTGATATGAAAGTCAGGATAGTCAGGAATTTAGTATGCATGCAAGCACAAAAACATGTTTTGTTATATTTCTTTGCAGAGAAGGACTTTGCTTCTAATTTGATTCTGAGACTGTCAGAGATTCACATTTTCATGCAAGTTTTTCGGAGGTGATCGTATGAAGTTGTTGTTTTTGCCCATGGATTCAAGGTTACTTTCCATCCATGTTATGCATCCAACTTTCTAACACTGAAAGGGTTATACACATAGTTTATATTATGATACATATTTGAGTTTTAGTTTTAGGTACAAACTAAAAGTATTATGGAATGTTACTGTACTAATAATAAGGTTGAGAATCGAAGACCATGTGGATGTAATGATTACATGGAGTGTCAGTACGGAGTTTGGTCATATCATGTTAAAATGTGTTTTCAAGATACCAAGTTATTGTGCTATTTTGTAACTTCACTGCAATCAACCAATCAAGCCAAGCTAATGCAATGCATAGTTTCGTACTGTGATCTAGAAGAACTAACAGCATCATAAAGTTGTCCAAAATAGCCAAAGAGATTTCAAATTTACAATTATGAAGGCAAACACGTGTTGGTAAAACAAACATTCCAGCAAGCATGTTACTTTGTATGGCATGGTAAGGGAATACAGGTTTACATATACTTACTCTGTCCTAATAACTGATATTTCATTTACCTCTCTTGTGGAACTCGCCATCGCCATGATTGGTTTTCTTCCTGACATAAGGACTGTTTTTGTTGTTTCCATAATGGAATATGTATGAAAATGATAAAGTATTAATGAATATTAAAATTGATAAGTTCTATTTAATTTAGTGTCTAGGTGCGTTATTCAAAGTGAAATTTAAATAGAACATTAATATATTAATGCAGAATAAGTTATCCTGGATAACACCAAAAACTGCTAATATTATAAAACAACGTACATTAATAAAGGAATTTCTTGAAAAAATCGAGTGGAAGCTGAGCTGCATTGCAGAATATTTTTGTCAATTGTAGAAGGCAACAAATTGACGATAGGTAACTGCTTAATATTTATCTATAATATACTAAATAAACTTTGAGGCTTGCCCTTATCTGTGCCTATAGTTTTCATTTTGCTTTTCATTAATTTGTAATGAATAATAAGTTGAATAAATGATAATGCTTAATATAATATACATATAACAACGTTAAATAGCAAAACTGCCGCAAGTAGTGCCTTTTTAATTGACCATATTCAGTGTTACTATATAGGGTTTAGTTGTTATATCGGACTTGTTTTGCATGATATAAAAATGCTGATTTTCATGAGCAATGAGCACCTACCTATCTTGATATTGACATATTATTGGTGATAAAGACACTTAGCATCTTTTGACTTGGAGGTGTGTCTGTTGGCAATTTCCATAAAATAACTCACAACCATGAGTTCATTCTTCCGCAAATAGCATTTTGCAAGTAACATAAATACAAGGTACATGAACCGTCACCGTCTGTACTAAGCAGTTTTTCTTTTCCAGCTATAGTGCATGAAATGCCTCTCTACATCCCCATTGCCATTATAGTCATTAACAAAAATTGATAAGGTTTCCTTGAGGTCTTGTCATGCTGGCAAAGTGGAAGCTAAAAAGATTGTCGTCAGTCCCAAACTAGCCATTTATCATCATCCAACTCTTAAAGACCCAAAAGCAAACATGTAATGCAGGGTAACAATTTGAATGTATTTTGCTTCATTCTTCAATGACAGGTTGTATTATGCATTTCTGTAGTGCACTTTTACATTGAATTATACTTACAGTAAAGTACGCCTTAGGACGCTTTTAACTTTTTGTATTGTTGTTTTACAGTAGAATAGAGCACGCACTCTTAAACATTCTGAATATTAACTTCTACCTCTATATTATATTTTGTCTACCATGCAATGCAATAGCAAAACCACAGAATATCTAACTTTGGTTTGTTTTTGACTTAACGAACATGCTTGATGAGAAATTGACTGGAAGAAGGAAGGCAATTTCCATCATGAAAGAAAAACATGACTGATGTTAATGCACCTTGTACTTCATATGTAAAATGTACAATCTGTTTAGTTTGCATTGCTATATGCTAACCATGCTTTAGTAATTATGATGATTTTACTTGCTACGTTTTATGGCACTCGTAGGTACTCGTGATAACGTGAATGACGTTCAGTTAGCCTGATGGGCATTTATAGGCAGAAATTTCTACTACTTTTAGTCAGTGCTCAACCAACAGTACAAATGTTAAGAAGATACAGTTTCTTAAGACAGACAATCGGAAAGCAATTGCACGAGTTCGTTGGTAATTTTATACAACACAAATTATTGGTTATTAATTTATCAGTTCCTGCTATTTGCTGTAAATATGTAATTTGTAGTTTTTATGCAGTTTTCTACTGGCAGCAATTCAAGCCTTTAAAAAAGTACAATATATTCATATAGATTCTTAACTTCATCTTTCCTTTAGAACTTTCCAATATTAGAACTTCAGTCCGCACAAGGTCACACTTTACTTTAAGGCCATTCTTTTCAACGAGTTTCCCAAACAAAATCTGTCAAAGACGCAAATTTTCAAACATGGGGGACTCTGAGACACTGAACAAAGCCAAGAAACTCGCAGCGTACAGAGCCGTTGATGACCATGTCAAGGTAAAGTTGTTCGCATTTTATCACATAATCAAGACAATTACTGGCACCGATTAAAAAGTGAGTAATAATCATGAATTCATGAATGACGAACTCTTTGTAACTTTTTTTCTTATTTTAAAACTAAAATAGGATGGCCAAATTCTCGGCATTGGAAGTGGTACCACCGCTGCCTATGTCGTTGAAAGGATTGGTAAGATCACAAACATAGTGAAAGTGAAGTCCGTTGATGTAACCGCAGAAAGCGATAACTTGTAACTTTTTTTCAATAGCTCAGCGTGTACGGGATGAAAACTTAAAACTGGTTTGTATTCCGACGTCTTTCCAAGCTGAAGATCTTATTATCGCTAATGGTCTACAACTTTCGGATTTGAAAGCACATCATACGGTATGTTGTATATATGATAACATGTAGTAAGTTTGTAAAAGCGTAAACTATGTTATGCGCGAAGAAAGGAATTATTTTTGCTATAATCACATAATTATATTTGATATTGTATTATGAATGTTGACAATTTGTTGATCCTATAAAACACTGTAGATTGACGTAACAATCGATGGATGCGATGAATGCGACCCAGATTTGAATGTTGTGAAAGGTGGAGGAGGATGCCTCTTGCAGGAGAAAACCGTTGCAAGTGCAGGAAAGAAATTGATTATTGTTGCAGATTATACGTGAGTAAAATGTTAATATGTATTTACATGTGTATAAGATTTGAAGCATAATTGTTTCGCATAAATATTTCATGAACGATCTCCTAAAATTGAAATTTTTGAATCAATAATAGGAAAGAATCTCAATACATAGGCCAGAATTGGAAGAAAGGCATTCCTTTAGAAGTTGATAAACGAAAAAGGAGGGAGGTTCTAGAAAAATTAAACAATTTTACCAGCTCTTTTACAGGAGCTAAAACAACTGAACTTAGACAAGCTGTTAGAAAGGCGGGTCCAGTTATAACGGATAGTGGAAATATGGTAGTTGATTTTCAAATTGGAGACGTTTTAAAAACTGGTGAAATACATACACCAGAAAGCTTAAATAGCTTGTTAAAATCGATTGATGGGATTATCGAGACTGGTCTTTTCCTAAAAATGGCAAACCAAGCTTACTTTGGACAGACCGATGGAACTGTACGTGTCACTAAAGAACAGGTTTACAAAAATGGCATATAATCTAGATCCTCGTATGCAATCTTTTAGTCGCAAATTGTAAAATTATATTTCTAATGAATTTTCCATACACAAAACCATTAGAAGGCAACTTACACCGAATGTGATAGATAATTTATACTGGAAATCAAAGCATTTTACTTGGAATGCCCCTTGATAAACTCTAAACCTGTAGTGTAGTGCCATATTAAATATGCATTCCTTTTTTCCAATAGTTTCATTTTTTGTCTTCGATTTGTAAAGACAAAAGTATTAATTCTTAGTTTAATTCATTCAAAATGTTTAAATATTATCTAAAATCAACATGGGCTTAATGTATAATGTTGACATAATAAATCAGTCACAAAAGCAAAGTCTTATCAATGAAAATTGATTGTTATTATTATTACTGCGTGATATTTCTTACATGCTTTCATAAAATGCAGTGCAACAGAATAAACAAAATTATCGGTAATTTGACACATAAATATTTACATAAAAGATTGGATGCAGCTTTAGCTAATAGCTATGCAATTAAAATTGTAAGCGGCCATAAAAGTTATATATGACAAGGTCATACACACGATGCTGACGTAGAGTGTGGATAAAATGGATCATGACTCGATTGGATTTTGGATAACAATCATAGCGTAGTCTTTCTCTGGAACAATACAAACAAAAACAGTAATTATCATCATATTTGTGGAAATTAATTAAAGAAGATAAACAGTAGAATGTCCAACATTTAAAGCCCATATTATAGTATTTTTAGAGCACAAACCTGGACAAACCAGAACTTCATGTTTCTTCGTTCTCAGTCTAATGAAAGTTAAATCGTTATTAGAATCCAATTCCTTGATCATCGACCTAGACTTGTCCAAGAGTTGTGTCACCTGTGCCGCGTACTGGACGCTGAGGGCGTTGTCCAGTGTTGATTTGATGGGAATCCCTGTATTAGAAATACAAAAACTTGTAAAAATATGTTATAAAGATGGCAAGAACTTTATTTCAATCACAACCAAAACTCCATAAAAGTGTATATTTCTCTAACCCTCATGATTAATCACCACAAGTCCAACTACTCCCTTGTGGGACAAGATCCGTTTAATTGCTTCTTCAACTTCGTTTGACTATTAGCAGCATAAAGAAATCACCGACAATTAAAACTTAACCTCTCCAACAACCAAACTATCCACTTTAACTTCAAACTTACCATATTTCCGTAACTGTGCTTGACGTTAATGAATCAGCTGGCCACCTAATAAATTATGGCAGGGTTTACATCACTCGTCCACACCTCCAAACTGCCTCAAAATGGGAACATACTTCAAATTTTACTGCAATCCAAACTGTTTTGATTCCAGTAATTAGCCAGAATGGTAGTTACTGATGTTGAGACGAAGAGAAAAGAATCAATATTTTAATTTTGTTATGCTTTTCCTGCTGATCAATGACTGACTCACAGCTAGTTACCAAAAATACTGTTTTGTCAATATCTAACTGTAAAATATGGACTTCCGCGCATTCGGCTAGATGTGATGGGGCAAAGTGATTCATATCATAATTCACACACCAAAAGACTCAATCATTTTGCATGATTGATGATTCATGAATGATAATTTGGATTATGATTATACTGAAAAATTTGTCAATTGTCAAAATAATATGCAATATGAAAACCAAACAATTATTTCATTTGTAGTTTTACACTTTAGTAGTGATTTTTTTATTTTTTGAATTTTGAACAGTATCGCTTTTACAGTGCATTTTAGTATCACACTTTCTTTAAACGCTTGATTGCTAATTTTACTAATGCTAGAATAAAAAACTCTTGGAATTCTACTCTATAAAGCAACAGTTATGTACAAAAATAAATTTGACTAAAGGACAGAGAAGTAAGGACTATAACAATTTCAAATTTCCAAACAAATCGATAACAATATCACGTACTTAACCGTAAGTGGAGGCTAGTAATTATAACAGAGTATTTAAAACATGCGAATTTTAACAATTTAGGTGAAGATAGCATAACATATCATTTATTCGTTAAACAATTTTTTGTTTGTGCCTAGTCAATTAAATTCTACATTTGATTTAAATGAAAAATAAACGCAACAATAACAGCTTTAGTTAGGTTTAGGTATCTTATCTTAATCTATACAACTATGTTTTTGTATTTTACTAGACATGTATGTCTTACATCTTAAGTCATATGCCCACAGTATTCACTTCTGAGCAATCATTAGATATACGAGAATTTGAAGTTTGCACAGGCTCTATTGGAACTCAACCATATAATCTGTTTCATGAGTGAAAATTGGAACGAACATTTTGCAGATCATTAAACTGTCTCCGAAGCAAGCAAATTCTGTATTTCTAATGATTGCTTAGAGTACAAGGAAAAAACCCTATTTAGGGAATAAAAAACCTTGTACGTGGGTACTTATACTAATCGAAAAAATAATTCTTATTAGGATATAATAAAAACTTCGCGAACTGTTAAGAAGACGTGCAAAAAAGACATCTTCCCAAACTTACAACCCAAAAAGTTAACTTATAATGGTACCACCCGATTCACGCAAACTCGTTTAACTTTTTATTGGTTTTTATGAAGTACATTCATAGGAATTTCCGAAAATATAATATACCTAGTTTAGCAGTCTCAAAAATGATTTACCTTATAACTAGTAGTAGAGAAACCATCAAGGACCAGTTCCATTAAAATGTGGATGAATTGGGCCCCCTGGGGCACCATAAAATTTTGGAGCCGACATATTATTTGGATTGGGATACATGTGTGATGGGACTGGAACCTGCTGCATAGGAGGCATTTGAGGTCTAGCCATATTAGACGCCATAGAAAGTGTGCTTGATGGCATCCCTGTTCCCACCGCGGCTGTTGTCACTGCAGCTTTTACGACGTTTGCATAACTCCTTCCAAGTCCAGTATCAGATATTAAATCCACGTCTTGGCTACCATTGACTCTACTAAAAGCCGAGCGTTCTCCAAAACCTTGACGAAGACCTCCACTTAGCTGTGCTTTTAAACCACCCCCAACGTCCGTTTGATATCCATATTCGTTGGTAGGGTAGCTGTGTACAGTGTTATTATTGGGACCATACAGGGGTCTCGGAACAACTTGCTGCATATTGCAAATAGGAGCATTCGTTGTTTGATGACCATACATAGTTCGAGGGTTATGATCCACGTAAGATTGACCCCGATCGTTAGGAACATGATTCTGATGCGGATGCATTACTGGGGCATGCTGCATATTTGCTCCTTCCCCAAGAGATGGAAACGTCGTGTTCGGGTTTGACCACAAACGTGTTGGACCGGAAGGAGATGCTTCAGGATAAGAGTTATTGTACACAGAAACAGCCCTTTCGGGTTGTACAGGACCAACGGGAGATTTTTGGGGTATTGGGGTAAATATATTGTTTTGTGGGATAACAGAAGAGCTTCCTGGTGTATTATTGAAGCCTTGAGGATATCCTTGGGATGCATGATGTTCAATTGGTGCACCTGAGAAATTGGAAGATGATTGTGGGACTTGCTGGTGTTGAGGCAAACGACTGGTTGCAGCAACGTCACCCGAGTTGAACGCCTGCATTAACTTGAGGCGTAGATTTTGGAGATCACCAGAAAATGGTTCACCGGATGACGCTTGATGCTCGAGAGCTCGAGATATAAGAGATACCTCTTCAGGAGTTAATTTCGGCTGATTTTGTAGATTCTGATGATGATGTTCTGAATATTGGTATGATTGGTTTTGAGGGATTCTTTCTTCATGTGCAATGGGAATTTGCTGTGTTTGATTAACACTTGGAAGTGCATTATTTGAGACAGTTGTTCTACGATACAATGGCTGGCCAGTTGCATAGTGCTGCTGCTGTTGTTGGCTCATTGAGCTGTTCTTTGCTGCATAATTTAGGTTATTCTGGGGTGGGATTGCTTCAGATGTTCCTGTGGACATACTACCGTTTATATTTGAATAAGGATAGGAATGAGGTTGGGTTGGGTGTGACGCATAGGTTGGGTGCATGGTTGCTGCAGGTGGATACTGATACTGCGAGGCTCTTGGCTGTCCTCCGGTTCTTATTTGTGAAGGAACAGCAGGTAGAACATTGGGTGCTTGAATTGCAGGTGTTTGTGGAACATGCTGATTCCAAGGAACGACAGAAGGAGGAGGAGCGTATGGTGCATAAGAAGGAACAATACCCATAGTCCCAGGGAAGGGGGGTCGTAAGTATACCTATTGCCGTAAAAAATATATTTCATAAGTACACAACATCGTTTTAAAGTAATATTTACTAAAAATAATATCACATGAACTTACAGACTGTCCAGGATACACCACAGGATTACTAACAACATGACCAGGAGCCGTTGGATGAATAGTACCAGCTTCAGGATAATGGTGGTGTGCGTAATACCCAGTCTGCTGCTCAACATACAGAGGTGCTCTTGGTCGTACTTTGTTATACTGATATGATGGTGGAGCCTGAACCTGATTTATAGGAGGTGGAACACTTGTTGGATGTACACCCGTGACACTGACAGGGGCAGCTGAAACCGTAGTACTCAATCTATTCAAGTGTTGTTGTGGTTGGAACTCATTTGCAAGAGGATTCAACCCCCAAGTCAATCTCATCTCAACTCCTAAAATGCTTTGTTTAAGTTGTAAGAAGGTTATCCCAAAGAGAGATTTACTTTCATGGCAAATTCTAATGTAGTCCTCCCAAATTCGCCTTTCCAAAAAATCAACAAAGTTAATTTTTACTATATGATATTTTACTAATAATGTGTAATGAATATAAAGCAATAATTTACTGCATAATAATATTACATGATTCCCTTCAAGCAACGAAAAATATATTACCTGCATTTCCCAACTGAGCACAGAGACACTGGGTCCCCAACAACTGCTACAAGCGACTGAGCTCTAGTCAACGCGGTATTCAGAAGCTTTGGACTGGAGAAAAATCCCAAATCAACTTCATTTCCGACAGCTTCTGGAAGAATTCTCACCCACGGGCGGAACGTTCGTACGGTAGAAAGGAATACAGCTCTAAATTGTTTTCCTACATTACGGTGGGAACCCATAGTCAGTTATTCCATACAGTCATTGGTTCAGGTTCAGCTCAATGAATTATAATATCCATAACATGAATAACATTACCTTGCACATTAAAAACACGTTCAACCGAAACGCTGTGTAAACCCTTCTTTCTCAGACGACTACGAATTCTAGTTACCTAAATAACAATTTGGATTTAAAAAGGGTTTGCCCAAGTGACAAGGGTTTGAATAAATGATTTTTTACCTGGTCAGCATAAGGTGTCAAAACTCCGATAGCATTCTCATCGCGATAATCGCCCCATTTCTCTGGCCATGATGATATTAGCTCACTAATTTTTTCAGTTAGTTCAAATACCTGAAATATAATTTTTACGAAAACATGAGGAATATCGAAATTCATCTCATTTTATGAGGATAAATACAATTGACATACCTCTGCCATATTGTAGTAAGAGGTGCTTTCAGAATCTTGAACATCTTCACCACGTGCAGCAAAAAACGTTAGCGGAAAAAAGCTAGCATGCACCGGTTGACTTTTGGAGCATTCTAATTTCTTCGTGTAAAATGACTCGGACACAAACTATGTTACATAAAAATACATTATTACAAATTCGAAATTTTTAATCTATAAATTATATTTTGCCTATTTTGATTGCAACAAACCTGGATTATCGCAGAATGAGACCTGTAGTTTTCCGAGAGCATAAGCTTACAAGGGTGAGAATCAGGATATAGCGCATGAAGACGCTCCAGTAGTGATGGGTGAATATTTCTAGCTTCTTCCGAAAAAAGTTCAGGACTTAACTGCGAAGGAAAGAAAAATCAGATTATTTTCCTTAATTACAAAAACAGTTAAGAAGTTTTCATTTCTAATCTAGCAAACCTGAAAATGGTCGCCAGCCAGAACAAGCTTCGTATTTCTTCCAGCGGACATTAAAGGTGTGATGGCTTCACTTTCCATGGCCTGCGCTGCTTCATCAAGGAGAATGTGACTGAACGTATCTGCAATAATATAAATATTACATTAGCTATTATATGTTCCAACTACAATATACTAACAACTTCAGCTTGTAATTTAATTACTACAGAATTTGAAATAAAAGGATACCTTCTGGAAGGTTCATTTCCATTAAGAGATACGAAGTGCTGAGTGTCACCACAATAACACGATGTTTCAGAACCTCGTCGTAAGTTGGGGGACGAAATTTCATAGCTTCAATTGTACAATACTGCAACATTTATAAAAAAACTTAAAATTTGAAAGAAACATACGATTTTTGGACAAGTGCACAAGAACAGCATTACCTGCAGCACGACTGGATGAACAGAGCTCAAATTTCTCATCTCATAATAGATCCTCAGTGGACGTGCCTCAGAAAAGCCTTCTTTGACCCAAGAATCCAAATATTCTTTTATGTATCTGCAATAAAATTAAAACTTTATAAATTCACTAAATACCCACTTAATCAAGATATGCCAATAATAAATAAGCTTACAAATCCGCTGCACTATTGGAATGTGTACACACCATGACCCTTGTATTTTTTTGAGTGAGGATTTTACGAATACATTGCGCCAAAGTAAATGTTTTTCCAGAACCGAAGGGACCTGCGGTACACGAGATACGTTGTACGTCATACTTGAATTATAGTTGAACATATCAGAAGCGTCAAATCCATCTTTTGTGGCCTTACCAATTACAAGAATCGGGGCAGTTCTACAGTTTTCTGCAGTGATTGCGATCAAAGCCTCCTTTTGCTTAGGATTTAATCGGTAACCAGACGTTTCAATTTCGCCCCATTGCCTAATTGGTTATTACGAAATCAAATATAACATAACGCTACAACTATTTTAAAAATTGATTAGCTCTTTTTCAAATTTCTATTCACTTTATCGGATTCCACGGAATGTTACATGTTATCTCCAAATCAGGAAATAGCATATCCAAATGTTTGTCAGTAAGCTGATCCATGACCTTTTTCTGTTCTATAAATGCAGTGCGGTCCAACTGAAACTGTATATCGAACTGTATTACGTCGCCATCCTTCAATCCCAGTTCCGACACACACGTTCTCCCAAGTTCCAAATACACTGAATTTTTTGTCTTGTCGTTTATCGGACAAAAGTATACTCTTATTTTACTGTGATAATCAGATCTTCTTGATTCTTCCGACTTGGTTAACAGCACAGCATTGCAACTTCGTAAAATCAGTCTACCAACTGCTGTGTCCTCCGATATATCTCTGCGTAGAAAAAATTTCGCAATAGTGAATAAATACAATTACATATTACATGTACTTGTTGGTTTATAAGCAGCAAGAATAAACCTACAACGAGAACTTACCGAAAGAGACTAATTTTTCCAAAAAGAGTTCCATCAACTGCGTACCGTGCCATTCCTTCATTATAACCTCCAGTAACAATGTATTTTTCAGATAAATGCACGTTTGTGGTTACATTATATTTTGCCAATATTTCCTGGCGAGACCTCTCTTCTTGTGTAAGCAAAAATCCTGAAAACACGAAATTTTCATCACAAACAAGTTATGCAGAATCATTATGAATTTCTGTTTTAATCATCATATATGTACAACTTACTCATCCGTTCCTTATAATAGTTTTTCGACAAAGGATCCTTGGCATTTTCCATGAAACTCTCCGCCTTAGGATTTGACGAACCCCCGATTAGAGCAAATCCTAGTTTTTCAGAGGGCATCTTTTCACCAGTGTTTCCATCAATCATATCGGCATTTCCAAAGTTCCAAGGTATATTGTTACGGAACCCTGTGCCTCGGTCTACTGGCGAGGAAGATTTTTCGTTTCCTCCTTTACTAGAATCCGCTTCAGATTCGGGAGGCGGAACGACATCCACAGATATATTGCGTATTGTCTTCACCTTGTTACCGATATCAAAAACTACAGTTTGTCGAAAATTTCCATACACTTCTGGGGTAAACACCACCTTGACTTTATAACTGTAGGAATTGTCGTTTCCTCCTGCAATGGCAAGTGCGGCTTCACTCAGCTGCGGGACGACAACCTGAGACTGTCAAATATAGCAAAACAACTTTCTTAACTTTACTTTCAATTTTGACAATCGTAATGCTTTAGCAATTTTAATGCAGGTACTTACACTTGTTTCCGCTTTTCCACACTGATTTAATATAATACTGTCATTTGGCCCAACAAAACTACATGAGCTAATGTGGAAGTATTGCCGATGATGCTCATGTAGTAGACAAACGTATGTCAGAGGTGTTGTTGTTTTTACATTGAATTTCCAAGTAAACTTTCTAAATTTTCTTTGTTGCACCGTAGTATGGAGCGGAGAAACACATCTAAACCAATCAGATAATTTGAATTTACTTAATAGCTTACAAAATGGAGTATGAAAGTTTTGCATGAGTTACTAAAATAAAGCTTACGAGATTCTGATTTGTTCGGTTTCGCTTTCAGAAAGAATATTTGGATTTCCAGACTGCAGGATCATTGTCAACTCTTTAATGTACGCAGACCCATCGTCAACTTTAAGACTGCTA
This sequence comes from Entomobrya proxima, assembly GCA_029691765.1. NCBI lineage: Eukaryota > Metazoa > Arthropoda > Collembola > Entomobryomorpha > Entomobryidae > Entomobrya > Entomobrya proxima. Next base: position 3,456,751 of record CM056170.1, read on the forward strand.
AGTTTCCTACTCACATTCCTACGTAAACAAAAAGTACAACAATGATATCATGATATCCCTTTAATCATACTAAAAAAGAAAGTAAGAACAACAAATAGATAAGTTGAATGATTCTTACTCTATGTCAAAGCGCTTCTTCCATTCCTCCAATTCAGCTTCCCCATGCGCATCAGGACATTTTTCTCCTAAGGAGCAATGGCCGAATCGATATTGAAGACACAGCACAAATGAACATCTACTTGAAGTTGGTAGAGGTCTATACCTAGAAACGTTCAAAAGCACAATTTTAACAACTTTATGAGTGCCAATTTATAAAAAATTGCACATGTTAAGAGAAGGGATGTTTGAAATTACTTCCATTGTGGGTCCTTAGCCTTTCGTAGGAGCAACCAGTCAAAATTTAGTCCAAGTAGTTCTTCCACATCTGAAAATGCATCAGATGCTTCAATCCCATTTTTTACTGCAACCATTAGGCTCTCCAACTTGGTTCTGCATTCCATCATCTCTAGATCACGGGGAGAATTCTTTTGCCAAAGTCTAATAACCTCATTAGCTTGCTCCAACTATAAATACATTAAAAATCCAACATTAAGTGAATTAGTATAACCCAAACTGCTTAAGTCCAACAAAACAATGTTGTTTTGTTAGTCTGCTGATTTGGTTTATTACCTTCTTCATTTTACAAAGAGCTATCAAAAGACACTTGTAAGCCACAGGGTTCTCGATGGAAAAATCCAACATTTTCTTCGCATCATGTAGCACTTTACTGTATCGTTTTAGTCGCAAGTTGATGAGACATCTTTTCTCAATTAAACTGCTCTCATCTGTATGACAAACCTCTGAATTCACTGGCAAATTGGGATTAGTACAATTTCTCTTTTTTATCAGATCATCAACTTGTGTCTCCAGATCAGACGCATCAGCATCATCAGCATCTCCCAGACAAATGTTTAAAAGGTGAAGTGCAGCTTGAAACTTCCCCTCTTCCAACAGTTGTAGTGCCTGTATTGCATATCTGTTCTGTGCGGATGGGGTACCATCTTCATTAGAATTTCTCCGGTAGGAAGATGCTGACCCAACGCCATTCATACTGGCGATTTTCACACCACCCTCCATTTTGATTATCAGTTTACTATTTTACCAGATTTTATCTTAATCAATTATTAAGTGGTATATGTATTCCGTATATTACAAGATGTACATGGCCTAACTATAGTAAACCCAACCAAATAAAAAGAAACTCTGTTGACTTTTTTTCTTTTTTCCTTTTACAAAGCATAGCAAAATACCGAATATATTTACATCGATTTATTTTCGTATTTAAAGTTACAAAATTTTCTAGTGCAAAAACGTATTAGAGTCTGCTATGAATATACATTTTGAACGAAAGACTTTTGCTAATCGCTTTTAATTACATATTATATATAGAAGTAACCACTAACTCGCTTGCTTCTTACGATAGTAGATAGACACTTAGGAATAATTCTTAAACAACTGCAAAAGTTAGTATTGAGAACTAGTTGCTTAAATACGTAATAAACCTAGCTGTCACTTTACAATAAGTTAACTATAAGTACTTATAACTGCCGATGCCATAAAACAATATATTCTGTGTTACATTTATCTCCGTCTATAATAAATAGTGCACTTAAGTAGAATCTTAGTTTTCAAATAGTCAAACCAACTCGGGATCACAAAATGACTCCTCTCTGCCTAACTTTGGTAAATCCCACTGTACACGATTGAACATATCTGTAAGAACATATCAATATAGCATAAAACAGAGGAACGTGACAATTGATCGTTCAACAGATTTCACACAATTAAAGTTTTTAAGAACAAACCGTTACCTGTGACTAATGTTGTTTTTAACAGTACAAGCATCAAACACAAATGCAAAATACAGTGGCTCACAAAATTAACTCTAAAGTTGGTTTCTTAGACGGGAAGTATTTAACCTTCTAACCTAACGTTATCTTATCTTGTCTAACCTAAACTTAAGATTATAACAAAATATTATATTTGAAAACTATACAAATATTTGTGCTATTTTATAGCTTTGTGTTATGTACGGAAGATTCACTTTCTAGCTAAATTTCCCAACTTTGCTTTTACTGCGCAGTTATACACGTACCTACTAACTATTCCAAACAGACAAGTGCGCAAACTACTAAACCGTGTACAATAATAAAATTTCGATTTTAGATATAAATATACTATCGGTCTATATTACATTATCATATAAATCTCGAAATAATAACTTTTACAATATTTTTTTTGGATTTTATATGTTTTCTTAAAATGCTTACAAAGTACGTGACAAGACAATGGGACACTTTAAAAACCAAGTAGTAATTATTCACATTATCCTATGTACATAATATACAGAGAAACTACAAAATAGTTCTAAGCACTTTAATCACATCTGTAAAGTATTTAGCTGCACTATTTGCGAGTTCAGATACAAATGGTTTATATAAACACCACAAACGCACCCGTACAAATCCCAAATGTCAATACAAAAACACGATCCCAGTTAAACTTTTAAACAAACCCGACAAACCGTTAATAATCTAAGTTTAGTTAAGTGTTCTAATTATTTTTAGTGCTTTAAATAATAAACTATACAACAAAAAAGCCTGGAAGTTTAACTTTACATCAGAATTTTAGAACTACTTTCTAAATTAATAATAGCTATAAAAAATAATTGACGAATAAAGAGTAAAACGACGAGATTGTAAACTAAGCGAGTATAAGTGGCTAACTGTTGGTTACTTAATCTAAATTATTTAATAGAGATTTAAAATCGTAAATTTTAAAATCTGTTGGTTGGGTTGACAGAAGACGGAGGAGAGAGCTGTAAACAGCAGCAAGCAAAGCGGAGAGAGAAGCTGATTTTGAGAAAGAAAATAAACAGAGCGTTTAAGTGATGCGGTCTGTCTCAGAATGGCCGGCGGCTTTCACTGCTTCCTTGCTGCTTTCATGATATTTTTTTCATGATGAGTTTTCATACTCAAGAGTGATGCCGATGACGTCGGCTTTCACTTTCATTCCTAGTACTTTACTACATACTATACCACTTTACTAAATGTATGATTGATTGTATGATTATAAATATGATTGCATTGGATCCAAGCTAATTACTTTGAAAAATGATGGGTTGCATTGTGATCTTTCAATATTGTTGTAAATTATGTAATTTTATTAAACTTTTATATAGTCTCAGTTGTCAGTAACAGGAAGTTTTTGTTACATACGTGTTTGCAATTTATGAACAATTATAGTACTGATAAATGCAATACTCAATATTCAATATTATAGATAATTGTAAATTAATTGTAAATTGTGTACTTTCATAACGCTTACATTTTATACACTTTTCTTTCCAAACAGCCCACTCGTTTTTAAGGAAATGAGAGGCTGTTGAAATTTTACTTTTACTCTCTCCTCCGTTGGCGTTGCTTTCTTGACCTTTGCAAAACTCTGAGACTCGTCTGCTGCTTTTGACGCAGATTTTGATCTTAAACCACTTTGTGACTGCGACTTTGACAGTGTCGCTGTTGAAGCGGAAGCTAAAGATCTTTTGCTTATTGAAGTAGAGTCCTTGGTTTTGCACTGGGTTACTTTTAATGAGCTTTTGCTACTTGTAGAAATACCATCCGTCATGCCCAAAGTTTCTGAAGGCAAGCTCATATCCGGCGAGTTTCCCTTGGCCAACTTTTGGGAACCTGGGTTTCCCGAAGCGGATTTTCTTGCAAATGCCGATACCATGTTAGGTGTGCTTGGAGCGTTATTGGATGAAGTTTCTTTACCTTGACTTTCCCTTGTGGTAGAGCTTATATGATCACTTACAGGAACATTAAACGTGCTGAAGTTTCTTGATGCCCCATTTTCATCACGCTTTGATAGTTCTGTAATCGACGTGATTGAGCCCTTTGTTTCAATTTGAGCGTCATCAGCGCAGCTTACGTCATCGGTGAAATATTCTCTACCTGTATTTTTATAAGTAGGTGCGTTCAAATCTATTGTAGAAACTTTTCTCGATCCTGCCTTTTCCATTGACAAGCTAACTGCGGTTGACGCTTCCTGGTCTTTATTTCCGCATCTAGTATATGCTTTTGCATCAGAACATGGTGTTCCAGTTCCAGGAAAATTGCCAACAATTGTGCCATCTTGCAAATGCGAAGCGGCAGTATTAACTAGTGCAGACTCGTTCCATTGTTCCGATTTGTTCCCGTGTGTCTCTTTATTAATTTGGTTTCCGCATGTTTCTGCTTTTAATATTTAAGCAAGAAATTATTTTAAGCCAAACTTACATCATACATAGGTAACATGTAAATTAGTTTATATTTCACAAGAAAGTCAATTTGTATAATGGGTTTTTTTTCATTTTCTACAAGATGTTTAGAGAATAGAGAATATTTTATACAATAATTTAATTACGTTACATAAAGCTTGTTATGTCAATTATAACTGACAAGCATACATACAATGTTGAGGACTAACCATTAACCATGCAATTTTCCGCAAGCAAAATTTCATTCCATTAAGGTAGATGGTAAATGCTTGCTTTGCATTCACTTTGTCATTTTTCCAGCTCACCGCCAATTGACGAATTGTGTGAGACGAGAGCCTAGCGAACAAAAGAACAAAGCCAAAAGCCTATTCGCTTTTTAGCTTTTCATTTCACATGCTTCATAATACAAAAAAACGCTGAGACTTTGACTGGTTCCCCGAGGCTTTGTAATAGGAGGTATGTTGTATAAGCATAGAATATCTTAGAATTCTTAATTAATACATAAAACTTTTTACTTTGTTTCGCTTCATTAATTTGTCAAGATAGTTATGAAATAAGAATTAATGAGCGTCTAAAACCCATATAAGAAGATTTGCAAATCTGATAACGAAAATCGTTGTGCTCATAAATAGGTCGTCCTAAAATGTACTTACCCAAATTTTATACATAACATGCATTACGTGTACACATTATCAAATTTACATCATGCAACAAAACATTGTTCTTACGCTTTTGAGTGAGAATAAATTCATGACTAACTCTACCAGTCAAAAGGTAGAGGGATGTTGTGCTGTTAGTTTATTGTAATGTTTTGGATGATTAAAATACATGTTTACCAGGTTAGTTATTATATATGACCAAAATATACTTATAAATAAATATATACACAGGCAGTATAATATACAATTCTTAATTAAATGAATTAAGTATTTTTATTTTGTTGTAGTGGATGCAAAATATTTATTGCAGCTAACTAACAAATGGATTTATACATTTCAAACTCAACCCACGCACAAGAAAACATAATATAACTTAGTTATTCGATCAGAACTCAGAACACGATCTACAAATTGTACCCAAGTTTTTTGCCTGATTGATTATAATCGCCGAGGACAAAATAATTAACTCAACGCACAAGTACCAATAAAGCTAAATTAAATCATATTGATGATACTATACAAAAAACATGCTCAATTTTTTAACACTTTGCATTGCATTATTGCATACAACATTTATTCCTCTCTCATCATCATTCACTCACTAGTACTATTACCCTCAGTTTCTGGATTTGCATTTGTTTCAGCAGTTGTGTCTGAACCCAACTCAGCACGGGCTTGTTGAATCAGATAGGTTGCAGGAATACGAACGTCTGGTCCTTTCATCAAGTTCTTTATGAAATCTATAATAAAATCACATTTCAATGTTTTAGGCTTAACAGTTTAATTTAAACTGTTTAAAATACCAATGCTAGAATAAACGAGTGCATATATTATAAATTATAATTCTCGAGGTTACCTTTGTAGTCGACTTGTTCATCGTAAGGTTGTCCGCACTCATTGATAACTTCGTCCGTTTCATCTCGATCAAGTTTCTCCTCCCCTATAATTAGCAGAACCAATGCTGCTTTCAGTATAGTATATTAATTAATATATTAATGAATTTACATCTTCCTTCAGTTTTCATACCGTATCCCTGTAGTAAGTGGCTTAAAGTTTGCACGCTTATTTTTCCAGATCTATCTTTGTCATAGCTAGAAAGGCATTCTATGAAATCTTCCGCATCAGCCTCGGGTTTGTCTTGCTTAGCTTCCTGGTAGATTGCAAGGAACTCCTCAAGCGTCAGTAGTTTCTCATCTTTCAGAGAAAAGGAATTTGCTGAACTTTTCACTTATTACCTAATGAATACATAATCTAGATATGAGTTTAATGAGAGTGTAATTTGTTTCCTTACTGCTTGTCCTGGTTCCTCCTAAATTTGCTATTCTTCTTAGCGAAGGACACAAGCCTAATGCTCTCAAGGCATGTCCAAGCTGAGTTGCATCTATTTTATCAACGCCTTGGAAGTCGTATATTGAAAAGGTGAATTTGACCCCTATTGAAATAAGTAGCGCAATTTTACATTCCAAATTATATCAACGTATTAACTGTAATCCCTTCTGTTAGTTTCTTACTTTCAATTTCTTGCCTGCTCAGGGACATCCTCTAATAATGCACAAGGTTTTTTTATTTTATTAAAAATAAGGATTTCTTTAAAAGTCAAAAATGTTTTCACCAAGATTAGAATCTCAAATGACACCAGTTCTTTCTTGAGGCTACTGCAATACTGATTATTACCCAACCTTTGCTCCAAACTGAATGATATCAGCTATGGAATTAAAATGGAAATATTGTTACTGATATCTACTATGTAGGTTGGTGTGCTTTACTTTCTTATGTACAAGTTAAGGTGATTGCACTATGATTGGTGAGAGTCGGTTTATGCGGAGCGACTTCTTTCCTTCGTCTGTCTTTCGACCGAATCCAAGGATATGAAATTATTAAAAATGTATCCATGCATGAAATAAAGGAACACGGATAGAATCTGCCTACTTGAAGCTTCAATCATTTCACTTTGAAATAACTACGAAGGTGGAAATGGATATATTGAATTACGCTGCATTGGTGGAAAAATATATAAAATACGGTTTTTCGAATTAACTCTTACATAACATTACTAAGATTACTAAGACATGTTTCTTGAATCTTGAACAGCAAGCGTTTGTTATTTTGCTTTAAAATCTACGCCTGGTTTACTTTCATGTCTATTACTTTGAAATGTAACGGTTGGCATATTTAGTAAATCTCCGTTTGCAAAGAATATTATGGCTATATGTTATAATGTTTTTACTCTTTAATTTGTATAAGCACTAGATGTGAATCGCATTATAACATACACTTTCAGCTATTTTAAGCTGAGAGAGGCATTAGTCCCGTGAAAAGTTTCAACTGCGAAAGGTCGTAAAAGATGAAATACGATCTCCAAAATCTAGGAAATGAACAAATATGTACATATTGTGAACTCAAACACAAAGTTAGTGGAGGAATATGTAATGTACAGTGAGCTGTGAACTTATTTTCCAATGTGATAGTAAAAACGATGAGAAAAATACAAATTTCGGTTTTTGATTCATCTATAGAATATATTTTTATTACTAATTTTCTTTCATAAGTTTGAATGACTAGGTAAATTTTAACAATTTATAATTCGGTATTTGAATATTGAAGACATAATTGTAAACTAATAACTATAAGTATACTATTCATTATATATTTAGCTATACGTTTTAACTAAATATCATTTTAATACGGTGTAACGCAATAAGATGTTTTTGTATATTATAACCTTCGTAATGGTGTGGAAGGAAGTTGAAGTTACAAATATTATGCATATACGGGGAAAGTGAGATGTACAGAAACTGACTGAGTTTTTTTCATGGATAAACTAATACACACGTTCTGACGTGAAAGCAGTAGCTGACATGGTATATGAAAAATATCATAATAAAAAAGTTTTTAGAGATGCTCTTAAAAATCTGTTTCATACTGTCAGAATATTTTATGCTGAAAGTCGTAAACATTGCGATTTGTTAGGGGATGAACATAAAAAGTATGTGGGTTGAAGGTGGCTGTGATGGTGTCTGTGTCTACCAGATTCATAGTGACGCTTGAAATCTTGAAACTGAGTGAGCTTTTAAGTTTGAGTTGTCAACTGTACTCTAGTGTCCATCATGATCTGTAGCTCCGCTGGTGATTATATATCCCCTGAAAATGAAAATAGCATTTTTGGAACTTGGAAACCTGAAACTTCTACGTACAACTTGTATTTTTATTTTTTGAAATTAACGAAGGTGTGTAATACGCGGATTTGGTAGTATCTCTAAAAACTTTTAGTTACCTAACACACATGTTGAAACCGACTTTTTTTCAAATCTCCACTTTACACTTCAAATTAACCCAGTTGAAAAGTTGCCAAAAACTGCTGTATGTTGTAACTATGACGCTTTTCCTTCAAAATGTATAACGTAGAGATTCTTTACTGGTGCTTGAATACTGAGTGTACTGATGAGCCCGTGCAAGAGCTCTTTTATGCTCGTAGTCAAGATCAAAAATTGTGAGAAATTTATCCGGATGTAGAACGTCGTAGACAGCTAACATGAATCCATACATGGTGGACCATAAGCCCATACCCAGCGAAGCCCAAAAACAAATCCCGTACCTGGAATTAGAATATATTTATATCTTGCATAATATGTATATGTGAAAATTGGAATTATGTAATATGAATAATGAATCGCTTCATCTCTTCAGCCCTCACTCATTAAATACGATACAAAGTTATGTAAGAACATATAGTTTGCGCAGTCATTTATAGCATGGAATCATGCAAGTACTTATTTTACAGGTGCGTACCTTAACTCTACGTATGAATCCCCAATGACTATACAAGGCAGTGCTTCCGATATTGCTGCCCAGTAAAAATAGACGACTGAGGCAAATATCATCAAAATTCCAACTCCAATGAAACCATAACTTCCGTATCTGGGAATTGCAGCTACCAAAAGGGCTGATATAAACCATCCAACCAGCGCAAATACAAGGATTAGATACACGTGGTATCCGGCTTCTAAAATCTTATGAGACCACTCGAAATCCATGGTGGCCGACAATAGACATTCATATACTGTAAGGATAGGTACAGGCAGTCCACGGTTTAGGGCTTTCTCCATTACACCATCTAAATTACTTGGAATATACATCTTCACCTGCAACATCACACGCAATTGACAACGAGGCCATTAAACTTTTGAGACGGTGCAAGCTATCGAAAGTTTATTTTTTATTTAGTAATGGATTTCATGTTGTTTTGCAGACAAGGGCGATAAAGCCTTGAAGAATAAGCATTATTACAAGCTTCATATGCACACACATGATGTAACGCTTGGAATACTGCTGTAGGACAGGAAATCAAATTTGATTACTCACTATCTCGTTATAAAATATAGCGGGGGCTCGTTCACCGTCAGTGCGGAGCGTCAAAGAGCCATTCAGTTGCACGTCGTAATTTCTATCAATAGTTTGCAGCGTCACATTGAATGACGAAAGACCAACGTGAATTCCAAGGGCATATTCAAATGGCTGCGTTAAAATAAATACCAAGAGTAAATTTGGGAGAAAGGAAAATTGCTTCCAATGCATAAAACTCTCTGGTATCCATAAAAAACAGTGTGAACCTGAGGTATAAAGTAATCCAGTGGGTATTGTATCTCTCCATGCCCCCTGATCCATTCAGGACACATTAAGCACAGTCCAATTGTTACACCAATGACTAACGTGTTGATAGCCTAAAAACCACATCACAGGAAATTTTTATATTAGGGTTTACTGTCAAACTTTATTCTTGCGCTTTTGATTATGCTTTTTAAATATGTGTTCTGTTAACCGTACCGCAATCATGGAATGTAGTTTATGCCTTATAATAGGTAAGACAATGATAAATATGACAATGAAAGTGGAAGCAGCAGCCAACAGTGTTACAAATGACATCTGTAAGTACAAGTCTGGAGAAAGCCGATTGTCCTCTCCATACCAGGCAGGCCCACCTGGATTGTAACGGGCCATGGAAAAGAACCACGGTGGATAGTTCCATGATGTACTGTTTGAACTCTAAATAAATATAAAGCAAGTGGTTTTTTTATTGTACTCGTTGCACTGCTTTTGTTGAATTAGTGTTACTTTAAAATGAACACTTGATCGTTAACGATGAGTTTGCTTTTGTGATTTATCACAAATCTAATTGCCTTACCATGTCGAAACTTTTATGCTAGAATTCCTGCTGCGTCTTAAATAACGAATTCCAAGTTGTATGGCTACGTAGAAATTAAAACGTTTGAGTTTCCGCAATTTTACAAACAGTCGTGAGAAAACGGATGACAGGATGAAAATGTAAAACCCATTATTAGGGATTTACACCCGGCATTTCTGATTTGTCCGTAGTCCGTATGTATTAATGATGGCTACCACTACTTACTACTGATGATGACTTTTGTATTACTAGGCATGCTGGATAAATACGTTTCCACACTAATGTAACAATTTCTATTGAAAGGTATATTGGATTGATATCATACCATAAAGACTATTTATATTCACTAAAGAATGACAGATGAAACATCTACGGTATTTGAAGATGGTGTATGCAAATTTCGGCACTTTTAAGAGGTTTACTTTTTTTCAGGGGGAACGGTAGGATGCTCAGAGTTCCCATGCTATATAGTAGTGTATAGACCCAACTAATTTGCATATCATCCTTTTGTTATTATTCTGAGGTCTGGTTCACCAGCGCAGCTCATTGCTTCATTATCTCATTAATTTTAGCATGGACCGTAAATACAAAATTTAATGCGATATTGATAATGAAGCAATGAAAATTTTCGGTGTACCAGACCCCTATTCCCCTATTGTATATGCAATATAAAGGAAATGTGCCCACAGCCCAGAGAGTTGAAAGACATGTTAAGATAAAGTTAACTTTTGAGAAGGTTTTCTTCTGTAACGTCGCACCGCATTATGCAAAGTTGGGATGTTTTACACGGAGAAAGACTAAAATAATACTATTCTAGCGGCTAGCCAACTTATGTTTTTAAAAAATACCAAAGGAAGGTACACAGTCAACAGTGATACGATAATTAATCTTCCTAAGAACAGCAGAGTTGAGACAACACATTTTTATCTGAATCAAAACATCCCTTTTGGACAATGGCATGTTTGCAACGGAACATGGGTCTACAAAACTTTTCCGGAATCCGTTGAGATATCAGAGACATTTGCACAACTTGAAGGGGAAAGTTTTTGTCAGGCCACAATGGGACAGAAGGGATTTTATCTTATCTCAGCTAAGTAGGAGTATGCATGTTTCTTACCAAAACAAGAGAAGAAAAGAAAATCTTCGTCCCAAGCCATGTGCTTAGCGTAAGATGAAAGCCCTGTTTGTGAGCTAATTAAGAGATGATACAAATAGCTGAAAACTTTTCTAAAGAATCCGGGGTGAAATGAAAAAGAATGGACAGCTTCAAATGAGGAAGACGACGACTTTCTTTCCCTAGCAACAGCGGATTTGAGATAATGTTAACTTTTATTTTTATTGTTATTATCATTTTATTGAATGAACTTTGCATCATTGTTGAGCTTAAAGAATTAAAAACAAGGTTTGCAGTTCACAATCACGCCAGTCAACGAGTGAACTTACAAGAAGTCGACTTGTTAGAAGAAAATAGGAATAGGTGAGCAAGGCAAAAACAAGTAAGTTACACAACTGGCATGAAAACATTAATAAGTATGAAAACCGTGAGACGTTACATTCTACTTGCGATATAAAATAAAATGTGTTAATAATTAGCAGCTTTATTTTTAATTCACTAATCTACACAATAAAGTAGCTGTTTAGATGTTACAATGCAGAAATATTTCCGATATTTTCTAACTTTGATCTATATTTAAATAATAGTCAGTCTTTATTATTGTGAATCATTTAAAATGAAATGATATTTATGGACAGTTTAATTATAAACATTCATATTATTTATTAATAAATTAAAATTATGTAAATCTTTAGAAAACATTACAAACAACAGATGAACATATAATCAGCACTTTTTCAGTTTAAAGATGAAAGAGGAACACATTATATTTGCTAGTATTGTAATATTCCATAAGTTTTAAGTATTTAAAGAAGGAATGTGTGAAACTACGACAGGGTGCACACAAGAAATTTTTATACCCACTAGTTCAGAAATAGTACAGGTGGCAGGAAAAAGAAAATTTGATTGTATTTGAAATTGGAGAAAAGAAAAGTTGAGTTTCGTGGCACGTACGTACTTGACGATAAGTGAGTTTCAATATCAATGCGGTTTTGGTAACTTTTCTATCAAAGAACTTTCGTAGAGTATTTCTCTTTACATTTTTTCATATAAGGATCCTGTTCAAGGTTCTGAACCTGCATGTTCTGAAATGATTAAAATAGAAAGTCGTATAGCCAGAACATAATCAAACAGAAAACTTAGGTATGCTATATAAGGCACGTGCATTATTGTCTATTTTTTAACAGTTCTCCATCAGCATTACGAATTCATTGAAACATGCCTTTTTCCACGACTAAGTACACGCACTTTTCTATCACGCACAGTCCCACTGCCTAAGCACGTTCAGTGTTGCATTTTAGTGAGTTTATCACGCTTTTGTTGAATTTCTCGTTTCCCTTGTTTGAAACGGAGTGCCGTTTGTAGGTATTATAGTAAAGCTACTTGTTTGCTTCAAGATTAAATTACATCATCAGAGCTAGTTAGTGTCAGTATCAGTTTGCAAGTTAACACAATAGGAAATCATGACTAGCGAAGTGACTTTAACGCAGAATTTCCAAGCTAGATTTTACTTTAGAAAAAGGAGTATGTACTACAACGGAGCTTTTGCTTTTCAATACAAAAATCTTGGCATGAATAGAAACTTTGCATATTTAAAAGTAATGCATTTTCAGAAGAAAAGAGTGGGGAATGTAGAGATAACCATTATATATATGTTCATCTAATGTAATAAAAGTAAATTGTACATAACAGGGTGAATAAATATAACCTGAAGGTTCTTGAAACTAGAATTCCGTAATAATTGCTCAGAGGAAAAACTCGTTAAGCAAAATTACTTCTGAAATAAAATGTCTCAATGCCAGTACAAAGAGTGAATGCAAAGAGAGTACAAATGTACATCAAAGAAAAAGGAAAATATGTGTAAGACAAGACACAGACACTTTCCAGACATCCTGTAAAACTAGTTTTGCAGAGAAGAGAAAAAACAGTTAACACTACAAGGGGATGAGCTTCGTGCATTCGAAAAGTAATGCAGTAACATCTATACCTGTAATCTGGCACGTGCATACAATATTGCTCCCTTACACTTGCTCCACCGTGTTTAGTTTGTAGGAAACTCGGACTATTACAAAAATGCAGAGATACTTACATGCAGCTCATGCAGATTATAGTAATTTTTCGAGAAAATGCAATGTTCTCTTGAAACGCTAGATTTCGGCTTAACGATAGAAATGGCTATATCTACATGGTTATAAGTAGGCGATATAATGCAGTTTAAGCAATTAATTCACTGTCCGTGTCCACACATACTACATACTTAAGATTTTTAATCGATGAAACGGTTTGAATCTAGTCTTATAATTTTCTTACTTTTTATTAAACTCGTGTATTGATGTATTGGAATTATCTTGCTTCTAGCAAGGTTGTCACGTGAAGATTTAACGCATAAAACATGCAATCTATTTTCTGGAAAATCTAATCCATATTGAAAACGTTGGCCACACTGTGGACCAAAAAATCCCATGAGTTTAAAACTGCGTTGTGCGTATTACGTGCAACGTATACCTGGTTGAAAAAGAAAAAAGAGATGGAGAAAACCCGAAAATTCTTGGTGAAAAGAAAAGACATTACATTCTTTCAAGTTTATGACATCCGTTCCATTATGAGGTTCAAATTATGGGTACGACCAGTAATTTTCACTGCCGTAGTCCTCTCAGCCACATAAATCTTTTTATTCTTTAGAGAGATCGTTTCTTCATTCTTCCTCCTTTCTTGCTTCTTTTCTCTATGAGCTTTCATGCGAAGTTGTTTAGAAAGCAATTTCTTCTTTTTAGCTGTTGTTTCTGTTGAGCAATACCACCTTACTACACACAAAACATACAAAATGGAAAAAACGCTCCATCTTCGTTTAGAAATAGAATGATGAAGATTTGGGAATGCGTACTTATTTACTAAATAGTACACAAGGAAAATAAAATGCAGAAATAACTATATACTTATAACACACTCATATACATACAATAACATATAAGATATTATAGAGTTTGTTATATGTTTTTATTTTGCTTTTGGTGGCTACCTAATGTCCATGTTTTCTTAGTTGTTTTGTATTTACCTTTCAACATCTGAGTAAGAAAAAGAAAACAAAAATGTCTCATCATCACCTTTGTATGGTGCTTTCTACACACAAAATACACGTTTCCCTTATAGTTTAGAGACAGTATACTGGATAGAATATGTGTCTAAAAATCTAGGTAGATATTTGTATTGGTGATTCCTAAGGTACCTTTAGTCTCCGTTCCGATGTTGAAACCATGTTGTGATTCCATTTCTTCGCGAATGGTTCTCCTTTTTGTTGACTACGTCGCAAAAGGAGCTACAAAAGGAACGGTAAACATTTCTGGCTCTGGCTATATAAATTGGTTATATTATATTATATTGTATGAGCAAATAAACAAAGTCTACTGTCTGTTGTGTAGTATAGTCATCGACCTGCTTGTATTTCTTCCGCTTCTTTGCTTACTTTGCAACTAAAACAACTTGAAAGAACGATTCCGAAAGCGAAATGCCTTGATGCCATGTTTCTGGTACAAGTGCTTTTTTAGGGAGAAAATAAAAGACAAACATGATGGCTTTGTTGTCGATGCTCATGACCGCGTGTTGGTGTGAGAACCTAGATCCCGCTATGCCATTGTTCATATTGTTGAATGTACATTACATTTTTGGTAGTTACTAGCAATCATCATTACGCCCGTCATCCCGCACCAGTATAAATAGTACGCACACTCATTCTGTACCCTAAAGAACCAAAGCATTAGACACTATATAGCGTCCTGTTTCTACCGTGCCAATTCTGAATGGAAAGTCACTATAATTTGTTTCGGCATCACATAAAATGTTTTGTTTGCAGTAGATACGTTTTGTCACTAGTAGTGACTCACTACAAGAAGTAGATGCGATATTTGTCTTGACACTAAGTAAGAAGTAGAATCGTGTGTTGATATGGTTGCGGAATACGAAATATTGCTACGCAACACTTTTTCGAATCTTGTGCACGAAATGGGTTGCTATTAATTACAAGCAACGGGAGCATGATTAACATCTTAAAATTCTTCACCGCGTTTATTTTGAAAAGTATACAACATAAACATTTTCAAGAATTCCGGAACTGATCAAGCATTTGGGTACCCATTGGGATTTGGCGTCAAAACATTATCTGATATCTGAATCACTTTAAAATTTCTGCAATGACTTTTCCGTATGTCTTCACTCTTCATTAATTATATATAAAAAACGTTTCTGTCTAATTATGGCTGTTCTTGTGTTCTTATTATATTTTAGCCTGTATATGACTTATTCAAGTTTGATAACTGATAACTTTGTAATGTGTTTTTGGTATTAAGAAAGTACGTACTAAACCACCACGCGAATAGGTTTATTATTAATCAACCTGAAGAAAATATCTAAAGACCCAGTAGTGTAGGTGTAGCATCATTTTCTAGCCTACCCGTATTAGCTTTAGGGTGTCACGGAGAAGGAAAACACTTTGATCACATTTTTGTTTGATTTAAAGTACGACGCTTAACACGAATTGTTAGTTGACTTTGACAGTTAAAAATACTTTCGCACTCAAAACGTTTAAGAAAAAGAAATAAATTCCTGCTAGAAATAAAACAAAAACAAAGCAAATAATTATGGTGGGAATATATCAAAGGGACAATTTCTTGTATTTCATTTCAACACTTTGCATTGGAAGCTTTCATGCTACATAATCAAATTTGCTACATGCAGTATAAGGCATATAGGTAGGTATGTACGCTACATTTCAGAATGATGTCTTGTGCATCATAATTTTTCGTAGCACAAAGCGTGCGGATACGGTTTCATATTATGCGTTCATAACACTCATAATATATGCTTTAGAATTTAGCTAGCAAAATAGTACAATACTTAGAACTTTTTCTAAAAGTAACCATTATTTTGTGTTAGCTCCTCCATGACAGTATTTTCTTTATACCGAGCATCATTAATGTAAGTACAAGGATATTCTGTTGAAAAATGGTGCTCATTAAAATGAAATTTGTGAAGCTGCTTAACGGGGACCCTAACTTTTTTTAAACTCTGACAAAAAATAAAATTATATGCTTTATAAAACTTGCAATGTTCCATATCGGATTTACAATACAAAGATGCAGTACTAGTTTTATTTTTTGTGAAAGAGTTGTATCTAGCGGCTGTTGTGTAAAGGCGTTCTTTACAAAACGCTTTGTGACAAGCACAGGGTGACGAAGAAAGTCAAATTAGGAAGTAGACAATGAACAAGAGTGAAGAACATGGCACCCCTGCAAATGGGGTTGATAATATTCGTCTGACAGTAAAGACGAGTGTAGACATATTATTTACTGAAATGCATTCCTTCATTTTTATACCTCATTATTTTGGCATTTTTTCTTCTCAATGCTCAGACACAATGCAAAGTGTGAAAAAATTTCCTGATGGTTTTATATGTTGCAGCTGTGTTAGGCAGTTCGTGTAGGGGAAACTATTTGATTGTTCTTTCTAGAAGAGATGCAGATGCAGGTTCACAAAAATGTTAGGCTGCTTAAAATTATTTTCCTTTGTGCGTATCCAGCTTTTAGTATGCTATGTGTCTAATATATTTTGGTGTGTAAACGACAGTTTATACCGTTGTGAGAAATTTTATATATATAATCCATCCCCGAATTTTTTGTTCTCGAACACTTGCCATTTGTAACAAGCAAAGTAAAGGATGGAGAACTAAAAGATGATGATTGATATGGGGAACATTTATTTTTCTGTCTTTTTCTTTCTCCAGTCTCCCCTTTTACACTTTTACTTTTAGAAGTAAATACATAAGTATGTTTTGAAGATTTTAAGGTGTGACGCAAACAATAGCTGTAGTACAAGCACCAATGTTGAGGTATTCGTTTTTTTACAGCAAAATAATTTTATGGCAAACTCTTTTTTAATTATTAAAATAATTATACTACATAGTATTTAAAAATAATTAAATCCAATGCTTGGCTTGTTAAACTAATATGAAGAACTAATAGCAATCTCAGGAAACGTACATTCAGTTCAAAGATACCTCTGAATGTACCCTTGTTGTATTTTCCATTTTTAGAACAAGATTGAGTAAGACAGCCCAAGCCCATAGTCAGATGTGGCATGTTTAACTGACATGAAGTTCAAAATGGGAAGCTGGAATGACTGATTCTACCTAAGGAAAATTACTAAGGACAAGACTAGCCCAAAATACATAGATTTTTTCATACAAATACTAACCTTTGTATTAGTTAGCTGTGTGTGTTCAAGTTCGTTTTCTTGATGCCAAAGCCAGACGCTCAGCGTTCAAACAAAATTAATATTGTGCAAACAGTTGTACCAATTATATAAAATAAAACATAGCAAGTATTTTATTCTATGTAACTGCTTGCCTTGCATAGTTTGGTTAGTGAAGAAGGTAATGCTTAAACCTTTAGCTTCCTAAAGTACCAAATTAGAACGGGGTAAACTGATTTCATTCGTCGAATACCTGCAAATTGCAAGCTACTGCTAAATTATTTATTCATGTAAAATTATTTCTCATGAGCAGAACCTGTAACCTGTAACGAGTTTTTCCCTGTCTTGTGGAAAGAGTTTAATGTAAATATGCCCTTATTGATACATCTTATTTGCCACTAATTATAAAAGCATGTTTGCCAAATCTTACTTGTACTTTGCATTTGTACTTCGTAAATTATTTTACGTGAAATCCTTATGGGTTGTGTTAGAAAACTGCCTTATTAGCTCGCTGCTTCAGCAAAGGAGCTATTTTTTACACCATGCAAATAAACTTTTTCTTGCATAATTTAATGCTTGGTTCATATTATTCAATTATAACATCATCACATAAATTTCTGGTAACCACAACTAGTATAGGTAAACAATGTTTTATTATGGCTTTTCCAATGTGGGTAGAAGGCAACAATCATCAACACGAATTGCATGCTAATAGTCAAAGGTTGTATGTCTCCTTTTCACAGGGTAACACATTTTCAGCATTATTGTATGATGTGAACTTTCTTTAACTAGTTATTTTTACTCGGTAGTATATTTAAAATTATTATATATTAGTATTTTTCAAGTACTGCCTGCAACACGATTTAAAATCTAAGGTTGTATCTATAATATCTATAAGCATTTTTGATGATGTCAGCCTCTAAAATCACAGATATATAACTATATAAAATCGGCTTTATTTTCTTATTATGCTTTGGGATTAATCAATCTTCATCATTCATCATAAGTTATAAAGATTTTTCATGGGGTGAGCTTCACTTTCTCTTCCCTGCATTGTAGTGAGGAAATGTCATTACTATTTCATGTTTTCTTTCCTGTTTGTGCGGAATATGCATTCTTTTGTGCTGCATAAAAGTGATTAGTCGACATAACAACGACGATGAGTTAAATAAAACTGCATCTATATGGATAAAATTATAAATCCTTTTAATATTATGAAACTTCCAGGAATTTAAGTAATATATGAATGTGAATCCAAATTCCAAACCATGTCTAAACAATATCAGATCGCAGTTGTTGTGCTTGGAGAAAGTTGAAGAAGACTTGGAGCTATTCCCTTGATGCATAATGTCTAAGGTGTCGTTCACAGTTCATAGTACCATATATCATTAACACGCATCGGCAATGCAACGTAGTGGAAACATTGTTGTTTGCAGAAAATAGTTTCATGTGACGATCATCTTCGTATTTGTATGCTATATGAAAATTCCACATTTCCCCATTAAAGAATGTACCGTTTCTTTAGTTGTCATAATTAAGGAACGTTTCCATATCTTCTCAAACTCCCCCAATTGTAACCATAACGTAGCCATAGCCATATATGTACCTATACAATATATATTGTATATAGATGCGTGTTTACCCGGAAAGAATTAAGGGATTTTCAAGGGTAAACTCAAGACGTTGCAGTTAAACTTAAAATGGTGAAATCAAACTGCCGCACTGCATTTTACTAAAATTAATAGGGTTCTTCATGTTTAGCATTGTAGCATTGTACTTTGCAAGTAGTACTCAAAGAAATTGCTTCCTTCAACTTGCAAGCCTTGGTGGAAGGCATACTGAACGTTGTTGGGAGCTCATCAAGAGAAAAGTTTAAACTTAACATAAGTGAAAATGGTTAGATGGTTCAGGTCCAGCTTGGATTGAATGGGAGAGTTGGATTCTGCTGATGCTATATATAATATGATAATATGATATTTTGCCAGCGTGGTATGAAATAAAATATTGCAAAACTTGTAATTTGCTTATGGTAACGCAAACTTAATTTATTTACTTAGGCTTGTTTTTATGCAATCAAAATCAGTATACATACATTCATATTTGTCAAATATTGTTATTCTCTATATGATATTGACACACTGCACGTATTATAATAATGGATATTTTATATACATTTTTCATAGTATTTATCAGTAGACTACATTCAACTATTCCAGCATTACTGATACGCTTTATGTTACCTTATTTCTTTTAAATAGTATAAATCACAGTTCCACTTAAAATCTCCTTTTCAACATTGTATACAATTAGATTGGTGTGCACACAATACAATTTACTCGAAAACAGGTAGTATTAAACATGTACCGATCTCTCCGATATTCACTATATATATTTGCTGGAAACAACAATAAAATACCTTGAATAAAGTTAAAAATGAATACACAACATTAACATATTTTTATTATATACTATTTTGTATGTTTCGCTTGCAAAAACCCTTTAATTTAGATGAAATTTAATTTTGTAAAAGTATAACAAACAATACCAAAACTTTTCATGCAATCAGCAACCGCGTTTGTATATATACTCTTCACTTTATGACATGATTAATTCGTATTAATAATTTATTACATTACCGGACTGATTTTGGTATTCGTTCATTAGTCATTCAGTTTTGTGCCATTGATTAAGATTGTTTGCAAATTATGATTTTCATTTTTCATCCGTTTCTCTATTAATATGCGCTCATCATAAACAAATATTAGTATGCACTAGAACATAGACTAGACGATCTGAGAAAAATCTAATTTAAAACCAGATTTTTATTTCATAAAATAACAAATAATATCGAAGCAAACATGTATTGCATACAATTCAAATCTTAGCTGTTAAATTTGCAAACCGGAAGTGCGTATTCATGAGAAAAGTAGCAGTGCCTATCTTAGGTTGTACGATATCTTATGTTAATATATCATAATATTTTCCGCTATTAGCGTTTAGTGAGAAGATAAAACACCGACAAAATGACGACCTCAGTTTAGATGAATTGTTCAACACTGTTTGTATGATTTTAGAAAATTGCATAATCAAACTATCTCTTGTATGTAATATACATTGTTTGGTTTTATACGAATACTAATTTCATATATATTACACTAAATGCTAAGTCAAGTCTAATTATATTTTTCATATTTGGAATATACATGAGCTACATAATGTACAATTTTGTGCTATTTATAATCATATACATACATTAGTCATATCCTTAATATCGTATTACTACGAAAATTAGGATATTGTTGAAACCTATAAATATCTACAATTGTTCGAGTAATAAATCTAATTTCACACTTTTACTCATGTGTTTTGCTTTTAAGCAATCATGATTCATAATTTACAAAGGTATTATTGTATCACTACAAGAATAGATTATTTTTATGACCAGAAATTCAATTTGATTCGATACATCCAATATATTTAGGTAAATTTAAATTATTTCAGTATTACCTAATTATAGTATAAATTCGCTTTACTGGAGCTGCAAGCAAATATTCACGTTCACTGTTTTACTCATGCTGGTTGATGAACATACGTATGTTGTATACATGTTCATGCATAAAACACACTTTCTATTTTCACAAGCCTTGTGGAGTTGTAAGTATTTTACAAACCAGGTTGAAAATAAAACCAACCATTTATATGCAAGAATTTGCGTATATTTGCTATATCAACTACAAATGTATAAAACCAACAAAACAACGGATTTCTTAAAGCTATGTAAATCTGAATAGATAGAATTTCAGAAGATGAATATTAATATTTATTTAGTACTAATTGACGTTGATAATTATATGTAAACATCGTTATACAATCTTATACCTACCAGTAAAAACTCTTCCGAGAACGTTAACTGTAACGTAAAATTTAAATGTTTAAGGACATTTATAATTTGCATATAAGTATCATGTAGTTGTACTTGTACTTAAACACTTTTGTATTTCCAAATGATGATTACTAATTTGCTAAAGTTTGATTAGATATCAGATCATATATTATGTACATGTACTTTTAAAATAGCTGGTTTCCAATAAGTAATCAAGTTTAATTATAATCGTTTGCAAGCTTTCTAAATCATCAGAATGGTTGAAAACATGTTTAGGTATCATGAATTAGTTATATTTGGAGACTGGATACTATTATGAAATGTTATAGATAATTTCAAATGTAATATATTACTGATGCAACCTTGCAGTATCTCTGTTTTAGGAACATTGTGTATACAGACATAGGAGCACAAACAATTAGATATTGTGTGCCTTGTTAAATGATATATTTGATGCATATTTTACATAGTAAATTACTGCCTCATACACACTGGAGATAAAATTGATTATGCTCAATGATAAATTCGAGTCTTCTTATAGATTTGTCCACTGCACTTATCCATAATAAATTGAAGGTCATTGTAAGGTTGTGTAATGTATCAGATAGTACATTTTTGCAAGTATGTGGAATAAGAATTTTTTAATATTTATACATCAACTTGCAATAGTAAACAACGATATGGGAGCGTTTCGTTCTACTTTGCACTGCAGAAAGTGAAACTATGCACGTTTTTCTTCTTTTTCTCAGCGCTTCTTATTATTCCTTCAAAATTTTCTTTACTGTGTCTACTATATACTGGGGAGAGGCTCATAACAATTGTATATTCCCATTGGCATTATTTCATCTTGGAACAGTCTGTGGTGCATGAAAACTACTGGAATTGTAGCAACCAAGAATAGTAGAATTTGGTAACTTACTAGCATTAATATTTGTGGTTGGTACTGTTACTGAATAATATTCTAGTGATGATGATGCTGCTGGGGGTGGTGTTGTTGCTGCTTGTCGTAACAGTCTTTTCTCTACCAACTGCGGAAGACAGTCCTCCCCTTCCGCTTTGTTCCACAAACAAAACAATAAGTGAAAGGAAGTCGTACTCGTATTCATTGTTGTTCTAGTAGTTGAAGTACTAGTAGTGGGAGTAGTGCTGCTAGCGGTGGTCGGAATTATTCTATGTGTAAGAATGGGTACGGAATACACAAAAAGAAAAGGAAAGCAACTCACCAACAACAAGCCACTGCTAGCTGGGGAATTGTAATAAGAACAAGCTGAAGGGAATAAGACGGAGAAATGATGGCGATAATGATGATGTAAAGAAGAGCCAACTTCCTTTCTTATTAGTATTATTGTTACTACTTCTATTATTACTACATATATAACTTGTACTGGGCCGACTACCAGAGAGTCCGTAACAATTAAGCTACAAAATACTAGTGGTGGCTTTTCTAACATATTACCTACTTTAAAATCATTCTCCTTATTCTCCAAAGGAGAGCTCGTCACGGTTTGTTTACCCATTATAACGCCAGCAGAAGTAATGGATCTCTTGTTGGGTTTTGGAAAGGTCATCATAAACGCAGGAAGTACATTTGATGATGATAATGATGCTGATACTGAAATTTCTGTGGTCAACATGTCCATTCTACCTTTACTACCTGTGACGTGTTTAAAAGCAACACCTGGAGCTATTACCAATGGGATAGTAGTGCTTTCCAAGTGCACTGTTTGTTCTCCTCCATGCAAAAACTCACTCTCTGCTTCCCCAACGTTCACTTTAATTTCTGCTGATATATAAATGTTTTTCTTCTCAGAAATTTCACCGATATTTGGGTTGAAAGCAGCAGATTTGTCTACTGGCTCCAGTTGTGAGCGCCATTTCGTAGAAGAATAGATACGCTCTTTGCCTTTCTCAGCCCGTTGCCTCCTTTTCATGATCAGCGACACAATCCTCTTTTCTTCAATATCTTTACCATAATAACTAGCCAAAGACGAGTGTTTGCGGCTCTGCTGCTGGTCGCGGTCCTGATCTACTTTCACCATGTCATCTACTGATGTTGCCACTATTGTATGTAACTTGGTTTCATTTTCCGCTTTTCCCACATTGACAACCTGCCTCGGGTAACAATGATCATATGCATTATTTTTCAGCAGAGAGTAGTTTCCCACAGCGGTTTTCAAGCTGGATCGTGAAAGACGGCGAATACCAACGCTTAGAGGAGAGGATTTGATCAAACTAGCCTTTTCAGGGCCAGCCCCATCTAGGCAACTTCTTGCTTGCGGTTTTTTGAGATTTGATTTACAGGAAATCTCGACAGCCCTTCGTTTCACTTCAAGCAGGAGCAAAATACATAGTATTGTTGTAACAGAATTGCTTCCATTCTTGATATTATCAAAATGGTTTTCCTCGCCAGTGTGAGAATTTCCCTTTTCCTTCTCACCGTCGCAGTTTGCTACGCCTTTACCCAACTCCTCACTTATTTTCCTCAATAGTTCCAGATAAAGATGGGGATAGGAAGTCTGCCAGTGGATCTTCCCTATCTCATCTTGCTTTTGCGGCCGTCTTTCCATTATGCCAACTTTTTGCTGTAGTTTGGCTAAAGAATGTGGGACACAGTAGCGCTTCTTCTGCCCCTGTTGTCGCTGCTCTTGTTTGTATTGATGATGGTGCAAGTGGAACAAGTTCTGCTGGCTTTGATTTGTGGTCGCAAGCCAAGCTGTCAGCAGGAAGACAACGAAAGCCGTGACAAAAAGCAGGGGCGCAGAGAAGCTTGGGATGAGTCTTGAGGAACTGTTTCGACTACCATGTTGCATTGCCGCGGGTTTCTCTCCTGTTAATGAAAATAAATGATTAGCATTGTCAAAAGTCGTTCGTCTCACTTAGACCAAAAACAGCAAAGTTTTTCGTTATCGTTAGCCTACTTATCTCCTTTCATTGTAAGCGTGGGCATTATAATATATTGTTTCATGAATGCAATAAATACTATCAACTATATAATATTTGGTTTAATATCAACCTAACAATAACCTGTGATAAATTGAGTTTGGGGTGTTATAAGACAAAGATAAATCATAAAACTACACAGTAGTGTTCAAAACAAAACATTACGAAAAATCGATTCATTCCCAAAATATTATAGTTTTACTATATACTTTGCATAAGATACTTATTTCCTTCAATAAATTTGTAGTGAGAGAGAGAGAGAGAAATGAGAAGCGATAAAGTAGAAGAAATAATAGATTATAATGGTGTCAACCATACTAGTTAGTACGAAAACACAAGAGACCTGTAGTGAAGAAGTTCAAACTTTATTCTTGACTTAATTAGTCGTACATCGTTAAATGCGTCTATAAACAAGTTTTAAAATCGTATAAAAACTAATACATTCTTATTCATTACCCTATAATAGCATTCTCATCATGAAAAGTGGAACAGTCAAATAAAGCTCATAATATCTGGTATTCAACCGATGTCTGGTGATAAAGTGTGGCCTCATGTATCTCATCATGATTGTGCTATTTGCCTTTCTCTTCCTTATATTCTGACACTGAGTGTATACCATATCACCACACTTTGTATTTATACCACAATGATATACCTCTCGTAGTGTTTGGACACTCACCATCAACGTGGCTTCGTGCTCTAAATGCTGCCGACTATATGACCAGGAAAATATTTTCACTTGTCTTCCCCTGTCTTTCCTTTTTCGCTACTTCTTGTTCTAGCTTTCTCTCCTTTTCTCTTCTCAACTTTTGTGATGCCTTCACGCATTTGCTTGCATTGACTCTTGAGCCTTTACGGGAGACATGACAAGAAGTTCTAAGGAGAGGAAAAGACTATCGCAGTCGTAAAGTTTAAGTGGTATACCCCTTTGAGAGGGAAATTATAGGCGTGCTACTCCCTTCCAAAAAGTTGGGACGAACGTGCAGAGATTGGCAATAACTAAATACATCATGGGACATTAATGTATGAGACATATCAAAAGTACTATGTGGTAACTGTATGTCTGCACAGTGACAAGAAATGAAGGCAAATTGGTATAATATATTAAACATACATTCTCTTCACAGGATTTTCATATTGCCAGCATATATATTATGTACATTATGACACCGATTCATGGTAATTGTTGTGATGAGAGTTTGTAATCCATTCTATTCTATTGTCAGACGAGTGTGAAGCATTTTCGATTTCTCCTTTTTACTAGCAATATGTTTTAGACTTTTTCAAAACAACCTTGTTTGTTATACCTGAATAAATTTTGTGACTGCATCTCAAGTCCGAAATGGATTTAGAATTCATGGGAAGCATGTTGAAAACTTGTCGGAATTTCATTGGTTGCAACTGTGATTCGGATGTTTTTGTAACATCACGGTTTTCTGGAATCACTGGTAGCGCACAATAGGATTTTCCGCCAACACAGTGTTTTGAAAAATTTATTTGTATTTCTAAACACCCGTGTTTCGTAAAACCCGCAGCTTTCGAGATAATATACTACGTCATTGTATTTGATTTTCGAAAAGCGTTCATATAATTTATCCAATCCAGATTTACATATCTAGTGCTTACCCGTACTAAAACGAACAAACTAGTATTTAAATCTAGGAACTCTAGTTTTTGGTTTTGAGTTTGTTGACCTAGTTGTGGATAGTATGCGTCACATTTTTTTCTTCAAAACTAACTCTTCAGTATGCGTATGGAGGGGGATTGGGGATTTCTTAAAAATCACTTCAAGTCGTTATTGACTTGAAAGTAATAAGTTTCAGATGAAACCACGGTTCGTAAAATACAACTTATAATAATTGTCATATAACTTCCTAGAAATTCTGGTTAATTATGTTGCTTCTAATTATAATTTTCAACTCTGTACACCCCACAAGTGTTACAAAGACCAGAACTTTGGATATTACGTATTTCCCAGATGCTGACACAGCAGATATTATCATCTAAAAACTTTTGTGATAATGATGAAGAAACTTACTTCGTTAGCAATTTTAGCATAAATATTTCTTGATAGATGAATTCCGAAACACCTCTTGACATTGGTAGATCATTATGAAAGTTTTAGAAGGTTATGTGAAGATGACATTTTCATGGAAGATTACTTATAAGCTTCAAATATCCTAGTCCACAATATCATTCTCTCTCTTCTCACTCATGACTCTATTCATCATTTAAAAAGGATTGTCAAAAGAAATGCCTTACCGTTCAGTATATGTACAGAAATGCTTGTAGGGCGAGCATTGGAAGGTACGCATGTATAATTTCCAGAGTCGGATTTTTGTGCTTCTTGTATTGTGAGTATGCTCTTCTCTGCGTCACTGCTTACTTGTACCCCCCTCACATTATCATAATTGATCATCCTATCATTATGATACCAAAAGACGTAAACTGGCGGTTCAGTGCTGTCTCGGAGAACACAAACCAGTTCGAAGGTACTTCCACTCCTTACATGTTTATCTGGCTCCCCAAGGATTTCTGCTTTTGCCTCTGAAAATATAAAAAAAACACATACTTATGTAAAACGATATTTAAAAAATTCTACTGGATATATCAATACAACTGAAATAATTATGATTTGACGCTTCGGTACTGTATTTGGATTTTGCTAGTTTAATAATATGTACACATATTAATCCTTATTTTTTGAATTATACATTCGTCAAAACTTTTTGTATAAATCGTAATTTTGTATACAAGCCAAATATTAAAATTATTAAATATAAGTTTTGGAGCACGGCCCTAACCGCGCGCGGATATGTAAGCAAAAAATTTATAGCAAGACTGGGTAAGCAAAGGAGATGGGCAACAACTAAAATTGCCTACCAAATAAAATGTATATGGTAGGCAATTTTTACTTTCAACAGTTTAGTTAGTAGCTACCCTATAATAAGACAAAGCGTTCTGTAGAACATAAAACATTTCACACAAATTAACATTATTCAGGCCTGAAAAGGAATCATATTATTAGCTCGCTGCTTCTGCAAAGGAGCTATTTAGGATTTAGTGTGTCCGTCTCTCTGTCTGTCTGTCCTCTTTATTTTATACAACAGGCTAAACAGCAGCGAGCATCTTTTAATGTTTACCGTGGATGATTGTATTATATTACTGATATAATACAAAAAATGGGTGGATTTTCATATATAGGTTTCTCAACTTCAAGTCTTGGAAATCTTATAACCGAAATTTTAAACGTACCTATACTTTCCCTGATCTTTCTTCGTTCCTAATTCATACCTCGACAGCGTCGACGAGTCGAGTGCCAAAGTCGGAGGTGATGATCAAGATTAATTGTAAAACAGGATATGAATAATTCATACTTTATATATAAGCTTATGAACAGGAACGATGAATAACAATTCATAGGTAAATTTCATGAACAAGAAACTCCGTTTTGTTTGTTGGGTTCAAATAAAACGCTCTCAGGGATACGCTTCAACTCATGCACACTGCAACTAGTAAATATTTTTAAAAAATATTCCTGATATATGTTTATTTTTAAACTACAAAAACTATATAAAATATCTAACGTTCTAAATAAAACTAAAATCAATGAAAAACATTGTAAAAAAATGAATTGTAGGAAAATAAGGATTTTATACATACGGAGAAATTATGAAGCATATTAATAATATTCAACATATTAACGGAGTGGGAACACGTAACGTACAAATATTATTGCATGCAAATGGAATTTTAAGCAATATTATTATATATTTTAACTTTCTTTGCCAAACCAAACCATGTTAACTTGTCATGTTGTCATGTGTTGCTAGTCTGGCATAATGTGTTCATTCATTCATATGAGTTTATGAAAGCGTACTACTGATTCCTCTGACTTAATAGAGGCAATGAAAGATGTCAGTTCTCATCATCGTGGGATGATGAATGTCCTAAGCTAACTCGGTAGGCATCTAGGAGGTAATGGATTAATTTACCAGCATGTGTACTATAGTTTGCAGTTGTACACTAACTGACCGAAGATTTGGTTTCGAATTGATGAATGTAATTTTGGATTTCCAGTGTGGTTTTCCACCTGAACATAATATTTCCAGAGTCTTGATTTCCGTTCACTTTCTCGTGTGGTAGGTTGGAAAGGACATGAAAATATACGTTTGAAAATTTAGAGAGTTCTTAGCATGGTTCTACAACAAATGACAATGACTTATTATGTACTGTTACAACATAAATGTGTGAAAATGATTTGCTTAAATACTATACATATTTGAAAGCAATTATGCTGAACTACACGCAGACTGCAAAATCCAACTCATATTTTTTATAAGAGGAATGCATAGAATTAGGATTCATATACATTTCCAAGAACCACAAGTGGGTTATTGCTTTTATTCTCATTTCCTGTTAACACCCGTGTTGAAATTTTCTCTGGGTTTAAAAGAGTAGTTAATATTTCCCTGTGTTGGATTATTTGACCATTTTATGCACATTGCAATATATCCCATCCTAATTTGGCACACTACGAAAGTCGCATACGCGTAGTTTTAATTCGATGTAACACGCACTGTATCAGTTTTACGCAATGGGTTGCGTTTGGTGAAATACAAGACACAAAATGAATGAGTACGTGCGTGCACAATGCATTGGTGTGAAATTCTAGAAACAGAGGAGGAACGGAAACTAGAAAATTAAACGTTTTCCTTCCCTATTCCATTTGTCTTACTGTATACTAAAATCAATAGAAAGCCGACAACCGACCGTACGACTAGTTTAACTGCTATTGTGAATGAACAATAGTAACAACCTGGATGCACATTTTATGTGTGGTATATACATATATTTTATGTGTATAATATGCATTTAAACTGCAACTATCCCCAGAGGCAAAGCCGAACAGCGGAATACTTACAAGGTCTGAGGTCTGTAAATCAGGGGGAGGAATAAGGAAGATACTGAAAACCATTTACAATCATCTTAATGGCTTTTCCTTGAAACACAACAAATATAATTTATCATTGTGAAATGTTTGTCTCCACCCACTCGCCCCTCTGAGAGCAAAAACAAAGGATTAAAAAGCCTTCAACTCACAAAACTGGTTCAACTGACTGGTTCAGAGTACTTAAGTTTCTACCGCATACGTTTAGTAGAGCAGGGAGAAAGCGAAACTAAAGGAAATTACTGTGATAACTGGTATAAAATGCATTTTCCCTTAGAATGCAAATGAGCATACTAATGTAAGCAGATTTTGTATGCAATTGTAACTAAAGATCTGCAAGTAAGGTAAAACTATTTTGTCATTATAGTGGTTTATCACATTTATGGTGAATGGTGAAAAAGCCCGTATTCACTAGTGATATTCCTTTTAAACTTGTGGTTTTACTCAAAATCACCAATCGATTAAAACCTAGGGACATTGAATATTCGCGTTTTAGTTACAGCTAAGTATTAAATAAATGAAAATAGTTTAAAATCGTATGGCTTAAATCTATCATTTGATTCTCACGGACGCGGACGGATAGACAAACGAACAAATCACTTAAATGATTTAATCATTTCCTCTTACTAGTGCTAATTGAGCTCCAGTTGGCATCTAACCAAAATATATGCAAAATATGAAATACGCTACACCCGTACTTGTTGAAGTCAAATTGTATAAGCACGAGCATATGAGATTGACTGGAGCTACGCAAATATATGAGAAATAGAATTCCCAATCGTAATTGATTAAGTGATTGAACCACTGAACATTAGTTTTGTTGTGTAGACAGACGTAGCATAACTCTAATACTTATATCATTATAATATGCAACTTCCACCTAGCTTAATATTGTGTGTTATTATTCAATAGTGATTACTAATCCAGAACTTGATTAGAACCAGACATGTTTTGTTTCATCGTCCACTATTATGTTTTGCAAATTTCTCCATATTTTTCTATAAGATTGCTGAAGGTTTAAGATTTGATTTGAGTACCTAAAGGTTGCATTTTATAAAAGAATGATATAAATTACATTTTGATTTAATGAAGTCATGTTTCTATTAGTCACTTATATATTTCAGCCATTTTACGCGTGCATGTACTGAACTTTACTTTTGAACAAAAAAGTACACTAGAAGATCAAAACACAATGTATTAAGTAGTGTCGAAACTGCGTGAAAAGTTCCTAGATTTTCCTACCTCTGCAGTTTAATTACATTCTATCACGAATGCAACACAAAGAACTGTATAGGTATACAAACAATAGAGAGTTTTAAAGGAAAAGATTAAGATAGTGTATATGCCATACAGAAGTGTTACTGTTTCCATGATAAAGGAGTTGACACTTTTCATGCATTCCTCCTCACGAAACCAGGAAAGATACACATCTCTGCAATGTGTTTGTTATTTTCTGGTTTCATTGGCAGGGTTTTGTAGCATATTTTCGCTGAAAATGTTGAGGTTATATACTATGTTATTATAATATGCACATTTGCACAAGCAACATGGTGTGGATTTAGGCAATTTAAGAAAAAAACAATGCCGCTTGTTAACACGCCATTATGAGCTGACTGATGTGAAGAGTGGATAATAACAATATCAGCATAAACAACTACCACACAATATGCCACCATCATCATTATTGCTTTTGGAACGACCTGTGGGTTACAACAAACTGTATCGAATACAGAGATTGCATGCCGTCAGTATGATTTCACCAGCAAGACCAAAATAAAGTTCTCCAACGCTCACATACTTGGTCACATATTGTCCTAATTTGCCATTATTCCCAACAAAAATAAGCGACACTGTAATGGGAAAATTTCAGAAAATCATTAAATTGTTTATATGTTCTGTACATGTATCCTGTCTGCGTCAACCAGCGCAGTTTGCTTTTTATGCTTTTATACCATAATATTTTTACGCTTTAACCTAGTTCCCCATTTTACTAACAATTAGGTTGCATATCTCATTTCCGACTGTCTGTAATTTATCTAGTCATTTTTTGGAACTAATGAGTCCAAGAAAAGATATGACACACACAGTATATTTTCCTTTTCGAAATGTCTTACAAAATATTACTTCCTTTTAGGGTGTCACCAATTACCCTAAATTTGAATACTAAGAACTCTTTTCATTGTATGTATCCATTTCCGTCAACCTGCTTATTTTTTGTAGCAAGATTACCTTACACTTTTTTTGTCCTTTTCCGTTGTTCGTCAAAAACTTACACACGTGTAATTATTAAAGAATATGTTGAGAAGTATGATAGTGTTTTTGATAACTCAATTTTAACAGAGTGTACAAAGGAATGTGAAATGCCAATGACTTCATTTTCGTGTAAAGAAGAACATTTTTTATTCCATTACAATAACATCATCCTACCATTACTTACAGCCATTTCTACAGCCAACTAGGAAAGGCCTTAAACTTAGCAAAGAACCTTTTTATAACACAGAGTCTGAGATGCATGTGTGGGCACGAAAGCAGTATTTTATCGAATTTGGCTTTATCATTCCAATATGCCTACTCGCTTTAATGCCTGTAACGTTGTTTCTCCTCTCCTCCTTGCTTTCACTCAGATTTCTACGCCCGCGTCTTTTCACTTGTATCATCATTATGACGTTTCTATAGATATAAGTCGACATGATTGGTGAATTTTGTTAAGGGATACTGCTGAAAAGTGATATACACGGGCCATTATATATTGGTCCTTTCTTGTGTCGTGAAGCTTATTGTTGACATATAATATTTAGACTAACGAGCACACGGACAGTGAGATGAAATCCTGCACGTAGTGTAGTAGCATGCTAATGCATATTAGATTCGCTTGGGCGATTGTCATCATTATGCCAACGCAACTGGAAGCTGAAAAGTAGAAAGAGGAACATGGCACAGCCAATGTCTGGATTCTGAAAGACCGTGGCAATCTGCCGCATTTCCATTATATGGATTTACAGCGTAGAAAATCTCATCTTCTCTAGGTACGTGTACTTTAGTAAAATATCCGTCCATCTGATGTTAAAGTCGGAGAAAAGAAATACAAATTATTATTGTCTTCTGCTCACAGTAATCAGTCATCAGCAACACAGAAACATAGAAGGTTATAATAATATATGATGACAGTCACTTTGTATACGGCAAGTAAAGAAAGTGCTTTCACTCGATCTTTTCACCCTTGGCTTACCATAATATGATGAAAGTGCTAGGCACACCATTGAATCATAATATATAGACATTTGTATAAAACTGGATGTTAGATTAAAGGCTGATAAAAGGGAAACCCTGAGTAAAAAGGTAGCGTTAGCCTTCAATTATTATACATAAATTTAATCGTTTACTTTAAACGTTAAATTTACTCGTTTGAACGTTAACTTTAGTGGTTTACTTTAAATGTTAGCTTTTAGACGATTACTTTAAACGTTAATGAACTAAGTTCTTTTTTATTTATATTCAAATGATGACGTAGATACTAAAAATTAAATTAAAAATCAATTTTTGCCTTTTGGCCTTGACCCCGTGAGCACAGGAGCTGTTGAATGAGTTTCTACTTTGCTTAAGAATATATATGCCAAATGATCTTTGACCCAAGGGGACAACCAATTTAGACCAAAATCAACAGGGTTGTTTTTATTGTAACAGGAGACGTTTGTTCATTGTATGAAGCAAGTCGGTTTAGCCGTTTCGGAGAAAACGCGTCCACAGACAGACGGACGGACGGAAGGCTCGAGGAAGATTAAAAAGTAGATAACGCTACTACTTTATAAACTTTTGCTTTTTAAACGTGAGTTTCAATTTAAGCTCCTGTCTATGGTTTTTTCTATTTCCATTACAAACATTTTGCATAACGAACAAAAGACGGGAAAATTCTCGAAGAACCTGTCAGTTAGAGTTATTTATAATGCAGTAATGCATATATATTTTTTAGCGCTTAAATATTTACAATGATGAAACCGTTGTATGCTGGATTCAATTTCATGCATAAAACTGTTGGTTTTCGCATCACAATATTACAAGCAGGTAAGCATAAATATATTTTATGTGCAAATTGTAATAAAATTTTACTATTTATTTAGAACCAACAAATACGCGTAAAACCATGTAAGCGTGCTAGCCTAGTATGTCTTATCTTCTAATGAACTATAATATTATTGCTGACAAATGTCAAGGTAAAACAAGGTTATGGACACCCACACAGAACAAAATGTCAAAACCCATATTTTTTCTCGGTATGAGTCAACTTTAATTTGCATGATTTTTTGTGCTTGAAATCAAATTGCTTTAGCTTAATAAAATGTCAATTTTGTTCACTTACCCACTACACGAAGGTGTACAAAAATGCTGGAAGGTGGATGCGTAGAAATTTGGCATTCATATATTCCTTCATCTGATGGTTTCACAAATTTTATGTGAAGTTCCCAACTCTACAAAAAAGAAGAACAGATAATAATAACATGATTAAAATGCTTATTCAACAAGAAGTCCACTCCAGTTTTTTCTTATTGATAATTCTGGATATTAGTATGAACAATGAGAATTATTTGTACGATTCAAATATTGCATACTGGTTCCTTTTAGGAATCGTTTATGGGAGCATCCACGAAATCAATTATAGTCGCCAACAAGACTGCCAACAGGCTAGGCTATCGAGATATTATCAAGATGCAATGCATTTTTAGTTCAAGCAACACATTGCTTCGACTAGCTATAACACAGAGTGCCGATGTATTTCGTCATATAAAGGATATAAAACGCTTTTTCATCTAGGAAAAATTTCTGTGATATTCCATTTATACGAACATCAAAATAATGATTCTAAGAATGTGAATTTCTTCTCTCTAGAAATTGCTTGGATTCACTTGACAGCATCACGCATAAATAATAATGCAAACATTCTCCGAAAGAATTTAAAGTAGTGATTCACGACATCTAAAAAGCAACCCAACAGTTGTTCGCAACGCGTTTGTTTATGACTGTTTTGCAAAACATGTTCCTACTGTCTCTGTAATTGACACGAAACATAAAAAGATAAGGAAATATGGGTAAATATTAATGGAAAACTCATTCGCAGTTTTTATTGCTTTCTGTCTTTGTTCCGAAAATGACGGTCTACATATATGATATAGACAAGTAAAAAGAAAAAAACAATTAAATCCATGAATGCCGTCATGAATAATATGCTTTCAGACCAGAATCTCTTTTTTATGAAGAAAAATCTATTACTACTATCAACTATAAAGATTTAACACTTATTTTGTTGGATGTAAGTGCATGTACAATATGTCAAGGATATTCTGTTTTCCAGTTTAGATCATTTGCATTTAGCCACTTACTATCATTTTTATGCATTTTTTAGTTGGTCGTACAACACAACACAAGAACATGCAAAAATATTTGTTTAGTTCGTATATTCTATTTTGAAAATTCATTTCATTCAAACAAAAATACAAAATACGTCAATTACATATTATATGAACAAATTATTAGCAAAATACTTATACTTCAATTCAAACTCATACCTGAGCTGGTCTGTTGTGTGATACCATGAAGCGATCGTCATTGCTGTATGTTCCCATTCCAACTGTTAAAAGGTGATAGTCTCTTCGTCGAATCCAGGAAGCCTATAGAAAGAATAAAAAGTCAAGAATAAGTTACATTATGAGAAATGTTATGAAAGAGATGTTATGAAAGCATACTGTGATTCGGTACGACCGATTTTTGAAAAGACAGAATTTTACTTTCGTAAGATGCGCCACTGTATCAAAATCAAATTACAGTGTTTTAAGTAGAATTATCATGAATTAGCAGTAGCAGTAATTGCGAGGCAGTTTTTCCTAGCTT
This sequence comes from Entomobrya proxima, assembly GCA_029691765.1. Taxonomy (NCBI): domain Eukaryota; kingdom Metazoa; phylum Arthropoda; class Collembola; order Entomobryomorpha; family Entomobryidae; genus Entomobrya; species Entomobrya proxima. Next base: position 3,491,903 of record CM056170.1, read on the forward strand.
AAATTTGTCTACCTTGTTATAATATGGTGAATGTTTTAATAAAGAAAGCAACATCATCAAAGAAAGAAAAAAATCAAAGTAATTCAACGCTGCGAAAATGAACTAGCAACATAGAAATGGAAAAATCGTATGAAACCCCAGCCAATTTCACACGTAATTGTGCATGTACTAGTACTGTAGTGAACTTGTGTGCGTGTATTTTAGACTGGGTAATACCTAAACTTTAAACTCAGAATTAAGTTCTTGTAGGCCGCCAGATAAAGTCATAAAAAGCTTACTAGCAAATTATGGTAATTATTAGGCACACAAGCTAAACGACTATAAGCGCAGTTGGTGGGAATTGTTTTGTCCATATTCACTCCAGAAAAGACCGACAAACTCGAACTTTATTTTACCACCAACATGGCATTCTACGCTCTAGTTTTATAGTTACCGGTGCGTTGTAGAGTTTGTATAGTACGGAATATCGCACCAAAAGGCCATACTACCTAAAAACTGTGTTACTTTGCTTTATTCTTACAAGTTACTCGAACTGATTTCGTGACACGAAACTGTAAAACTAGTCCAACCTTATGGTGTCCTTTTAGGTGTTTCACCTGTGCACCCTAAATATATCAGATAACCCCGTTATTATCCGTACTGGCTAAACAAAAGTATTATTATGCTTGCTCCCTACCATTTTAATAGTGCTTAAGCTTTGATTTTAAATGCAAATTTTGTAAACTCACATGTCAGCAAATGATTCAATGAAACTAGTAACGCCTTTAATATGTGCATATTCATATTATGAAAATTCCCCTTTAAAATATGCTGTACGAGAAGGCCTAGTGACCATGACGTTTTCCTTGTACGTGGTAATTGGAGTAAATTTTAATTGATACATGTAAAATTGCATGGAATGTGTTACCAGCGCATGTCACAAACACAAGGGCAAACTATATACTATAGTTTAGTTTTTTAAAGTCGTACAATGTTATACAGAGTGAAAGTACACATCCTCTGAGCATTACATTTGTAATCTGCAGTCCGTACTTGTTCACCCCAAATGCTTTCATGAAAAGAGCTATATGCGCAGAAACATTTATGAAATTCAACTAGCAGTAGTTGTGCTCCGCAATTTTAGTACCATTATCGTATATTTACTTATTTTACTTTGAGTCGCACCTTCTTCCTGAGAAACGTCGTTAAACCGCATTAAGAACTTGGCACCATTCCCAACCATCATCATTATCAAGAGCGGTAGAAAAACATAGTAAATATAATATGATCCTTTCCATCACAAAAATTATATACAAAATATACTCTGCTTTTTACATGGTAGTCACCCTCGATAAGACGCGACGAATGTTTACATTTCATTGTACATGTTGTCACATTTCACTTGGTTTATGCTTCACCAGTTGCAACTTGCAATAACAGCAGATGTTAGCCAACCAAAGTATTTGTCACCCGTAAAAATGATAATTCATGACGGTACGACATAAGATTTTTTAAGAGAATGTGAACACAAAATGTATGTGGCATTCCATTATCCTCTACGGTACATAAATATACCTTCAATTAGGAGTAGCAATAGTATACATCTTGTCAGCGCGTTAAAATAAATATATATGCTAATCTCTGGCAACCAAAGAATGCGTTTAGCTTCCCTAATTTCCATATCATGGTCGGTTAACATGCTCCGCTTATTTTTTTGCGTCAAACCTCGTACACTGTCATGCATGGATAGTTGGTTTAGCGAAAAAGCACAGGATGTCTATATCTGTTTAAAACACTGGCTGCAAAAAATATGGTAAACAGGAGAAGGAAGTGTAGTGGTAATGTTTGTTCAGAATATACGGCTTCAAAGTATATTGGCATTTTGGTAGTTCCTTCGTCTACCCTCTATCGCTTCCTATTGTAGACATAATGATGGAATCATGGTAAGTTACAGAAAAAAATCAAAATAGCTAGCCAAAAAACAACAGGAAATTTATCCCTTCCCATCCTTTCTTCAGCAAACTTCTAAGGGTAGCATTTCCTTCACCAACTTTTCCAATTCCAAAACGTAAATTTTAAAATCGAAAATGCATCTGCGTTTAGAATTTAGCTATTAAACTATTAATAGGTAACTATGAAACTAGGCTGCTATTAACATATTATTTGCTCCATTCTTTATAATTATAATCATCATATTGGCATACTATAATCACATTGCCGGTGTGTGCTGTTCTGTTTGATTAAAATGGTTTATTGCATGTACTGTCGCACTGTGTGTACTCAAGCCTGTGTTTGCCAATAAACAAACTAGAAAGTCAAACACGAGATTGATGAAAATGTTTGGAAGTCATGAGAATTTTTAGCAGGGTTGATTGCAAGATTTACATAGCCTCACTACAACCGCTTCCGCTTAGTAAACTTACAACCACGTTTTTGTGGTGTTAGCAATCTGGAATTTCCCCAACGCAATTATGTAATGAGGAGACATTTATACATATAGCCATGGGTTTTCCTGCTTTCACCGGTTAATTCATTTTGTCGGCAATTTTAAGCATTAAACACTGTAATGACAAAAACTTTTTCATAGTCCATTTTGTAGTATAGACAACGAGTTACCCTAGCTGTATAAATTGTTTCACTTTATACAAGTTTAATTTGAAAATGGGTTAGTGAAAGTCTTTCTTGCTGCTTAAGGACAACTTTTCCTAAATTGTTATATACAAAATAATATGTTGTGTTTATAGCGATCATGAGACTGAAGATAATACATCCGGAGAAAAAAAAATGTACGCTTGGTGAAAAAACCTTAAACATGCATGTAAAACTAAAACCATCTCCTGTTCTGTGGCTGCTTTGATCTAACTAAATTAACAGAACAAAATTATTTCCACAATAAGACTATACTGCAAGTTACTACGTTAAATAAACAAAGAAAATAGGTTCAGTGACCTGATTTGGTTTACTCTTACTGTATGAAAGAATGTTTTTCAGTTTATAGTTTCCTTATTCGGAAGACCTGAGTAAACTAATCCTATACATAGCGTAAGCCAATTCACTTTTGGTATTGAACGCTTCTCACTGAACTGAAAATAAGTCAGTCCCTTCTTTCTCCCGCAAACCTAATCTCAATTCGTGAGCAAACACAGCAGAGACCCATGCGATGATGCCCTGTGGCAATGAAGTGGCGTATAAAGTCCAGAAATCTGCTCTGTTATTTTCTGTTTATAATGCCAATGCCAAATTATGGTTGAACGTTCGAATGATTGAAAGACTGGATTTTTCTCGTACGCGTTTAACGGTAACTTACAATCAATCAGCCTAGAAATAAAACCTTTTTTCTTATTTGTACTTTTAGATGCTGATTTTTGTCTGTACCTCTTTCAATGTTTTATATTTTGTCAAATTCACTGGCATTAGTACTATCAAACTGGGCAATGCAAGTATGTAAAATTGAATATTACTTAAAACTATCATTAAGAGAAACGTATGTAGGTTGTAGGTAGAAGTTACTAGCTTAATGAAACTATTATTTTGTGTAGGTATTTATAATCTATAGTAAATTTTATATCTGTGGTTGACTAATCCGGACTTCATCATTACCACAAAAATACCCCAGACGTTTTACAAAGTAGTAAAATATATTGCTGATAAGATGCAAGGTGTTGTGTTATATCTGTTGACATATTTGTACTTTCGGTTTAAAAAAGGGATCAAAACCAACCGAGTCTACTTTTGCTTGGATTGGCCATGTGCAGAAAAAGCTGGCGTCTAATAATTATTAAAATACAGTACATGGTTGACACAATATTATGTACCTATATATCAACATTCAACTTAAATATATTCTAGAATGATTGAGTGAAAGCCTACACCTCACCACGGGAAGTAGAGAGAGTGTGGTTTGATGATACATTTATAAGCCTTTTGTACAGAGTAGTGGTGTAATGTAGCATCAAGTTGAAGATGGAGACGCTAAGCCGATTTTGTTCTGCTAAGGAAGGTCCCTACTATCCAGAAAGCATTTTGTATTTTTCCAAGAAAATATGGTCCACTGACTGACTTTCCTTAGCTCCACTGGGATTTTAGTACTTTAGCCTCTGTGATTCTAATTCTTTTTGGACTTTCTACTCATATAACACTTCCTTGATAGCATGCTTATACAAAACCTACACAATGCAAACATATCATTAATATTATAGCATAAACATATAGGCGCGCTAGTGGTATTAATAATTTCGGTCCACTAATGCATAGTAGACATCTACTCTGGCTGCCTGGAGGGTCTTGACGGCTCAGTGTGGTTAGAAGTTCATGAAAGAGTTGTGCAAACATAACATGCTTCTTTCCTTTAGCCACAGAGCGTACATTGCCATTGCAAAAAATAGCAGTGAGTAAGTAAACACGAAAGGGTTTAGTGGAGACAGGACTTTTGCGATTTTCGCCGAAAGCTCAAATACCTATATAGGTATTCAATGTCTATGCAAAAAAAATCCCTTCATGATTTATATATGCTGTAAAGAACTACAATGGTATACTATATAGACCGGTCAACTCTACCGAAAAGTTTGTGCGAAGAAAGTTCATTTGGAAAACCTACAAGAAACAATTTTAATTTAGTACTAAAGCGCTATGTTTATACAGGTTTTCTTTATATTAGGCATTCATTAGCCTGTTAGCAAACAAAAAATGCAATGCATCTCGTATTCTGGAGATCAATCCATATGTTTACATGTTACATTGTATTTATGTTCAATATATTAATTCGACTATTTCGACTTCAAAGCAACAGCAAAATCATGAGTAAAACAATACTGAATACGTAGCTAAGCTGTAGTTCAATTTTGAAAGATAATTTGGGCTTTTCGCGAGAGTATATGGCGAACGATTGTAAAATTAATTACTCGTGAATGCTCTATGACGACCAAGACGAACGGGCAAACAAACCAAAATGTGTGTATAGTAATGTGAGAAATCGTCTTGCTGTATTGCGATAATGATTGCAATTTTCCCAGCCAACGTGTTAAACTTTGTTATACAATGAACCCCACATCAGACAAGAGATTATATTGTTGAAAACAAACTATCTGACAACAAAGACTTTTCTTATCCTTTTTAGTAACACTACTAAAGTAACATATTTAGTAATATATTTGCTTTATTATCGTGTAAACCACAACAAAAAACAAACTTTATAAACAACTGCCCAACACAACAGCAAGCTCCCGGAAAGAGATGCGTATATTTTGCTTACACAAAAGCTTTTTAAGATAAACAATGAAAGCTTGGAATAAACAGAACACATACCAAATATCCGTCTCACAGATATTGTTTACGGATGTGTTGAGTATACTATATTGTTACTTGTAACCTTGTAAGCAGTATGTATGTAAATCGAAACAACAGCGCGCATCACTCAAAGTTTACAATATGGCGCCAGCGATAAGGTATTTAGTTAGTAAATAATTTTATAAATATATAAGTCATCATGTTCAGCGGACAGTTTTTGCACTGAAGCATGTCTACTAACCTAACATAATGGCTTTTTACAAAATCAATATCTAAACAAAATGTATTTCCCTACTTTCATTGCGAATAAAGCTTGATATTTTAAAATTTTCAAAACAACAAAGATAAAATGTTAATAAACATTATAGAATTGTATGTTTTGTGCACATTGTTTTGGAGTCGCAAGCGCCAGTGCAAAACCTGCCTAAACGGTTCAGCATGTGCACTTTGATCGTCAAAACTGCTTGAATACTGTTGGTGTATATAGCCGGTTATAATTTAGCTATAGAAGCTATCATTAAATTCCTTTTTCATTTCATCCAATCTGCCAAATTTGCAATCTACCATTGCAATAAAATTATGCAACAATATTATTCGTGATAGTTATAAGATATACCTAGATCAAAACAGACTTATTTTAGAGTCATAGTCATTGAGTACGTGAATACAATAATAAATGTATATGCAAATGCTCAATATAATAGCCATTATTTATGGAAGAAAATGTGTATACGGTTTCAAATTCCTGACCTGTGATAATGAATCTGAGTATTCCAAACTACTTAAGCTCAGCAACCAAAAATGTCTTATAATAACATACCAGCGTCAAACACAACCTTCAAAATCAAACGAACAGAACTCGAAATCTGGGACAGAAGTAAGAAGATTAAAAGTCGTATAATGCAGCACTGTATGATATGCACTTCTTTAATGTGGGCTATAAATAGATTTCAAATGTACAATTTGAAAAACCCACTTAACTAACAAATAAGTACTCTTGCTAATTCTCAGATTAGATGTTCAAAATTCCATTTCATAAAACACATTCCATGTTTTCTGTCTCCTAGAGAGGTTATTATATCGATTTCAGTTATACGGATTTCAGTTGCGAGAAACGAGACGCAATGGTTAACAGCTATTTAATATGCGACCTTCTCTGAAGTTTAATGTGCTAAAGGAATTAAAGCAATCTGGGCCTTTTTGTGTGTTTAGTAATGTAGCATTTTACTTTACACAAAGTGAAAGGTGATATCTTTGCTTTGACCAAACCGCAGAGGACGTGGCTTTTAGTCTGCAGTAAGGGCTCTGAATGACCTTTCAAAGTTTTATTAGTGTTTTAGAAGCTGTTTAGTGGAATGCCAAGATTGCCAAGACATGACAGAACTTTATGTATCAAATATGCATGGAAATAAGTTTACGAGTACTAGACCACTGACAATGAGTAATAAAAATAGTAAAATATTGCTTAGGCAGGCACATGTCAAAAGAAAATGCATCCATTTTATTAAGGGTAATGTTTCTCCTTGTCTTCCGTTAGAAACCATGAACAATTAGGAAACAAGGAGCAAGCTAATGTATTAATTTTATTTAGTTACTTACTCTTTGCCCTTTTGATGTTAGCTCAGTATTTGCTGTTTTCTTTATGTCATGGTTATGGTTAGAACCTATAATGACGATATATCTTTACTCGCGGTGCAAATACTTATAGAATGCATGTACGAGAAAGGGGAGGCGAAAGAGCAATGCAGAGTACATGAATCGTTCTTTGATGTTTGATGTTTGTAAAGGGTCCTATATACTCTCCCTCCGTACCTTTTTAGACGTTTATATTAGCGTTTCAAATGTTTCTGGAAAGCCGTTAACGTAATCATATCATGCTTGTGATGGAATGTAACAGTTTGTATAAAAGGTGAAAACCTCTACACATTTTTGTTTGATTTTAGAAGACAATGCAAAACATAATTTTACAACGCAAAAACATTTTTAGGAAATGCTTTTAGAACGATTTTCACAGTTTAATATTCACAAAATAGATATGCACTTTTTAGCGTAAATAAAAAATAAAAAGGGGTAGAAACCGTAATGAATGCATAGTTTTACGAGCATATCATATAATGTCTACTGTCCGTTTTAGTAACTGTACATGATGATTTTCATTTTAGTTCGATGTTTACTCATCATAACATAAGTTTGTAGGCATGCCGAACAAAAATGTTTTATGAATCCGAGTAAAAATCAGAATCAGAAGAAATAAACAAAAAGAACATCACACATTTTTTGTTGAAAAATACCTACCCGCCTTGAGAAAATTGCCTCAGAATACTGATGGTTCCATTTTTAGCAATTTCAAAGAAACTGTGTAATGTAATGGCCGTTTCTTGAGCATACACAGAAAAGATTGCATCTCTTTCATTTCAGTTATTTTCAATATTGAACGGTCTCCTCCTACTTTTCCATGTCCTTGGGGATGGAGAAAATATCTGGAAAATAGGTAACGAATGCTGAGAAGCAGCTACCCATTTTCACGACTACTGATGCCACTAGCTACAGACATTGTTACACGTCTTGGGTCTAGATAGGAGCAGCAGAGGTAAAAGCTACTAGCCAATAATGATGATTCACTGCTGGATAGCACGTTTTATATAAAAATATATATGGTTATTTTCTTGCTCTGCCTTTTCTTTCCTCGTCGTATTTTTTATATTCATGTTTGCATAATGCCTGTAGGCTAATATCATCACATCGCTATCATTTATATCACGAAAGCCATTCGACTCACTCTATCACAACTCTTCAGTATTCACATTGTACATTGTACTAACATTTTCATCGGCACATTTCTATCTACGAGAAATAGTGAAAAATTTGCCGGTAAAATCAAAAAGTAAACGAGTAGGAAAATGAGAAGGAAACACAAAAAACGAGAAAATTCACGGAAATGGAATGAACAGCAAGTCCTCTTTCAAGATTTGCACAGTATTAGCATGATGATATTCCCAAAGGAAAGTGCGAAGAGAAATGAAACTTCACAGGAGAAAGTGAGAACTGTCTGTTTCGTTTTTTCAACTCGATCTATCATCACTTTTCTCATTTTCAAACAGTCAGCCTCATTTTAAACAACTCTGCTTGTTATTAGGTAATAATGTTTTAGATCTGGTTCTGGTGGTACATTTGCACTTTTTGTAAGGATACCAAGCGTTTCACATATTTCTGACTTTTATAAGCCGGAGGAAATCTAGGAATAAACTGTGGTCGATTTTTATAATTTAGCATCTCTACTTACGAGTAATATATTACTACTACCACTACCATCAAATTTCGTTGATTCATAGTCATACACCCACGTCCCCTCCAAAACACCCATAAAGTTAATGGTAATGGTGGAAATATATTACATATTATACAAGCCTATTTCTAGATTTTTGTACTCCGAAAACCAAACAATCGAACAATTGTTATTAAATTGGGATCAGTAAAATAAACACATGATAAATATAAGTTACCTACTTATTCCATCATCTACGAATAGACATGTCAAAACAATTCATTAAAAGTCCTTGTCAAATACACTCATCATGTAACTGTCACATGAAGGTGGTGGGAAATAGTTCATGTATCCTTTAACCTTTTCACATACACACTGATTTTACAAGGAATTACGAAATTCATGTAAACAAGAATTGGTGAAATCTCTGCGGATTTAATTGGAGGTAGCATGAAGCTTACCTAACACGAGTTATTTTACCTTAAGCAGCATTTTCTCATACATCGACAATCGATACTTTTAATTTGAATCCTTTATAGCTATAGCTATTTTTGCTACTTGTTCACAATGCAGTCACCACCTTTCACGATGAAAAGAAACTGCATCATTCTCTCTTGCAAACTGCTTTTTCCGCGATTTTTTTTTCTTTTCTATAGTAATAAATAAAATATGATCGAAAAAGCTTTGAGCAGCCTTTTGTGCGTACGTTTGTTTATGAGTAAGTAAAAGTACCTTTGCGACAATGTAAACGTTCTGTAAGGTAAAATTATGCAACCGTTCCACCGGAGCCAACCCATGAGCTTAAGGCTCAAATGTCATGACACAATATAGCTTGCTGGTCGATCCATCGCTACTTAGTGCATAATACTGTTTGCTTTCTATTTACGTACACCCTGAAACGACTGCCATTTGTATGCAACAAGAGTTATTTTATGATGATATGGAACGCTGCTCTCAATGATTGTATAGTATAGAATGGGTGTGTTGGTAAAAGGTAAAGGAACAATGAATGTAGGTCAAGCCACTTCGGTGCTTCGTTTGTTAACGGCTTACCCTTTCCCCTGTCATGGAACACCTTCAATGCTCTAGACAAAAATAAAAAATCCTCTATCTTGTAACCCCAGCTTTGTTTCACTGTGCTTTGTGTTAAGGCATAAAATAATACAAAAGCAAATAAAAATAATCTCAGCTCCTACCTATTGGCCATTTCAATGAAATGTGGTCACAACCATTGTGTTCCTATTGGAAAGTATCCATTAAACTTATTGTACTGTACTGAATGTAAATATCTATTCTAGAAATTAGTTCCTTTGAACTTTTTAACCAAATATAGTCGCACTAAACTACCGCTTCCGGTACTTTGCTAAATACATGCAGGCATGTTGCCTGCTTTATTTGCAGCAGGTTATAAAATTTTAAAGTTGCATTCTAAAAATACTTGACTTAGTATTTGCAGTACGTTTCAAATTGGTTTCTTGTAACTGTAGAATAATACCTTAAAACTCACGTGTACACACAAAGGGCCAAACAAATATATATCAAGGTCAGTAGTGCAAAGAAAATCGTAGAATTCAAGAGTTTGTGCATTTTTGTTGTCTGCTGGCTACCAAAAGAGGAATATACCATTTCATTATCACTGCGTACAATTTTTATTTCCGCAAACAATAAAACAAGTAATACCTAAATGAGAAAAGTTAATAAAAATAAAAATGACCTTCAAGTTTTGTTTATGATATACAACCTATTTCATTTCGCACGCATATGAATTGTGGAATGCATTTATTGCATGCTACAATAATGCTGGATTTATTTTTCTCTGGTTGATTGAGATGACAAGAACGCAGCTTCTTTATCTCTTGACTCCTTACTCATGTAGATGAAGAAAAGGGAAGAGAGAAATGTCTTTCCCTAAATAAAAACAAGAAATTGTACAAAGTTGTACCTACATCCACCAAAATTGTTTTTGGCAATAGCAATAAACATTTTGGAGCAACCTTGAAGGTATGATTATTTTTCCCGAAGTTACATACGGTTGGCTGGATTCCTGTGTACAACTTTCACTTTAATACCATGAACGACTAACAATAAGTGTAGACTGTTTTACACAATGCCCCACACTCAATGTACGTATTTTGCAATAAAGCTGGAGTGATAGAAGGAATGAACTCTTATTATTTATGGGCACATAATGTTATATCATGTCTAACGAAGCTTAGCCAATCTTTACCAAACTTGACGTAAATTTTATGCTCTCTTAGGCCTACCAGTTTGTGTAAATAGATACAATAGGGAATGGAGGAGTATATAAAATGCTAAAGAACTTTGTAACGAGAAAATAAAAATTCTATCTATAGGTTCAATAAAAACCTTGGTAAAACTAAACAGCAGGAATAAAAAATGCCCGCATTATGATTTCCATAGCCATTTTACTGTGCAAAGTGGTATGCTTTATACACATGTTGCTTGCAAAAACAATAATAAGCATATTATATTTTCTGTGTATTTATTTTGGTATATTTTTATTATTATTTATGCACACGTTACATCTAGGTACATCTTTATTTTCAATCTATATCGAAAACAAACTCAAGTTCATTCAGTTTAAAAATGAAACAGTGAATGTTTTCAAAACTACACACATGTGTAGACGAAACAACATTTCCTTAATATTACAAGCAACAACCGTGGAAGATACATTTTCGAAAAGCCATTTTCCCAAGACTGTTTACTGTTGTTGGGCACATTGCTTGCGTGGAAACCAGATGGTGTACCGACCACGTAGAAACATTTTCCCGTTTCTCACACGATTATCCCGAAAGTTTTTTGGGCCTTTCTGTATACTTTTTTTGTAAAAATATAAACAACACGCAAAGAAAGATGATGATATGGTATCATAGTATCATAATATTGCAGTAATAACCATAATAATAATAATATTATCATCATCATCATATCAAGGGAAAACACTGTTGGCACATGTGGCTATAGGAAATGTACGTAGTAAATATATAGGTAAGATGAGAAGAGGTAAAAATAACATGCTTATTTCATTTTTGCTGATGTTCTTAGCATTCTACTTGTTTTAAGAGAAGAAGGCCTACAACACTTGTTTATTATCGTGGATTTTTCTACAAAGACTGCTTGCACCACACACCACTTACACAACCAAATATATTACCACTGTCTCTCAAGGAATTCGCGACGAAGGGAGCCACAAAGGGACGAGCCTTTGAAACTCGTCCTTCACAGTCTAGTCCTTTAGCTGTTTTTTTACTTACTGGCCACATTAAAATGCAGCATGTACGAGCACATCGTCTATACATGTACGATGTACGTCGTATCACCATCAGTGCAGACAGAGAGGAAAAATCTACATTCTTTTCACTTCCTTTTTTACTGTTTGGTTAGGGCAAGAGAGAAATCTTCAATTCTTCTTTAGCAGGGTGACTATGGACCAAAAACCAAAAGGAGAGGAAAAATATGAAGAAAAAATATTGCCAACAGAGCATATACGCCATTTAGTCACCGTCAAAGAAAATGGGAACAACCATCATCTACAGACATTAGTAGAGAAATAGTTGCCTCTTATTTTCTTCCTTCATTGCATTGAATGTGATACAGAAAGAAAAGTATTATTATTATTATGATATGATGCAGAAAGGAGAGAGCCACTATAATGATGATGATGATGGCAATGCACTTACTTTTTTCTCTCCCACTACACATGCCGTATAATAGGGGAACCTAGTATACAGGTTGTAAAAACCCCATCAGAAATTCTATGAAAGCATTCACCATATTTGTTCGAGTGAGCCTTATATAATCTAGCAAGTGCCAAGCAAGATGCGGTCCTAGTCCTGGAGAAAGTTTCTTTTTGGTATATTATTGTATGCGTCTATGAAATAGTGATACGAGATTCGGCCAATTTATATTTTAGAATTGGAATAGGTATATGTAAGAGTTTATGCTTTATACCCCATAATACCTTTCTCCAACAACCAAATAAGCACAAAACAGCTCGCACTTTTGGAAACAGCGAATGCGGTAGTGGTTGGGTAGTGTATAAAGTCGCTAGATCATACAAATTTGCATATCAAATATATTTTCGGGTGCTTGAGTTCTTTATGAAACTTCACTAGAAAATGATGCAAAAGTTACTAGCGCCAACAATACATACTACTTTACCACTGTTGCCACATACCAGCCATTTCAGACTTAAAATACACCAAAGGTGAGTGCAACTAGGGAATGTAGACAACACTTCTCCCGAGATTCTGTTTTAGGTGCCCTACTATCTATTTCCCACACACTATTTACACAAATATTTTCTAAGCATTCATCCATGGAACATTAAAAAAGGTATGTTGCGAGAAAGGGTCTGCATCCTACTCATTATTTCAGAAACCGAATATTTTTGTGGAATAATAATGATGACGATGGCAATGTTGATAAACTTGCTTTTTGCTTCCTTGTCTGACGCAAGGGCCCTTGATACTAGTAAGAGTGTTAGTTATGTCTGCTGATTATGACGTTTGTATGTTGTTGTTAAATACACACACACAAGCCATAGACCTCGTCAATGGGTTTCTTCTCTTTTTACTATAAGCTTGTGTGTAAAATCGGCCCAACACAGATGATTGAAACTTTTCACGCATTAGCTTGATAGTGCTGTACTATAGTAAAACTTTTTCTTACCTTTTGTTTATGAAACAAACTGCATTTTAAAAACTGGTAACGGTTTTACAGATTTTAGTATTGAAACTTAATTTTCATAAGATTTGCCAAAGTGCCACTACTTCACAAAGGTTTCTTGGTAAGTTCTTATTTAAACAAGAAAAATGAATTCCCTCCATGCCCTTATAGACAGTTTCCTCTGTAGACAGTGAAACAAGAAGGAACCAACCTTAGTGGTTTTGGAAATTCATAAACATTAGAATTTATTATCCAAGTCTAATGGCAATGGCGTGAAAGGACATGATTCATGAGAATAGTTGCAGCGTTTTGCTTCTCCGTCTTACCCATCTATTTCTCTACTTACACTACAGAGTTCAGTATACATGAAGATTCGCTTTCACTTACCGCCAGTACGCTATGCCGCAATCATTAAGCCACCATACTTTTGCAGACTGTTTACTATGCCAAAGCTTTATTCTGCCCAAGATACTGTATGCCAATAATTGCAATACCAAAAGAGTTTATATCCTGTTCATGGTTAACTGGATAACTAAATTAATAATTAAAGGCAAAGTATTTGTACATATGTTGATTATGTCGCTTATTACATTTAAGTAATTGTAATTTTTAATTTTTAAATTACATTTTACAATTCTTAAAAGTTTCAGAGATACCATTTATGTTTCAATGTTTTGGAAACCCAATGCTAATGCAATCTCTTTCTTGGGCTGATAAAGCCTCAACGTGGTTCACTGGATTCCCTGTGTGTAACGTAGGCATAGTTTAAAAAAGGCATTCCGTAATTGGGTCTGTGTGATGTTCAGTATAATGATTGCTCGGTGTAATGATAGATTTTCGGCGGCATAGTGATTTTCGGTCTAGTGAAAATTGGAAAATGTGCTGGCAGTATACGAACCACACGCCATAGATGACATAGGTACCCTTATGCATACAAGCTAGACATATTATGCACAACAATACATGTAGCCTTTTAGCACTTGCTATCATCACACATACGTAAGAGTGGTTTTAACTTAAAGGTGTGGGTTCCTTGGGTAATAGTGAATTGTAGTTCAAAAGTACCCAACAACATGGTAGCAAAAAGTACTGGAAAAGCTAGGCTGCACGTTTTCTTCTAGATACTATGCTTTCTTGGATATTTGAACGCAATGTGCTAAAAAAATCTACTTTCATCTGATTCAATAAGTACAGGGGCCTATTGCAGGCAAACGCGAATTTGCTGCCGCTTCACGGGCACATTATTTTGCAATAATGCTTTTGAACTGTTTTGCTTTAACATAGCAGAACCGGCTCTAACACATCTTCTATTGTGTTTTTCTTTCTCGCCTATTTCCATTCTTAACAATGCTTTGTTTGGACACACAAATATTTGTAGCTGCTCTTCTGTATTCTGTTACTCTATTCTATTCCATTGTATACTTTTCTTATAGTTCTCCTCTATTTGCGAAAATGATGTACTTGGAGGCTTTGTAATATAATCAGACCATACGTTTAATCTAGACACGTTTTTCTTCCTAGAGGTGTAATGTAACGACTGCGATTTTTGGGAACGAAAGTACACATTATTTCCTACCATTTAAACTACCACCACTGCAATAGACCTTTACCTTTATGCCTAGACTAGGGTGTGATCTATAAACTACACCAATAGCATACCATTTCATTATTGCTATAATTTCACTAGAAAAGAGGAGCAAAGATGCTACTAGAGTGGAAAGACTAAGAGTGTATGAATGTTTGTTTGTGAACACATCTTGTAGCTATTACTTCCGTCTAAACCTATCCAATCCCATACATGCCAGACACCACCAAGGATGGAAGCGCTATTTATTTTTTGTAACAAGGGAAAGAAGATGCTCTATATTTCTTTTCTCAGACAGCCAGAATAATAATAAAAATGGAAGTGCAAGTGGAAGTGGTTGTTGTTGGATATATGTGTGTACCTTTTGTGATTCTTACTACGCCACTACTATCACCACTACAGAAAACATCTACCTAGTTTAGTACCTAGAGTAGCACAAGAAAAGAGCAAACTGAGATCTTATCCCATCACACTAATATATCTGCGTCTACCTTCCTGATTTTCCCTTACACTTCGTTATTTCCTCTCACATTCCTCACCCTTTCAAATGGAGATTTCTTTCATTTCCTTTTTTTCTCCCTCACTTGCTATTCCTTTTCCTCCTCTTTTGTTGAGAATTGCTTCGTCGCTTTATATTCAAAGCGAATGGGTTATTTTTCTTCCACAGAGTTGGGTGCTCGGAAAACTGACAACACAACATCGTACCCACAACGATGGGCTGGCTGCGGTGGTTGTTCTGACGTTCGATGTGGTGATGTACTACTGACAGTACAGGTGCACAAAAAGATGCACGTTTTCTCTTTCCAAGTTCCATTCCAAAATAAACGCATTTGTATTTGCTAGTTTTCAGGTAAAGACTTACGTTTTTTTCTTTGAATTTTTGGAATGTATAGATATATAATGTACCGGTAATAGGAGTACGTTACGAGGAAATAATATATTATGTTCTTTTGCTAGTTCTAAGCCAGCTATTTTGGAGTTTTGCTTTTCTACAACTCCACAAGATCCTATCATCATTGATTCGATGATGATACTCTGTAAAAACATTTTTCTCCATTCTATCCCCTCTTAATAATCCCATCAGTTTGTGGATTGTGTATTTCTGGGATTCACTAGAAATGGTAATACCCACACAATACCCGTCTGAAAAGGGGGAATAATGATGATGATCAGGTAGTTTATGTCGTGTGAGCAAGTTTGTGAGTGACTGCACGTTCCACAAAAAGACTGCGAGAGTCAATCAAGTGAACATCGCATCGTACTAAATTCAGCGGATACACATTTCACTCAAACGGTATTAGCTCCGTGATCTTACACTTAAAAATACTTTATACTTTACGATCCACTACCAAAAATGTGTATGAGATCCTGACGGTCCCTGCAATTTTACTTGTGCAGAAATCTACTCGCATATTTGTACATTACATTAGTCACAGGTAAGTGACCACGCAACTCGTAACTCGAGGCCTCTCTTTCTATCTTTGCTTTTGCTGTTGTACCAAAGTACAATTTACAAGACTACCTATATGCACTTCTACTTACACATTGCAATTATATGGTATCGTCTCATTCAGCAAGAGAAGCAGACAATTTCAGAAGAGAGAATTAACATCGTATAACGTATCTTTTTACGCTTTAGGTTTCAATTTGGAGGCACTGCATGCGTACCTACTCAATATATTATGCTCTAATAAGTCAGATAATAGGCAACATACTTGATATAATAGCATAAAGCCCAGGCCCAGTTAATGGTACAAATATTAGAGAAACAACTGTGCATGACATGTATAGCAGTTGTAGTAGTATGACCTCATTGGACGGCGCCACCAGCCACAATTAAATTAAGTTTTCCACTTGATACGTAATTAAAATTACGCATGACAAAACTTGAAACTCTACTGGTCGTTACTCCGATTTCTCATAATATATACAATGGAGAAAGTATGCAAGTCTACGCTGGTGTGGTGTGGCCGAGTTTTATTTTTGTTTTTCCAAATTTTCTACTATGCAACGGCATAAAAAAAACTTCTCAAACTTACCACACCGCTTCCGAGATTTCTCACGGCACATGGAAGATATGTTTTGCTGCCGATTTGTGCGATAATGACTGTGGAGTTCTCGGTTGAGAATACTGCTTCGGACTTGTTAGTCAGGAGACGGGAGTGGTGGCCGGTAAGTGAAGATATACCATTCACATCCAAAGGAACGGGAGTAGGGTGCTTTTCATGTCTGTAACTTCTTGCAAGTCGCTGCATTCCCGTTCCAATTTCCATTCCATCATGATAGTGATGATGGTAATGGTACTTCTTGGAACCGTCTGGGGAAGGGAATCTAGGCTGAGGGATTAACCCTGTAACAACAAATCAAAAAAATAGAAGTGAGCACAATCTTTTCATCATCTTTGACTAATAACTAAAACTACGTGACACAAGATAGATAGGATGCTGCTTAATTGGTATGCATGAAACATAGCACTTTTAAAACAATAAACAATATGTATGTGGTATATGTACACAATAACGGACGTTTTGTAGGAAACTGATAAACTTTCAAACAACTGTTGATACTGTTGAACTGTTGGATTTCTAATTTAAACTGCGTTCAGCCATGGAGAATGACAAAATGAGTAATTTTTAAAACTTATGTTCGTTGTTTTTTAAAAAGTTAGTGACACCAATGAGTCAGTTCTTCAGCATGTCGACAAAAAGTCAACTTCAATTTAAGCATACAAGTTTTTAACTAAATTTACTCGTTTTCAGCATAAAACTGAGATATATACTAGGGAGTTGAACTTTAATACATTTTTGTGTTCATAAAGTAAGCTACTTTTCAAACCAGAAACACTTGGCTTTGGTACATATAAACAGTCATATAAAAGGTGAAAGCAAAACTAGAGTATTTAATTATGTGAAATACAGGGTGTTCCTTGACCCCTCGCCAGAGCTCTCACTCTCAGAGCCATAAAGTAAATGAAGTATAGTACGGCGGTGCAAATCTTTTGTTCTTTTATTTGACTTTGTTATTTTCATTGGGTGTACTTCTGACTGTTGAATATATAACGAATATAATAACAGAGAGAAAGTGGTTTTGCTAACTTCAGCAAGTATACATACCTATTTCTAGTAATTCAAATGATATAGTATATCAAAAGGGGGCAGGCGGGAGGAGGACAGAAATTCGACTAAAACTTTTCCCACTTTCTACACATGACCATGTCTCTAATTATCAATTTTTCAGGCTTCTTATGGGCCGTGCGCAATTTTCTCATAACGCATGTATATTCGAATTAATGAAAGTTACTCTTTCCGGTAGAAAAACTTGTAGCATATTCTTCTTTTCCACACTTTTCTCTTTTTAATGATATTTGCTATTACTATGTTCCTGCATTCTCTACTTATATTATTATTATGTTCTGTTACCAAAAAACCTTACATTCTTTCAACATCATCACCATCAGTTTAAAACAAGTTTATTCAATTCTTTTCATACGCTCCACTTGGTCGATGGACCAAGTTTTCTTCTTACGTAGCTTTTTCGTACATTTTTTCTATTATCTCCCTGTTTCAACGTAATATTCATTTAGAAAGTTTAGAAAATTGGCCATGTAACTCCTCAAAACTTGCAATAACATCATTATGAAATATCTTATGATTATTGCCATCATAGCCTTAATTTTCAGGACTTGCCTATGGTTGCCAGCAAAACTTCTACAGAATGTTGAGTGAGATGCTTGTGGTGCTACTTAGAATGCCACAACTGAGTATGTAACTATGCTTGACCTAAAGATGTGATGGAAAATCATTCGGAAGAGAAAGCAAATGCGCTTTTTGTATTCGAAAGTTATACTGTATGTGTGTTATTGTATAGAAAGTAATGCTCAGTAAGATAGTGTAGAAACCTCGACGCATATTTAAGGTTGCAGGCTGTTTTGTAACGTTCTTGGAAACTCTTAACTTTCTCTCTCTCTAGTTAACTCACTAAAACTCTATTAAGACAAAATATTATGCATTATATTGCACTCAACTCAAGGACCAAGGAACCTGTTAGAAACCAAGAACAAAAAATATTTTGTTGATTTTTAACATTAAAAAAATATTTTGCTTGTGAAAAATTTATATTGTTCATGCTGCCAAACAATGTAGCAACAGAGTCATCGAAGCTTTATTCATAAAACCTTAATCATCAACCTTCGGGATAACAACAAATGCAAGCAAACCGCACAATAGCATATTTGGACTAGTTGATAGTCCCTTACAGAAGTATCGTGTATTTTATTTTGAGTAAATTTGGAACTATCTGAAGAGAATATAAGTGAAAGCCACATGAATATAAGCAAAAGGTTCATTCACAGCTACAACGTAGCGTTGTAAACGTAGTTGAAGATTCTACGAGGTTAGAAAAAGAACATAATAGTTTTGAGAAGATAATTTCTTAAAACCCCCAGCATTTTGCACAACATTGCCTTTCAAGGAGTTGTTCACCGTGGTAAGTATCACGCAAGCTACAATGCCCAAACTTTAGAAATAGAGACAATGCAACGAAACGTCACTTTGTCAACAACATGTGAGAAAACTTTATACTAGTTAACTGTCCCAGAGTTCTCCCCTCTATCAGTGTGAGAAGATGAGAGGCACTTTTTGCAAGCACTCGAAAGTCACATTCACCTCGTTATCGACATTACACATCTTAATGTGAACTCATTCATGGTATGCCACATGGAGTGCTTTGTTACTGTTATTATAAAAGTCTGCTGAAAGAGTAGTTTCTCTTTTGAGAACTGTTGTACTATACTACCCAGTCCGTTCATAGTACAGTATAGGTAAACTATAGAATGTGCTAAAGTTTTGCTGAACATACACGAGTGAAATAAAGTGAAAGTATGTATGGCATAATGATAAAATGCTGCATGATGACTTATAAGACAGGGCAAGAAGTTTTGCATGGAGAGGCAAAGAATTGTGGTAAAAATTTCCGTAGAGGGCTTGGCTTAACATTTGACGAGCAGTCTCATCACTATTCATATACTAAATTCAGGATACATATTATTAGTGTGTTATTCTGCTGGCTGTTTCTGATTTTCAGCTGTCTGTATTCTTTATTGGTGTAAAATATATAATTATTTTTTGTAATTTTATGTTACATGATTATGATAAATTATTCTCTTCTTCATGCTTTATACCCTTAAAGCAAATAAATGTCGTACTCCTTACGTCTTGGACATGTTTCATTGCTTTAAAGTCTCTTCGTTTTCTTTAGCATGCTTAATATATGCTTTAAGATAAGGTTTCTTGTTGCTTTTAACAATTTTTCGTAGAAAATAAGATAATAGTGGTAAGTGGTAATGGGAGTAGCTAGGGCAGAGATTTTGTGCTTTCTCTGTAAGTACACTTTTTTCACAACTTCTATTGTACAGTGCCGTTGTTAGCCTCCGGGACATCTGTTCGCCACAAGTTAGGTTAAAAGATAACAGCGGTTGCTTCTTTGCAAATGCCGCGTAATGTCGCCTGGTTCTAGGCATTTACTTGGTATATTTTCGACACAAACGCTTTTGCAATTTGTAAGAAAGTCTGCTATTATTGCTACCGCCTGCGGAAACATATGTACAAGACAGTATTCAAGTATCAGCAAAGTTTTGCACGAACAAATGCGTGTGTGGTGATAATATAAGAATATATTAAACAAGTATATAGGCATTCACTGTTCACGATCGCATAAATGTAATAGAGGATCCCATCAATTTTCGTGCCTAACTTTTTCCACGGATATGTAATGTCGTTAGCCATTGAAAATGACCTTCTTGTTTTATAGCCCCATTCAAATGACCTTTATTTTTAAAACCAATTTATAGTCTCACCATCCAAGAAAGTACCAGCCCTACGGTCGTTGAACAACTTGGTTTTTTAAACTTTGAGCAGACAAATGAATGTTAACGATAGCTTCACAGTTTCTTTTCAGTTTTTGAACATATTGGAGTGATTCCCTTGTGGTTTCAGTTAGTTTTTGCCCGTTTGCTCAGCAGATATATATGCATTTTAATGTAAAAACTAACGAGATGGTATATCCTTTGCTGACCGGTGAGAAAAAGACCAATGTTCCACTTTTTCAAGATGAAAGCAAATATGCGACAAAATTGCAAGGGGACGTGACCAACTTGGGTAGACCAAAGCAGAGAAAAACAGTCGCGTGTAAAACTAGCAAAAAGTGGTAACTGTAAGTTTTTTTCAAAGCTGGTGTATTCACAAAGAAGGTTTTGCTTACAGGCCACGAGATATATACAAAAGTAGTCCTTATAAAATAAAATGCCATATATTCTACAAAAAAGACCAACAAAATCTCCCAATGTTCCACACTCGAAGAATCAAAGTGGAACGGAAGGAACGAAGAGAGTTGAAAGTTGAACCGGGAATTGGGCAAGTATGTGTAGCGAAAGACAATTTTCACTGAATGGAATGGGACATGGTGATACGATGCACAGAAATAGGATTCCGACTCATCCAATTCAAGCACAAAAAAATACAATAATACAACATTTTTTGCTACTATCAATGAAAAGAACAAGATTGAACTCAAACGACAACGATGAGTGGAGAGAACCACATACGCATTTGTAATTCAACAAGGATGTTGTGTGCGACCAAACCACTGAAACCCATTCTGTTATCGCTATCTATCTGGATAAAACGTTCTTATGAAAATATGTACAATGTTTGGTACCATTCCGTGGCTTGTGATCTTTCAATAATGACTTGGGGCTGCTCATACCATCACCATCATATTTGTCAACGATAACGTTACATATTGAGACTCTTATATATAATATGTTCCCGTTACAGTTCAAAATAAAACAAAAACACAGTAAGATGCTCTACATTTTCTGCAGAACTTATAAATTGCACCGCGTGGTTAGCTTGAACTTATATATGTGTTAGCATCATCACCATTCGATCCGACCTACTACTGCTAACTAGAATTGTTCACTTTTCCTTCTGGAGAGCCTTTTCTTGTCAGCCTTTTGCTTGTGTGTACATAAAATATTGACCTTTTACTTGTTACAGAAGGTGGCGATAAAAGCTCAAGTAAAAAGCATACCAGCTGCTACAACATCACACCAAGATCGCTTTACTCAATTGCTAGTGCAGGCATGATTTTTTCCAACTTGCTTTTTGACACAATTTATAGCCATTTGTATCCTGGACAAAAGCTGAAGTAAGCTAACCAGCACAACCAATATCCAACCGCACACAACAAATTAAACTTTGTCAATTCTAAATTTGTCTCGCTTTGCAAGTTGACGGTATCACCGTCAGTATTCTTGTTGTTCTCTCATTTCCTCTTCGTGTACTATGTCATGTCATGTTTTCAAACAGAGACAACGATGGACAACCATGGAGAGAGTACTTAAGCTTGCAAGTGGTGCGTGCAATAATATGTGTGGAACATTCTGTTTTAACAGCTCTATAATATAGCATATTATACCTTATATAAGTTTAAACTAGCTACCGTAGCTACTATTGCTAAAATTATTGGCATCCTTTTGTGCAATTCGATGCAAAATTCTGCGTTGTCAGAGTTTGGTTAAGGGGTGATGTTTTTGTAACATAGACGTGGTAGTCACTAGAATGACATAATAGCTGTGTTATAAATAAAAATCCATTTGGTTGGCCTGACAGAATGACGCGACTTTCACACAGAACCGATCTCGCTATCACAATATTGGCTTTTTCGTTATTATTACTTTATCGGAAAAAAATAACTGCAAGGGAAAAAATGTTTTCACAGAACAGAATACTCCAAAACCAACTCCCATGTACATGACAATTTGTGGTCAGTTAACTGAATGGAAACAGCAGTAAGTTGGCAGTGGTGGAACCTTACAAGCACTACTTGTAATGTTCTGCACGAAACGGCAACTTAAACCTGGGCATATGTCTGGCATAACCATTTATATGGCCATACACGTAATGCAGATACTACTGATGTAAAAATACATCCGAGTGATAAATTATATCGTCTTTCAAGGTATCCCTGACCCATCCTTTCAAAAACGCTGACATTTAAGCTTGGTCTATTTTGTAGATTGTTACCTTTGGCTTCAATCGTATACTATACTGTGAGTCTCAACATTTTTTATTGCAGATACCACAACACTGACTAGTGACTGCGTTTACTTTTCTACCTACACCTACGACATGAAAAATTGTGACGGTCTATGCCCCGGGAATCTCCAAGACTTTTTGTTATAAAGGAAGGACACGTACACCATTTTCTTTTTGATAAAAGAGCTATAAATTTGCTCGTACATTCCACCATTAATGGATAAGACTGTATATAATGTAATATATTATATTACTACACGGGTTACTTCACTTTTAACAATTTTTGTTGGTACGAAAGTCCGTTGCTTTGTTAACTAGTACAAAAATATACTACAAACTTAAGTACATTGCAAACGTTTATAAAGTAGCTACACGTATGAGTAGTGCAAAAAATTCATCATTACCATCATTCTTATCTAAGAGGAGGATAAAATTTTCGGCCACATTTTTATGACTTGTATGTATTAACATAAAACTTGCTAAAGTAGAAATGTTGAAACTATCTTCCCTGATGATGCCAACGTTGCTCTTGCACTTCTTGTCTTTTGCTTTTTTCTCGGACAAGGTGCTCGCTCGCAACTACATATGAAAAGTAGGTGTATTTTATGTTCAAATCAACTAAGACGTAAATCCAAACAAGGTCATACACAAAAGCTGGCTTTATACAGAGCTTATTGTGGAACCATATTATACACAACCAAGGGCGTTATTACACTTGGCAAAATGTGAATGAGAGCATTTCAGCGTTTTTTTGTACAAAATGTTGAATTCATAAAGTAGCAAGAAAGTTTTAAGTTAGCCCAAAAAAGACAGGGGTATGTTTAGTATTTTAACTGTCCTTTTAGGCTGGAATCCCTTGGTGAAAGTTTTACTTCTTTTTTAGTATTTAATATAAGACTAAGACCTCTCTTGTATGCTCTCTTCTTTTGAAATAACTTAATAATAACAGCAGCAACATCTTTTATAGTAGTATTTCTACAATGTACTATACTGCAGTCATTTTTAGACTGCGCTGTTGCTGTTCAGCGAACTATCACATAGGGCATTTATTTGTCCATTTTGACTTAAGTTGCATCCGTTGTTATATGTTATTCCTTTTTTGTGGGCAACTTGTAGCCCCAACGTCCTTTCAGATTGAAACATAAGTTAGAAAGGAGAGGAAAATGACTCGACATAATATATGGCACAAAATTCAGAGATTAGATATAATCATTGCTTGTGGAATAATATACTCTAAAAATATGTGTGTTACTAGTAGCACTATATGGCGAATCTTTCTTTAGCCAAGAAATTGAAGAAACAACAAGCAACATAAAGCTTTGGAGACGCCTTGACTCCAGAAAACAGGGAACTAAAAGCATGGCTGCAACATTTTATCAGAAAACTACATGCATTCAACATTCAGCACTTATTGTTAGGCACTCATGAGGATGTGGCCATATTA
This sequence comes from Entomobrya proxima, assembly GCA_029691765.1. Lineage (NCBI taxonomy): Eukaryota > Metazoa > Arthropoda > Collembola > Entomobryomorpha > Entomobryidae > Entomobrya > Entomobrya proxima. Next base: position 3,516,250 of record CM056170.1, read on the forward strand.
CAAAACAGTTTGTATCTTCAGCAAAAAATTCACCAAGCACACAAGTCGACACTAAGTTTAACCAACACATAGGTTTGACTTACAATAATATATTATGTTCAGTGTGCGACAACGACGAAAAAACTATGAGGAATCTTTGAAGAAAGTTTAGTTGCTTAAACATACAGTAGAGAACAGGAAACGAAGAAGCAACAGCAAAGGATAGTTTTCGTCGGCCGCCAAAAAATATCTTTTCGTGGTTGACTGCTCACAAACCATTTTTTACTGGTGTGCATCATCATCATAAAAAACCTTCTATATAAAACGTGTATCACCACTACTACTTATACATTACACTCACAGGACATAACTCAAACTTACTTCTGCTCTTTCAACACCAACTAAAAGAGTGGCCTACATTTTTTCTGCAAAATGGAATTTATTTTAGAGAGAAAGAGAAAAAAATGAGAGGGTTCTCTCTCTTTCCCCTCTTCTTGTAAAATTTCTCTTTTGAATGAAATAAGAAATATGTCATGATGGAGGGATGGTATGCATTAAAGACGCTGTATGTGAGTACACAACTTTTGCTACTGTCGTCTGTATTTTTTCCCAGCATAAGCACATACACCATATGGACAAGTATTTTCTCCATCTTTCTTTTATTTTTGCACTTCATTTCATTTCGCCATACATAATATACCACTGCAGAAGAAAAAACCACGTACTCTACAACAGCATTTTTACGCTATCACCAAGCATGAAAATAGTTCAACCACTGTGACTACATACGAGGGCCCAATCTAGTAAAAATCATACTGCAGCCTTCACCACTAAACATTCTCAATTATTCAAAGAGATAATATGATGCGATGATGATGATGACAGCCAGCCTCCATGAAAATATGTATGCTGTAAAGAACATTTACTTATAGACGGCACATTTTTTTCAAAATGCGGGAATCCCATGCATTCAGAACATAAAAGTATCCCCAGCATTGTTACCAAAAAACATTTGTGTGGATTCTACTGAAGCCTTGTAAATGGAAGTAAAACTTGTATACGTCGTGGAATAGATGGGTAGATGAAAACTAAAGGAAGGAAAGAGAAGTTAAAAAAGACTATTATTTTAGTAAAGTTTCCCTTCTCTTTTCCTCTGTGTACTACTACAACTACTTTCCTTCACACTGAGAGCACTAAAATAATAATTCCTTTGTATCGACTTTCATCCTTTTTACAAGTAGTATGTACACTAAGTGGAACAATATAGCATGTCCTAAAAACACATGATATGTGCAGCAGTCTCCACCTATGTCTTACGTGGGTAGTGGAGAGTAAGGAGCCATGAAAAAATGAAAGGCTTTTAAAGATGGGAAACACAATTCTCTCACTGATGCTTATTATTATTATCATAACCTTTACTTTTCCAGTACGTAGTATAGGCTGTGCAGCATAGGTGGTTAGCTCGGGTAAGCCTTATAATACTCACATACAATACACCCAGCTTGAACTTTCAACCTTATTTTAACTTGCTCAATTTCCAGTTGACTAATTGCCTTAGTGGTTCCTTTTAAAAAGGATCTGAGCGGAAAGCAATGACGAGCTGGGAATTTTAATATCCTTTCAGGAACCCTATGAAAATCCTACTTACTCCGTATACCGCACGCAGACCATGATAATGATATGTAAGTACGTACCCACGCTGAAAGAAAACGGAGGAAGGAAAGCATGCCCGTTTCGCACATTAGTAGAGCTTATACGATACTCGATAGACGGTTTATATAAGGACTGAGAGAAAATTCTTTTCTTGCATTGATTGGTAGTGCGTGAATTGAGTAAAGAAAGTGTTCATATATAACCAGCAACCAGCATCGTTTGTATTGATAATATAAAATGCTTCAAGCATAACTTAGCTTAGCACAATAGACAATAGGAACCGTTATTTCCGATGTTCTTTCCGTAAAGAAAAATTTTATCCTCCCGTTTTATCTGATGCTGGGTAAACCATACTCATTCCGGAACCATGCAGAACGAGGTTGGTACTCTAAAGAAGACTCCAAGAAAGACCAGCTTTAAGTAGTATACGTAGTATGTTGCGTGCAAACAGCAAAACATCATGACCTTGTTTTTTTCTGGAAAAGGAATTGATGGGTACTGTACCGGGTACTATCTCAGAATCGTTAAACCACGCATTTTGCTCCATCAACAACATTTACTCTTTGCACTTTGTACTCTGGATGTAGTAGTGTATCAAATTACCATTCCATCTACTTCCTTATTCGTTGGCTAAAAGGATGATATGGTAGTACGTATGTTTTTCTGTGTAACATAATCACTGACCCATATCCAGAAGAATGGAATAACAACATTGTTCCTTTTTAGTTCTTAAAGGAATATTAATGCCATGCATATGAAAAAATTCCATTGTGTATCAGTGTATTTTTTTAACAATGTAAACCAAAGGACGTTTTTGTTTAAAATATCAAACGAAATTGAAACGCTCTGTGTACAGTTATCTACTATGAAATGGACATCATTCTACAAATGTTTGTTTCATTTTTATAAAGGAAAGCATAAAAATCCAGTGACATTTTGCAGCACTGTAAGTTCACAATTCAAATATAGCTTACCTTGTATAAAAGAGTGATCTAATGATATAATTATGTTGGGAGAAAAGAGATGCAATCTAATATATAATCGAAATGTCGTGTGCCAGGAGGCATAATGTAGGCAGAAAAGATACCGCATTTCACATGTATGCAAAAATATACAGCCAGGAATAGCGATGCGGTCACAAATTTTAATAGAATACTTAAACCCATATATAGGGACGATGATGTCACAATAAAATACTAAAACGAGCTGTGTTATTTTGGGCAACATTTTAATGGGTTCCAATACGTCTCCATTTTACTTGAACTGCAACATAGTCAGTTTTTCTCTCGTAGTTTCAGCCGTAAGCGGTTAGACTTAATATAAATTGCACAAACATGGCATATAAAGTAACATGACATCACGTGACAAGTTGACATACGTCTTAATAATGGTTCGTTAAATCTTGACATACATCTTGACAAACACTTTACCTGGCTTCGTGTTTCCATTATTATCCCGGATTCTAGCAAATTATCTACCGTTGAAGAGAAACAAAACGATCTAAAACTGTTTTATGAAAGGGACTTTTTGTGTATTTGGTTGGTATTACAATAAAAATGTATTAAAGAGTTAGAGTTATTACAAATGAATTAGTTTAAGTGTATGCTATACACATTAAACCGTCAGTTTTACATTCACCAAACGAAAAATTACATGAAAATACATGAAAACTTTACCTTTTGCTAATTTAGCACTAATTTAATTTGGTAATCACCATTGTTTAGCCAGACTCATATTTTCATGTTACCGATCTTTCTCTAAAGGATGTCTCCGTATAAAGAAGGTATCACAAACAACGTAGGTACGTTACCCGTTGTAGAAACCACCTGCATGATATAGAAAACAGCTATGTTGTATGCACTAATGCAAGTAATGCATGCTAATTGCTAATAAATTTAATAAATCGATCAATCAGTGTATGCATTATGACCATGAATTAGAACATTCTTGTTTACATAAATACAAACAAGTTGTTAAAAGGTCACAGGCTCAAAGAAAGGTTAGAATGTGAAGTTTTGAAAAATATTTTTTGTTTGCATTTATCCGGAATCATTTTGATATGTTTATCTATAAATGAATAATGATTTTGAGTCAAAACTTTAGACTTTTTGTTCCGACGACTTTATCTGCGTTCTAAATTTTCATTTCAACATATTTACATGCGACCACGTAAACTGGCATGAAGTACTTAAACACTCTGTGTCTGTCTTAAATACGAAACAATTTCATATTTGTTTAACCTAGGCTTATATATAAGTTATTCTTTAACAAGCATGGATACATTAGTATGATTCAAAATAGCTGCTGGTATGCCCGCTTCTGGTATAGTATTCATCAAAATCTTAACAAAGTAAGTTAGTATTATTACATGTACATATTTTCGTGTATACGATGGTTTCTAGTTATGACACGAAAAGCACAATCTTCCCCAAAAATTTGAATAAGCAAGGCAATTCCCCTTTTTGGACGTTGAAATATCGACCTCAAAGTACTTTTGAACTCCGGCAATCGATCAACCCGAAGTTGTCCTACTTGTCCTATAAAAAGTATAGTACAAGTTGCTTCAAAAAGATAAGGGAGAAAGGAAAAAAAACTACTCGTTCATGAGCCTGTCTACGGGATAATTTTAATGTTTACAGTCTTAGTACAAGGAAGCCAACGAAATGGTACAAGTTGAAGAAGCAAAAGACTATTGTGATACTTGAACAGGCAACTCATCTGACAGGCAGTTTTGATCCGCTAAATCACGACATATTTTCTACTCTTTGCTGGTAAAATGACTTGACGGCACTTTTGCTCTTGACTCGAAGGCAACATTTGTAGAAGGTATGCAAAATACAATGTTGCTATTTATATGGGGCACGTAAAACGCAAAAAACCTAAATGATAGTATAATATGGGTTAAAGTTTAAACTTAACTTTGGGAACTTTCACTGCTTTCGTGAAGAAGGATAGCATATTATACTCATTTCACGTAAGCATGTATTCTCTAAACTACCTAACTCATCTGAGGAATACATCTCAGCCATGACTAGACTGACTAAAATTTCCGTCCATCCCTCTTGCTGCATGGCATTTCCATACATCTATCTTTCTTTAACTTTTTTATATCTAGCGACTGGGAGCAAAATGCAGAGAACGCCTTCCGGCTAGTTTGTAGCTGTACAATTCGTAACGATCCTCAGTGTCGTTCAATTTGGAAAAATTTGACTCTTACACTTGAACAAACTGGTTCGTTTGAAGAAAGGGAAAAGATGGGAGTGCACAATTGTCGAAATTGTAATAAACTTTAGCATAGTCTAAAACGAAAGAACGCAAACTGGGCCCAACCATGTTTCCACTCCAAGTCAAATTTAAGCGAAACTTCCCTCCTGCTCCTTCCGGGCTGCGCTGTGACTGTGTGTATTAAAATGAGAGAGCAAATTGCCAACTTATTTCTGAGCTCCATCATCATCAAGTTCAATTCTGCCAAAACTTGGAAAAACTTGTGTCGGAATTTTTTGAACTGTTCTCCGAGAGCAAGCATGCTAATAGCTGAAAATATTTCCACTCAGGTTTATTTTATAAAAGTATCGAAACATATTTTATCGTAATACGCTTAGTGCGCAAAAAGTATCTATGTTAAACTTACCACATATGTTTTCGCGGCATTCTGTATCTTTATGTGCATGATTTGTGGAGTAATGAAGCCTAACCAAGCGAGGAATGTTGCCTAATGCCGGGCATTCGTCACGTTGCTTCATGTGTTTATTAGCTTCTTGTCACCTCGACGCCTAAGAAATATCGGTTACAAACTCTAAGCCAAAACAAATTTTTATAAGGCCGCCATTATGAAATTTTATGCCAGTTTTACCCGTGGAAAAGTTAGTTAATCCATAACAGTATCCATCAAACATAGATGGTGTGGAATATATGAATAAAGCATTTTAGGTACATACTACTCACTATTTAATGGAGATATTAAATTATTTATATGCTTTCAAGCATTACCAACTACTATTACTCTTGTGAAAATGGAAGTGTACGAGAATTTTACTTTCAGCAAATCTGTAACTTGTAATAACAACAAGTTCTTTGCAGGAAACGGAAGTCGGGCTTTACGTGAAAGGGGTTAAAATAGGTTTCTCACAACTTTTCGTGGATTCCGGAAGTGGAAGATAAAAATGTATTAAATGATGAATAAATGATGTTTAATGCTCCTGTTAACTCCTATGAGCACATAAAAGTGAGTGTAATGCTATCATATTCACAGTTCACAGAAATTCTGATTTTGCGGAATATACCCCACTGCTGTTTTGCAAACGTAGGTGCTCTGTGCGGCCCAAGGACTGAATAAATGAAAAGTTTCAATTACATTGGAAATGGGGTGGGAGGATAAGCTTCCATATACCTCTATAAAGATCCACAGTATGAAGCAACAACCTATGTAAAATTCGAGAAAGGGGCGAGGGGATGCATGGAAGCCTTGGTTATGATGGTTATCGTGAGATACAACGAAAGAAGGAGACATGGTATTGTAGCAAATGCCAAACACTTGATACCTATAAAATCCACCACAAAGTAAACGGTGATTTCAAGGAGGAACATGTATATTTTTTCTCGGTAGGTTCTCAAAAAGATCTCATAAAAACAAACTTAAAATAGTTCAGTGGTTTGCCAGGGGAATGCTTGTTGTAGCAAAAGTGCTTATATAGTGTACTCTTACTATATATACGAAAAGTGGGCTTTAAAATATAGGACAGGGTAATAGAAGAGCTTATGCAATCTGGCTGCTGGAAACAAGAAACCGCACCATGAATATTCAAGTAAATCGCGGGGTATAAGCGTTAACATAAGGTGTATGATAATAAATGTATATGAAACTAAAAAATGAACACTATATTGGGATACGTAAAAACATCTGGATGCTAACAAGAATGAATTGAGTTGTAAATTGTAAAAAACGCTATACAAAGTTCAATATTAGAAAAGTACAAGTAAAACGTATGTACCTTTAGTGAAAGGAACCAATCAGCAGTATTCTAAGAATCAAGGAGCGAAAAAAGAGAAAATGAAGCTTTCAGCATAAATGAAAAGTGGTAGTGCTAATTTAGAGCTCCCCCTGGCTTGACATTTCATTATGTAGGTTTTACGGTAACGTTGATGAGAAAAAAGTGAATCGGACATGCGGCAAGGCCACTGCTGTTACATCACAAAAATACCAGTATCCATTAACTGTTTCATTCAAAGAAGGTGGGAAGTCAAATGAAGGTTCACATAGATAATCCACAGTATAATCAAGACTTTCCCGCAAACGTACACTTGTGCACGTGCTACCATATCCTTACCGTCCATCCTGCTTATTATTACGAAATAATTGTAAAACTAGCGTTAAAAAGTTAAAAAACTTGTCCTGATAGAATTTAGCCCTGACATATGCACATATTATTATACCTCCCTTTCATTTTATATAGAATGTTACAAACCTGCTAGAAAAAAACTCTAGCCATCTTCACAAACTCAAGTCTTCATTTCAGCTTCTGCCACCGCACTGGGGAGGTAACTTATTGCTTTTTTGCTACCTTTACAGACAGCACTTCTGTTGCTGTTGTTCTCTCTGAGTGCGTCTTTCATGTCATTCATCTAAAAGGACTTTTTACTTGTGTAACATTTGAAACTGACTGCTTGTCATTCACTCGCAACCGTAGACAACAACAGAAGCCGCCTCAAGGAGTGCAACAGCTTCTCCTTCTCTCTTTTCCCAACCGTGTGGTGTGAAAGTCAGTATTAAGTGTGGATTTTTCCTTGTATATATGGTAGAAATTGGAATAAATGAGTACGGAAGTTTTCCTTATTTTCTCCGACAGTTGTGCTGGTTATGCTCCATGTCATGGGCTGTACCTCTCTACTACTTTTCGGATATAATATCGAAGATAATATGACAGCTAAAACAATTCTCGACTTTTCAAATGACTCCTCAAAAAACTCCTTTTGCATTTTTCTTTCATTGTCACACATTCAGAAGTGGATAGGGAAAAAACTATGAGACATTTTTTTCGTCCAGACCTGTCAAACAAAAATTGAGAAAAATGCTAAAGGAAATATGTGGTGAAATGGCACAGGGAAGCATTAAGCTGATGTTGCGTAAATACAACATCATGAACCACGGTGTAATTATAGGGGAAAATTAATGATGAGGACATTTCACTATATTTATACGCATGCCTCTACACAAATTAAAGGGAAGCGGATGTGACTAAAAATGAAGTATTCGTGCGCAAGAGGACATGTCGTGAATTACAAGTGTTCCATACACTTATAATCCTCCGACATTGTTAAACTGTTAAAAGGTTTGGTTTGTACATTAGTGCTGGTTGCACATGTACTTAATATAGTGACTTTAATTATATGCGTGTTAATTTCTTAGTCTACTCCACCACCACGACCACTTCTATGATTTTGAGTAATAACATGACATATGAGGGCGTTTGCTAAAGCAAATTTATTACCTAAGCTTATATAGCGAGCGTCAAGCGTGAACTGCTCGGGATATGATGACTTACGCTGTTGTCGTTGTGTTTTGGCCTTTCTGTAGTTGCAACTGAAAAATAACCAGAACGCTGGAAGCATTGCGGTTGATTACTTTCAACGAACGTTGCTAAATTAAAGGAGTATACATGCTTGACGTCTAACAAAACTCCACGTAATCCTTTCATGAAAAAGAAGAGTTTTGTAAAGTCGGACGGAATTGCAAGGAAAGGGAAAAGTTTACGAGTTTTCACAATTTATATTGTATTATTACTTATTTGGTGCCATTTTCTTACTCGTGCATCATGAAATGAGACAGAGTGAGAATGCGACTGCAAGTTAGTTTGGCATTGAGATTCAGAGTAGAATTTTCCGTCCTCCCTTGATGAAAACCTTCTTCGTCTTCGTTTCACTAGCCATGAAACTAATTTTATGAGATACGCAACACACACAGCAACTAAATTAAATACCCGAGTGAGCACTGCAATGCAACCACTACCGCTAAAATCTACTGCATTTTAGTCAGAGCATTCTCGGATGAGATAAAACACCCATTTTCAGAGCAAAACGGTTTAGAAGCAAAACATACTGTTCTGTCTTGTAGATTTCATGGTAAAACGGTTTTATACAAGTTGTTTGTTTGTTTGCCTTGCTTACGTACTATACAATATGACATGAGCAAACCTACAAAGTGGCTTTAGGGGTGCGGGTGGTAGTGGCATTGTAAAAGCAGACGTCCGTGAAAGTGTATCTTATTTTGGCTGCATGCTTACATTCTACTTGTAGCAAAGTTGTGCAAGAAAGAGTAAAAATTCCTGACGAGATGCAAAGGACGTAGAAAGCAGGCATCATGGTAAATATCAAGGTTAGTATAAGAACGCTTATAAAGGCGCGTTTTCGTAATCCCAGTAGTTTTAACTATACGCGGTTAGGTTTTAATGGCTGAATGCGTGGAAAGAAGGAAATAATATTATTTCTTGTGTATCTTTCTTTCTTGTAATTTGTAAACATCTTCCCTCCGAGGAGGGAAGTTGGTTACTTAAACTTACTTTCCCCGGTTTTCTTTTACGCATTCCACAACCGACAGCGCTGTCTCCCTTTTCCAGTTTTTTTTTCATTTTTCTCAAGCCAGACAAGAAAAGATGATGAAAAACATACAAAATTCAACTTAATAACAAAAACTGTCGTATAAACGTATGAGGCCACGTGTACGTCTCGGATAGTAGTAGCAGAAGTGCTGGAGAAATGAAGTATGCAATAACTTTCATAAACTTTCCTTTATCGGGCCTAATGAAACTTGACTTTATGCCACTAACTATGTATTATTCGAATTTAGGAGAACTTACAATGCCCCCAAATAACGGAGCCCTGTGGCTATGTGAGCGAATGAGAATTTTCTGATGCTGAAAACGAGAGAAACTATCCAGTGAGTATAGTAATATTGTATGCTACACCCTATAATTATCCTCCTGCTTGTAACGTATATGCATATATAAAAACAACTTGATTATTATGAAAGAAGAATTTTAATGGTGGACATCCAAGCTTTCTTTATCGTTGGTAAGATCATAAAGTTGATGAAACTGGCATTTTTATTAGTACAAAAAGCAGGTACTATATTATCAGCACTATACAGTTTAATGTTTAATAAGATACACTTATTTTAAAACGCCATGAAGAATTCTACGTTTTCCCCGATAAAAAGAAGGGTCTTAGCTGTTGGGAGTAAATACAGAACTAAAAAGTTCACATCGCTAAAAATACTAACACCAAGAACTTTTAGTATGAATATTGATAAACAAAAAGGTTACTGCTAAAGTTCATCAGATACATGCTTTGTTTGGCTTTTTTGCTTGAAATAATTTGGCCAGTTTGTTATTTTCTTTCTAATAATAACCCCCCATCCATTTATACTATTTTAAACTACATTTAAATTCTTTGAATTATTTTTAACCTTTCAATAATAATTATCAATTGTATTTATTGACCTTTTGCTATTTTATAAACAGTTTGAAACAAACAAAAACCTTTTACTACCATGCCTTTACTGTACTATACTATATGGTACTATAAATAAATCAGCAATTTAATGTAATGTGATGTAAACAGGTCAAGATTTGATTGTTGAAAGTCCACAAATACGTCACCAACAATAGGAAGTATGATGGAACATTTATATTTACTTTTTCTCTCACAATGTTCATGAAAGCTGCTGCGAGTATTGATGATACCGTGTATTGAATCTAAGTCGTAAATCTATAGAATCTAGAGCCCTAAGGAACCGCGATTATGTGGATTCTTGATTCTTGAAGCACGCTTAACACAAACTCAGCATGAAACTTGAAAACTTTTAAATTATAGGCAAATGAAAAACCGTTATATATTGAATATATATATTTATGCTAAATCCTTGTGTTGAACCAAAGGATTTCTAGAGAAAACCAATTTTAAATTGATAAATTCATTGGGTGCATTCACAAAGAACAGGAGGAGATATCAATCAATGAATAAATACGAAATTTGCCATTACGCAACTTTGTGTGGCCACCAAATTGAATGGCAAGAAATACTCAACCCATAACAGTGTGGAATCTAATTTGAGTTACTTCATAGTACGTCCAACAGAGGATCTCCCGCAGTTTTTGAATACTATGTATTTATTAAACTCACTAACTTTACTTTGATGTCACCAAATAATGTGTAAAGTACTTTTTATCAAAGAATATTCAGGAAGTACGATCCATACAAAGCGTTTGCCATACTAGCACTATAGTACTTTAATTCATTTTTTTCTGATTTCATCATTTAATTTTACAACGAAATTGTAGATATAGCCGGGCCAATACCAAGGAAGTGTACTATGAAGTTTGCTTGAATGAAAAAAATCGTAGAAATTAACCAATAGACAATGATTTTGGCTCAATTATGGATAAGAAACAAAGTAATGCTTTTGTCGTTTATCTTATTCGTTGTCAAACTGACACTTGTGTGGTTTCTATTCGTCGATCTTAGATTTAGCTTAAAATTTGCCAGTATGATTATTTCTTGATCGTAAAGAGTGTAAAAATACTTTCAAGTGATTGATAACAATAAAGGTTTAAGTATGAACAAAATTCAACGGAGGACTGAGGACTTGTCTGTTCATTGTTCAAGATGTGCTTGACTTGTATTTCCCGTCTAGATTTTGTGTGCTTTGGGCACCAAGGTCACGTCTTTGTCTGATATGTTGGAAGAAGTTTGATGCGTTTTAAGAGCACTTATACTGTTGCTTGCACCTGACTCGTCGTTATGTGTCTACTATGTGTAAACTTGTAAAAATCTTATATCCAGGCTGATTTTCCCCTAAGCTGCTAACATTGAAAAATTTAAGAACATTTCTGCAAAGTCCAGTAACTAGTGCTTTGTGATGCACCTCGTAATAAGATTTCTAGCAGAACTTGAGCCTTCCTCTTGGGAAATAAGTTTCCTTGTAATAAAATATGTAATATTTACACAAACGCTACTAAAGAAAAGCGCCAAGAACAAAAGATTCCTGAGAAAAAGTAACTTGCCTTTACAATATAAAAAGTGGACTGTCCACACAAAAAGGGAACTCTACCATTGTCGTGCACACGAAACACGGCTTTTTTTGTTTCACAATGCCATTATGACAAAGTATTACGAAAATCCTTAAGATGAGAAATATTATTGTGCTTGAGTTGAAAAGCATACAAATGTTACAGAATGTCGAACCAAGGAAAATAACTAAAAAGTAGTGATTCTCACTTGTAAAGTTGTACATGCGTTGAGTTGTACTATATGGTGCACATGTATAGCCCATTTATCACGGCGACACAGCAACTCTAACGTAGACTGTAGTTTTACGAACAATCACAAATTGTCTACCAGGCTCTTGGGGTTTCCCCAGTTCTTCAATTGCTTTGTGTATATCTTCTTTACTTCCGCCAATCTTTTATATTCACTGCAGATAACTTCAACTTGCCTAGCAATCTTTATGATAATCATACCAAAAACTTTAAGCATATATAGAGCATGTAAAACAGATAGGAGAATTTAGGGAAAAACGCGTCGACACGCTTCAGCATGCACGGTCAATGCATAAAGTGTTATTCAGATAAGCTAAGCTGTTTTTCTTTGAAAAATAAAAGATCTTTCTGCCTGGCTTCAGATACAAAATATTATTATAATGTAAAGTCTGCATATGAAAACACGGAGATGGGAAAAGGAACGCAGGAAAAAAAGACAGGTAACACCTATTATTTCAATGTACCAAGTAGAGCGATACTCGTTTGAATCTCAAAACATCCATTTTCTTTTTGAAATGGAAGAATATGTGCACATGGAATCATCACTCTTGTCTCTACACTTTCAGTTCTCACTCACTGTCACTGATGTAGCGGTGCTACAACAAGTGCAGCATAATAAGAATGTGAAAAGGACGAAGAAAGGGGAAAGAAGGAAAATTTCAGCTCGTTTGTTAGAAAATGTTACTGTGAGATGGATTTGAATGCGAAAATCCACTTTCAAAGATTAGAGTTTCTTGAAGAACAAACCCTACGTAAATCCGCATACGCACTTTCCCGCTGCTTGAACACGTAACCTTGTATCTGATAAGGTGGAAAGATGCATATAAATAAGAGAAGCTACTACACAGTCGCTACATACTGCTCGTCTGCTTGCACTTAACATATCATACAAACCTCCATGATGGTGCAAACGCGAGCAAAGTAATGCATTACTAAACCTGCATGAATAAATTGAATGTGTTCAGAGAAAGTAAGTTTTGGGTTTTCACCGTGGTTTCTTTCATAAAAACAGCAATGAAATGTAGATTTCAAGGGTCGAATGTCTATAGTAAATCCAAAAGCATATGCACGGCTATAAAGAAGAAAACTTGGAGGGCGACAGGTTGACAGCCATCTTTTACCTGCCATCATATTGCACTTCTCGCCTTTTATACTTTGTTTAATATAAGTTCTTGTCAGTCTTTGATTTTACCGATTTAGACAAGAATACTAGAAAAGAAGAGTGAAGAGAAAAAAATTATAGGATATCCATCAGTTCGACATGTCGACATAATAATAATATGTCTGGTATAGTATAGGTAAATGTAGAGCCATAAGCTATAGTACATATGTAGACTTCACATTTATGTATTCATACAAAACCATCCGTCCCCGCTGTTGACAGACGTCTAGATATGTGCATACTGTGTGATATGTAAATATTTCGCCATTTCACTTATAAAAGTCATTAGATGGATATACTAAAAACGAGCATAGAATAGTAGATATACAGATACTCTCATGAAAGTAAAGTAGCTGTCCATGCATGCAAAGAGAGAAACGATGTAGTAATCAGAATGTCAGAAAAACTTGTGCCGAGTAGTCGAGTGACAGAAAGATAGAAAACACTTTACATGAGGGAAGAGAGAAATGAGAGATTCCACATATACAAGTACGAAGTACTTGGTCCTTTCAGCATTTTAAATTCAACCAGATGTCACCTTCACTTTTTACATGCCATAAGTATCCATTTGCGAGAAAAAGTGGGTGCTATACCAACGACAACAGCAACAGACGTGGTGTATGATGAAATCCATCGTTAGAGCTTTTTTATATTTAGAGAATTTATGTCTTGCATTGGTACATACCAAACGGAATGAGGAGACTCACGTGCAGAAAACGTATTGATAGTATGATGAAGATAAGTTAGATCAGATATGTGGAAAATATTAACATATTGCCAGCCTTATGTCGATGAGTTCAGCTCCCTATCCCACCTGTCTACAAAAATAGGACAAAATCAAACAGTGAGTGTGAATGAGACTAGAAGCCAGGAAGATACATTCAACTTTCCATATACTACTTCTGCTATGAATAAATTATTTAAACATTATGACCGCACGTCACATCACATTTTGCTGATTTGTACTTAAAAGGAAAAAGAATCATTTTAATATTATCAGATGCATCACAGTGTACATATGGTAATACTAGGTAGGCAATGTAAAGATTTTCTCTTTGTGGAAAAAAGTGCTTTCATACGTACGTGTCTGAACCTACGACCCCAACAAACTGGATTTAATTGCAAGCTACATCATGTAGGTTTGTACTGTTAGCTTTCACTTTGACACAAGTATTATATCAAAACACTGATATTCATCTGATATGATAAGTAGACATTATCATGTAAGCAATTATTCACTCAATGAAATAGTTCTAAACAAGGAAAACTATCATGGGCAGAGAGTTATTATGGAACTTTAAATTCTGCACAATTTTAATTTTATAATAATCAGTTTATAATAATTGAACTCCAAAGTATCTCTTGTATTTACAACGCTTTAATCTTAATTTTTTGGAAATTGATTCATACTGGCACTGGCTCATATGTAATTTAGTTTCTTTCCACCAGGTTCCAATTTCCAATCCATTCTCTGGGTATACAGTAAAATTACCATGAGTAGCTTCGATACTATTTCATCAGAGTCAGGCCTAATTTAAACATAGTAAAGCTTACTTTATTGTACCATTTTATTAGACAAATAGTGAAAGTGAAACCTACGGCATTCATACAAAATAAAAGTAAATGATGAAAAACATTTACATACGTCGTAATTCAATGTTATCCAAACATGAGACAAAAAAGTACCCTATGCCTTTTGCTATTATAAAGTTGCCGAATGTAATTCCGGTTGAGAATAAAATACAATCAAGACAAATGAAAATGCGGATACACCTACCACATACGTATACAGCACAAAAATAGCAAAAACTGCCCCCTCCTTTTTGCAAAATTGTAACATACAAGTTTAAAAGCACACATATAAAAACCATATCATGAAGATGTGGTTAGTATTTGTATTTTTTATCCTACATACTTCCAGCGAAATCGAAGAAATGCCCGTATAATTTACTCGAAATGTGTTTTTCCTGTAAGAAAAAGTAGAATGGAAGAGAAAGAAAATAGAAATGCATCGGTCCCAAAGAACTAAAGAACAAAAAAGAAAGGAAAAAATAAAACGAGAAAGTAGAATGTTTGGAAGAGTAAAATACTTTTTTTGCAGCGTACAAGACTCCAAACTCAAGCAGACATATCTCATAGAATATAGGTGAGAGCAGTAACATTACCAAGATGGAGGGTACACATATTATATTACCGTCATTTTTAGTACTTTCTTCTTCCATTTTCCACATATAATATGTAGCTTTGTGCTCTTATTCTTGTTCTTTTATGTTCATTTCTTTGTTGGAATGTATATAAGTAGAGCAGGCAGTAACGTAAACACTCACGACACGCTCACACACGTCTTGTAAGAGTGAAAAGCTCCTGCATTACATAAGATTATCGATCCAATCTAACTTATAAGGTACATAAGGAAGCCCATTTGCATGCTCAAGTGTCCGCCCACAAAATTTCATTTTCAACTAAAGTAGTAGCATAATGTGGAAAGTAATAGAAGAAACACAACTAAAAAAAGAGGAAAACCTGTGAACGAAAAACCAAACACAAAGTTTTTCGGCAACCAAGCGAAGAAAAGAAGCAGAGCAAAGAGAAGGAAAGGGATAAAAAGTGTACATTTCATCGGGCAAGCAAAAGGCACGAGACAAGGTTATAGTCAAGTCTCTTGAAGAAACAAGGAAGACATGGAAGAGATATGTGTGTGTGCATGTTTGAGAACATTCACTCAGCCAGTCAACCGCTTTTTTGCATGCCTCCTGTTCCTCTCGTTTTTCACGACTTTCTCGTCCCTTTTCCCTCCTTCACTTCAGTTCACAGTCAGTCAACTTGATTTGATGCGTATTTGCAATGTGTTTTTATTCCATTTCATTCTGTTCAGTTTTCATGCTAATTTTGCTGACGGGTTGCTGGGAAAACACCTTTTTTCTCATAATAATACCATAATATTCAAACTCGCACACAACTTTACTGTTTGTAAATAAAAGTTGTAGAAACGTGAAACAAATTTAATCCTTGACAGCCCTAGAAAACTTGTTATTTCATCAATGAATTCTTGTCGGCAAATTTTCCTTCTTTTCTCCCTGATGACGAGTTTTTGCAAAGCATAAAAATATACATAACAATAACACCACGCCACTACCATCATATCATATGAATAAAAAAGTTTGCCACTTTTTACTAGCTAGTTTTTGGGGAATCATCTTGGATGCCGTCTTTTAGCTTTTTATGGGGTTTAACTACGTGTTTATAAGGTATATTACTGACACGCAGATGCTAACTTCATTGGAGGGTTCGTCGGTTCGTGTGTGTGTGCGGTGGCTGGATATTTTAGCAAAAAAGTTATTACTCGTGTCCGTTATTAGTTCCTTGGTGAATACCTGTAGTCGTTGTGAGGAAGAAAGTTTAATATGAGTCGTAAAACGACTGCTGATTGGACTTTAATGACAGGTTCAACTTTTGTTTCACACAAGTCACACTTCCTGTTTGTGCTATATTTAGATGAACATAAGTGGGTTAAAGGCGAAAATGCTTAAATAAAGATGGAGGCGGAAGGGAAATATAAAGTTGTGACTTTCTATGTAAAAAGTGAAAGATGTCGGGGCATCTCAAAGACCACCTATCTGACTACGTGTATTTAGGCAATTTTTTAAGCAGTATTAAAGCTCACGTTCAATACGAATTCTTTTGTATCATATTCAATAATATTCATATTCTATTATACCACTCGCCTTTTCTGAATGAAGTACGTATAAAAAAAATTTGTTCGTCAGAATTTTTTATACAAAACAAAATATAAAATTGAATAAAACTTGAACTTGTTAAATGATAAATAAACCATCATTACGATGCCTTATCATCTTTATGATATATACATGCATGGGAACTAGTATCATAACATCGTTTGCTATCAATAAATTTTGAAATAACTTTCGACAATAGGTAATCTAAGAGACTATCAAATAAAGAGGCATAATACAAGGCATATATAATAGTATAGAATAGTATGACATAATATCAGTATTAGAATCGCTTGAAAAGTGATCCAGCCATTTTTGTTGTTTTTCTTCTCATCATAGTAGTTCTAGCCTACAAAGTGTCAGAAATGTTTACGAATAGTAACAAGGAGAATAATTTCTGGATACAAGGTATCAATATGCCTTGCACACATTCCATTAGCACTATTCTGTTCCTTTATATTTAAATATTGTTCCCGTACTAGATGCTTGAAGCTTCGCCAAAAATCTCTCAAAACAAAGTCGTCAATTAAGGAATGGCTCCATTACGTATAATTTAATATGCAAAGCCTGCCTATCATTTATTCTTGTGAATCGCACGTGTAAACAAGTTTGATCAGTTTGACATACCCAATCACTTCATTATCTAATATCGCAGTGTTAAACCTAATAATTCAAACCTGACCTTTGTTTCTAGATGTGTCACTTTTGCTTTAAAACCTGGTACACTTGATGATGCTTCACTCATTTTATCTTGTTTTGATTCCATTCGAGACAGACCAATTAACACAATAAAATTCTCACATTTACGTTAAACTTGCAGAGGACAGAAGAAGAAACTTAATTACATCGCATAATTTCGGTGTCATAGCATTACAGGTCAATCAATGGTTGTCGCTATATATAGGTAATTCATTTTTGTTCATTATAGTTAAGTGCTACGCTTGCACGCAACCCACTCACTTGAATTAAACACCTAAACATACCAATATCTTGGATTCCAAATTTGAAGGATAATAAAAAATTAAAACTTGCTAGCTCGTGGCACTTATAGTAGTAACAAAACAATCTTTTAATTGTTGAATATTTTGAGGTAGTCCGAAACCACAGCGTGTCATTATTGTGAAACACCGCCTTTCTGAACTTCATTGATATTAAATTACACAAAGCATGTAGCTTTCACGAGGTAGATGTGTCATGTCATATCAAGGTAAATGCTCAGTTGTCCGTAGCCCTGCTTTAGGCATGTGAAAAGTGCCGAAATTATGTTTTTGTTGCTTAATGGCAAAATGAGTTTTATTATTGGCAGGAATATACTGCCCTAAATAACAAGCTGATAAGTATAGTTGGAATTTGCATATTTAAAATCATCTTTCTATATCATATAGTGAGACGAAAATATAATATGAGCAATATATGTACCCATTCCACCGTTTCAGTATACACACGGATTTAATATTTTGCATGAAACCAGGTAGAGAAAGATTGTTTAGTGCGTGCATTTTCTCCACATTTTCACACATGCGATATTCAAATTTTTGTGAAAACCGTACCCAAAATAGAATTGTTATTTTGTTCGTGTAAGAATAAGAATGTGCTTAAGTGAATTTTAATTTCGCAATAAAATGTTTATATTAGGTTCTTCAAACAAATTTCTACTTGCATGTTGGTCAAACATACTTTATTACGGATATTATATATATACAATCCAATTTTCAACTTTCTCCTGTCCCGCGTAGACAAATTGTAAGTAGTTCTACATGTAATATACGTATTATTGGACATCCATTAATCTACTTGCATGTAAAAAGCATGAAACATTTCTTCCTCCATTTTTGATCTTGTACTATAAGCTCTAGTTAATATTTTAAGGCAAATTTTATCACAATATATAATTGAAATCCAGATAGAAATGCGTAGGTGATATTCTTCCTTATATATAGATATAGAATATAATATGTATTTATATTTATTCTTTTTTAAACTCTGAACAGGAAATGATACTATGCAATCATAGTTATTTGACTGCGCCAATTCAAGTCAATTTCACTTTGCTCCAGCAATCCATTTGCCTCTATACGTATAATGCAGGCATATTAAAACCAGACGCATGTTATTTTTAAAAATCAGTGTTTTCTATCAAGTTCATTGTCATTTGCACTGACGTCTATGCCAAGCACGGAAATTTCAAATTTACTGGATTTCAATTTCAACTTCAGCTCTGTTTTGTATGCACAACGTGAGTGGTGGTATATTAGAAAAGATTAAAAATGATTTATTGTACCAATTGACCCTCAAAGGTTGGTCAATTTTTTTTAACTGGAATATTTTAACACATTTAAGCGGTGGGCTTTCCAAAAGTTTTAGCCGTATTAACTTTCATCTCGCTGATAAATCGCCGCAGTACAGAATAATACGAAATAATACGAACCTTCATGAAAAATATTTCAATCACAAGGTAAGTTTTTGCTATGGTGTTGTAAACTTTGTAAACATAGTAACACTGACGGATGCATGTATGACGTTAATACATTAAAAAGGGTCTTACCTTTACCCAAACATTGTTCCAACAAGCAAACCCATATTTAAGTATTCTTTTATATAACCTAGGCAATTGTTCTGGCAGTTTACATTCTCAAATTCATTTGATATTAATGCTCGAGTTTCTACTGCTCATCCTAACGACCTTCATAAGTAGGTAATTGAAATATAAATTGGTTTCAAACTTAGTCTCCTTCTTTTATCACTATCGCTGGACTGGTGCATAATGTGTTTGTATTTGGTCTACTCGTTCAAAAATTTTGGTAATTTTACTTGCTGTCATTTGAGTGCTCTCGCGTCTTTTATTTATGTGTTTGCGGTTTACGTTTAACTGAGGTTGAAGTTTGTACATTGCTTTGCTCATGCATCATGTCGAATCATGAGCTACCAAACGGATGCTTGCTTGCAAAACTTTCTAGTTTGTAAATATTTAGTTTGATTATATGTCTAAATTATTCGCTTTGCAAAAATAGTATGAGCATACAATAATGATAGGTTTGCTTATTTTCTTCTCTTGTGTATTCACAGCTACGCAAGCAAACTGAACATGCATTAAATTATTAGTTCGGTCCGCTGCTTTCACGTTACATTGCGTAGATGACGTGCTAGGTGAAATGACATGCTCTTAAAAATGACCTAAAATGTTCGTTTTCTTCATTTTAGTTTTTTTCGCTGCGGCTGTAATCAATAGCTCACCAATAAAGCAGAAAATTGTCAAAATTCTATTTTTGCTGCTATTGTGTTTTCCAGGGTGGCAGAGTGCGTGCATGACGTATGACATTGCTTTTGTACCCGCATACTTCTGCTGTTTAATAGTGACAGCTCATGTCTTGCCTCTGTTTGCCTTTTAACGTTTGACGTATGTGTATGCAATTGAGTGTTTTTTATGTGTAATACTTTTTTGTAGTTCAACAATATGGTAAATGGAAAATACTTATAAATACAGGAGAATATTGATTGGTGACTTCCTAGAAAATTGAACGCTTGACTGACTGACAGCAGCAGTTCATTTTTGTGTTTACTACAACTCTTTCTAGCTGTTTGCTTATTTTCCTTTCCTCCCAGTTCACTCCTTGCTGCATTGCATCTATATTTTTGTCTAAAAATAGCATCCCGTTTTTAACAGCATGTATAGGTAGTAAAATTTGAAGTTATTGGTAGAAATTATATAAATAAATTGACTTGAACGAAAATGCCAATAAAATATGAAATATCTATGCTAATACACGTATCTCCTCTTAGTAGTAAATAAGAAAGAAATTAACTTGCAAGAATTTTATAGTAAAAGAAGTCGGATCAATAATAGAAGTTGATTTCAAATATGTGCAAAGTCAGTTCGTTTTTATTATCAATAGGACTACATTTCTTAAACTGTTGTACATAAAGGTGAATATTGATGATAAAAACCATAATAGATATGTACATTCTTAGACTGGGACACTAATACTTTAGTTCAATGCGTAATCAGCTATTCTTCTGGTTCAAACAAACTTGTGCTTGTGAAAATAAGAAAGTCAAAAGGACAGAGTACATTTAGGTAAATGTGCTTATGTTGTTTCGACTGTCTACTCCAATTAAATGTATGGCCAACTTTTAGCAGCAGGCATTATACTGGAAAGAGTTCATGCACACGTTGCGAAGACACACCAATCTAAACGTGTATATACGCCTTAATTTTCTCCTTATACCTTGATTAAAAATTGTATGCGTATATGTTTACCTTATTCATATAGACGAATATTACAATTTAGTGCGTACCTTTATAAATCTCGGTATATTTGCAAATTCCAATAATATTACTGATTCGATAATCATGAAAAGGCAATTTAGTATAGAGTATACTAAGGTAGCGGGGACAATTACCACGAATGCTCTACAAGCAGCCTACTTTTTTACTCAAGTTTCGTTGAACGCACACACAGCAAAGAATCGTTAATGAATGCATTTACGGTATTACACTTTTCCTGACGGAGTCGAATCAGGAGTGCCGCGTTTCTAGAAAAAGGGAAAATGCATTAACTAAAATTAACACGGTTACCTTTTTTATTATCGAAACTGCTTTCTCGGAGTTCTGCTTTGTTTGCTGGCTTTGTAGAAGAAAAGCAAAAGGAAAAAGTGTTTGCATAAAGTGAGCAAAACGTAGAGATAGCGTTGTAAAAAGTTATCCTCTTTTCTTGAGCATACACTCATAGTCAGTAAACATATGCCACAGTCCCTTTTTCTCTTTGACTTTAGTCAGTATAAAAAGTAGAGGAGCTTGAATATATAACACATGTAGCTATATTGTGTACATTTATAACAAAGTCAACTACATTTCAACATCGAGTTCTCTTGTGCAGTATATTCTCCTTGTTTACTCGTTCAATGTTCAAGAGAAAACGAAGCAAGGAAGAACTGCTTAATATATGCATTTACTTCTTTAAACCATTCTAACAAATTAGCACTCGTGGAATTCTATGAAATGCCTTACATTCTAGTCACCCGAAAAAAGGAAGAGCTCAGCTGTACTTATGATGGTGCCAGTGTAAGTATAATGAGAACAGAGTGAAAGCAACCTGCTCGACAAAATTCCGTGTATTTATGTATTGTACTTCAGTGATTGTAGTGCCCGTTTTTGTTATATAATAAACGTTGATATGCATACATAGAAATATGCATGTTGTTGAGGAACAAGTTTGACCTACCTTCTGCTCTAGTTGCTTTTTACTTGAGAGCAAGTTAAAATTTTCTCTCATTGTAGTATAACATCAGGGCCTAGTGAAATTTGGAAACGATTCCCTCTCCATCTTTTTGAGAAGAGAGCTTTTCCATTCACATAACACTTAAAGATAAAAGTGGCATAGAGAGGCATTCTTTTCGGAAAAGTAGTTGGTATACCGTAAGCACGTTTGTGTATCATCAGGATAAAGGCGTGGGATAAATGTTTAAGATGGGCAGACAACAGAGCAAACTAAAACCTACACACAGAAGATGAGAGAAAAGTAGTGAGTAAGCAGATACAAATAAGAGGCAGAGGGAGAAAAAGGCAAACGCAAGCAGGAGGTCTCCTTCTCTCATCAAAGCGATAACCTGGAATCAACTGGAATAAGAAAATAAAGTGGAACATAAGGCGCTTCTCTTCCTCTCCTTGTTCAATTTTCTGTTCAGATGAGGATGGAGACGGCGACACAGATTCAAGATTATGCTGATAGACTAATTCCAAAAAGTCTGTAGATATCAACGAATGAATGCAGGGAAAGAAAATTTTCTCTTTTACCTACGCCACTTTGCTTTTCCAAAGGGAACACATTGATGCTGCTACTGCTTAAACAAGAGAATCAACGGATTTTGTCCCCAAGTCTTTATAAACCTGTCGTCATACAATTATACATGCAAACTACCTCTTTTGCTACCTTAATTTTGGTTTAGCTTCAAAAAGTCGTTCATTCAACAAGATGTTATTATAAAAGCGGCGGAGGTAATAATCTTATTAAGTAAAAAGTATGATGGCCAAGTTCTAGCAGTGGAGCTTTCACAAGGGAAACAGAACAAGACTTATGGATGGAATAAATGACAAAGGTGAAGATAAATATAAAGGAAGGAATATGTCTTCTCCCCTTTTTGTCTCTTTTTCAACAATACTCAGAGTTCAGATCATTGGCACAGGCTAATATTAATACTGTCTTTTCCGGAGAAAGCAAAGGATTTTGGCTCGGCATTAGCGTTCCCTTTTTACTCGTCCCTACATAAAAAGTAAAACGATACCTTTACATAATACCTTCCTTGTATATATAGCTGGGCAACTACAAATATATATGATATAATCTTTAGTTATCCGGGTGACTCGTAAAATGCATGTACAGTTTATCTATTCCCCAACTTTACCATTTGCTATCATCCAATTCTTTTGGCTCTAAAATGCAGTTTACAGAATGGTCTACCCCTATTTCTTCTTAACCAAAAAGATGCAATAAAACGATAAAGTAATGACTAAAGAGTGAGCTTTCACATAGACAGTTGGCAGAACCACAAACCTCCTCTCAACAAAATAATGATCCCTTTTAAAAACTCGTCAGTTTTTTTTCCTGCCAGCATGACCCACTTTTTCCTTGTCAACAGAAGCGGACATTGGCATTTTAGTGCTATTGCATTTATTTCCATTTGTCCGTGTTTTAATCTGATTGCATTTTTTGGAAACGAAAGCTGTAAAAAGGATATTAGATCATTCACAAGTCTGTGAATAATAAATAGACTAAATGGATTACATCCGCTAGCATATTTTCAGCGTGTCAGACTGAATCAAGATTGTTATTTCTCAACTACTCTCTGTGCACAAATGGAACTTTTGAAAAGCTTTGATGGAAGCTGATAAATAAATAATTTCATCTCAGTCGAATAAATAGCACATTTCGCTTTGCAATTTTATTTGCCTTGCGTTGGTAAACAAAGATGATTCACCTGTAAAGATACGGATACACACATTTGTGTGGTAAAATGCAAGACGCTGTAAAAAGGAATGTCCTATTTTATGTATCTACACGCTACGGGTTGATATTATATGTCTATGCAAGCAGAAAGAGAAATAAATTCCAATTACTTCGCAACAAAAGCAAAGCACAATTCCCTTTCATTTTGCAAAAGAGGTAGAGAATGTAGTTTTTTGTGGATTTCAATCAAACGTACATAAAAGCATCTTTCTCTCCCTGTGCTACTTTTCTCTAAAAGCAAATATATAACAAATATGCATTCATCGATTCACATACATATATATATCATGTATAATAATAAGGGCGGAATGTATTACAACATTATTATTACTCAGTAGTGACAGAATGAGCACCAGGTACACTGACGCTGGGCATGTGCCCAACTAAAATAGGAGTGATGGTGGTGATGCATTTTAGTTACTGCTGCCAGTCTACTTCCTTGTTTGCCTTGGTTTAAGCACCTACAACAAGAGTGCGGATTTGATTTAGATTTCTGCGTCATCTTGTTGACATGATGAGCTCTTGAAAGGAAATGATATGCCTTCCAGTTCTGGTTTTCAACCTACCTATACTTTCCTTTCCTCCCTTCTTTCCTTAATACTTGCATGATAAAGTATGCTAATATACTTGCAACTTTGGGTTAAGCACTTTTTTACCTCCTTTTTCTCTCCGTGTTTCACTCCTTCTCCAGCATAACGCTTTTTCGTCATGATAATGTTGATGATGTTATGGTCCTTTATCATTTCGAAGAAGTGGCTTTTTGTGATTAGTAGCACACCGCTTCAACGCAAGCAAACAAGGTGAGGAGGATATCGCATACCACCACGCTCTCCTGCCCCTGTAATAATAGCATGTTACTTTCCACCACCACTACCACTAAACAACTCTCCCAAGGCACACACGGAACCACTCACAGTTTACTTTGCCTGATTCTCTCCTTCTTTTTCCTTCAGAGTAAAATGGCAATATATCTTGAGTGTATGTTTATGTCTGACTGGTGTGGAGATGTGCGTTTAACGAAATAGTTTTCTTTTCCATGATATACACACACTTAAGAGAGGAGACTCCAGGGAAAATTGTGCTCACCGTTTCCGTACATTATGCTCCTATTCATGAGGATAATATTATTCTTTCAGTTACAGCGTAGGAGCGCATCTTTCTTTGGTAATGTGTCTGTAGGTGTAGTGTACAGTAATCCCTTCAAGAAATTCTTAAGCATGTGGGTAGGTTTCGAGTAAATGATATTTAGAAAGCTCTGAACTCCTGGTTAGGGTAAAGAGGGTGGTTAGCTCGTTTAGCGTTGACTTAGCTAAAAAATTTGTCTCTGAGACGATGAGCAAGTAGGCAATAGTATTCCTAAATAAGTTACACTATTCCATAATACATGGAGATGAGAGATTGGTAGCACACTCGACTCAATTTTTACGTCCCCCTCTTACAAAGAAAGCTATTCGACACAGAGCATACTAATTTCTTTAAACGACGAGTGAATTATCTAAAGTGTACTTTGGAGAGTATCTTTCAGCATGTGAGATGACGATGATGATGGTAATGGAAGGTACAGTATGCACTTAGTGGCTTTTTCCGGAAATGGAAACGAAACTAAGTAGAGTGAGCAAATAAAAGAGGAAAATGATATGGCTGTTAAAACGACATACACGGGATTAATGGGCATAGCCTGCAGTTATGTTTTGACATCTGGGATGAACACAACACACTCTAATTAATACATATAGGTTCCCATTACAAATGATACGGCTTTCTATTAAATCTACAAAATGGAAACATACACAAAGGAAAGGAGAGAAAAGGGAAAACGATAAAATCTGGCTTGGTTGTATTTTATTCTGCACTTCACGATATTATATTAGAAATTGAAACGGTTTTGTTCCACAGAAAAGCAAGTGAGACATATGAGCGGATAATAAATCACGTCCAGCTTTATGCTATATTCTCTTTGATTTTAGGAAAACACAATATTAAATTTGCTGATTGCTTCAGAGAACAAGAGGCAACAGCGGTGGTGGTGGTGTGGATTCAAGACAAAGTTTTGGAAGCCGTTTCCAACAACTAGAGAAAGTTTAACTGATCATTTCGTGTTTCACGCTACAGCCATTAAACTGCATCAGCAAACAGAAATTTTCATACTATATGGTAGTGTTTATACTAGAAAATGTTATTAGTCGACCGAAATAAGTGATCATAAACTGGTGTGAAATGTAACACTAGTCAAAACAAATGTAGGGAATGTGGTGGCATTCTTCATTGGAAATTTTGTACAAGTTTTGAAACAATCTACTTTTGCATCTCTCAACCTAACTACCACCGAGTTATGATGAAATGAGTACTCAAATCTTGGTCTAATAACTTGCTAAATATCCAATTTTAGAGTGAAAGTTTTTGTAAGTAGAGGTACTTGTACGTTTGTAGCTTTGTATATACTGCAATAAAGTGAAAAAATGCATTGACTTACAATTCACAAACTGTCCAGTAAAGTCTAACTAAAAGTATTTATGCATAAGTTCCATTTTCATGAAGAGTTAGAAAGTAAAAGACTGGAATTTGAAACTACTGGAAGCTACATCAATGACTAGGCATTTATGTTCTCTCCTAAATCGATCCCAAGACGCCATCATCCATTGAAGTCCACGGCAAATCGCTCGCTGAGCAAATATCGTGCCAAAACACTCGAATTTGGATACCAACTTGTGCTGACTGCTGGGATGTAAACATTATGTGGAAAATTCTTTTGATTCTTTTTAGAGTTTATTATTATGATTGGAAAACATAGAGACGGAAATGTATCTAGGCACTTGAATTCTGCATGGAAATTGCCATAAAAAGTAAAGTAGGGAGGAACAAATAAAAACAAAAAGTTATACTGCATAATATATATACTGTAAAAGTTATACTGTATATATTGGAAACATCCCCTAACCAACTTTATCCCTTTCCATTGAATGTTTACACTGTCGTTGTGCTGCCAATAAATGCGTAAGCAGTTTTACATGGTTCAAAACAGACGTCTCAGAGACCACATTACAACTCTGTTGGAAACTCACTTCCCTTGTAGTTACAAAAGACCATAAATCAGGCCGATTTTCTACCCAGCCCACGAACAAGTCTCACACAAAAATCCAAGGTCTTTTGGCAGATTCGCTATTTTTAATGCCAAATTTTATATTCTCCTTTTAAACCAAAGGAATTAACAACAAAGAGATCAGGTATTGGAATGGACCTAAAAATTCACTATGTTGTGGTTCCCTTTTTCCAGTTTGTGTTTTTGTTCCAACTTCTAAATCGAGTCCACAAAACAGAATCTTTTTCGTTGTGAGGCATTGCAGGATTATATTTCACATTGCCCACGACTTTGTGTTATCCCTAAAAATATTTTCCATTCTCCCTGAACCCTCATATTTCATTCTCGGAATAGTTTGGAGCATTGAACTACCTATCAAATCCACTTCAAGGTCAAAGTATTATACTCATTTGATATTATATTCATAGGATAGCGTAGCAAAAGCAGGGTATTAACTGTCATTTTTTCGAAGTTCTATTTTGCATGTCACTTTTATTATTAACATTGGTAAAAGACTGTAAAACTGTTTAAGTCTCATGCAAAATACTTTGTGTGCCGTTTGCAAAATAATAATAAAAGTAGTAATAACAATAGTCATCTGTGTTGTGACCTCATTTCCTTTAATGTGAAGTTCCAAAATGAGCAGCGTTATAGCCTGGAGGGTGCAAACAAAACAAAGGACAAATCAGCCAACACCACAAGCCAGATAATGCTCGTTCAGAGCAACCCCAATTTCACGGCTTTGGTATAATATTCCTAGAGAGCCACTTCAAGCTTAGCTTAAAACTCAGTATAGAAACCTACTCCACAAAGATTACTTGAATAGAAACGAACCATGAACTCCGGTAGACAATAGATTATGATAGATAACTACGTTTTTCTGTATTTATAGTATTTGTATAAACCCTATATAAGTTTACTCCCGTCCAACCAAACTAATAAATATATAAAAATAATAATCTCCTCTAGCTCTACTTCTATTTACTCGCCAACAAACCGTAAGCCATATTATTACTTTTCCAGAAAATAAAGAAATTTTTATAAAGTAGGAGTATATAAGGATGTGCACTGGATCTTGATATGCTACGATATGGTTGCAAGCCATAGTCACCACCAAACTAATCGCAAACGCAACCACTGAGGTGACTTTATGAAAAGTAGCAAGAACTAGATTTAGAAAAAGGATAAAATTGCATTAGTCAATTTATGATTGAAGCTCCTCGTCAAACAAAATCTACAGGATGGATGAGCAAAGATGAAACAATGGAAAGTGTATTGTGTCGAATGTCAGGCTAGATAATGTATGCACATAATGACTTTCACCAACGCCACCGAGAAGTCATTCAAAATGTGATATGAAATTGTCTATGGTGATACGCAACATGCCTGCTTGCCATCATGAATACAACATCACACAGCAGCACTCAAATTTAATCCAAGGGAAAGTAGAATGTATGGAAACATAAAGGTAATTCAATCGTAGGTGAATGAGCAATAGAGAAAACACAAAACGCTATATACGCTATTATATGACAACACAACTGTAATCCACCCATGACGTATCTTATTCATGAGAATATATTTTAAGGTTTTCTAAGCATATCCTGTAACCAGAATAGCACAAAAATTGTGTGTGGCAAGAAAGAAAGCATTTAAACTGACGTACATGTTCATGCAGTAGAACACCTATTCATGTAAGAACTGGCAAGTTGTAATGCTCATAGGCTCATTTCAAGGCCTGACTTTTTGCTTACCTTCCTTCTCAGCGAAAGTAGACATGATGATAAAATGGATAACAAAGGCGACTCCCAGAAGAGTCATTGTCTTGGATAGGATCTGTGCCATTTTCCCCAGTCCTCTTTTAGGCTCGCCAACACCGGTTCTGCAACGATGATGTGTTGTAGTTGTGAAGCTGCTTCGGCAACAACTACCACAACTTGCTCGGCCGCTGTTTTTGTATGTATCTCCAGTGACAACGTTGCAGCAGCAGTTACCACCACATCTCCTGCCCAGAATAGGCCTAAGGAAGGAAATGCAATTACAGGTACAGTAACACGGTAACCGAATCAACGAGGAGAAAGCAGAAGCAATGGTATTTATGTTGTTACCACCACCGCCACTGCTTATAATATGTCGTCTCTTGCAACAGTAATAACTAGTAGATGAGCCTCCTGGCACTATTCTTCGGATCGATGAGAACAATGGCTGTGCCGCGGAGAGTTGGGATCGTGAGGATGATGATGTTGGTGAGAACCAGCAAATGCAGTAATTAATTGGATTCACCAATAGTCCACTAAGGAAAGCAATAGCAAGCGTGCGAATTTCTCGCACGACGATCCCTGTAAAAGACAAAAATGTTCTAATCACATTCCAACACCAATGCGTGCCACTGGATTTGTCCAATTCCTCAGATGTGGGGATGATGATATTCCCTGTTGTTTCCAGCGACCCAATTCTACCAGCTGTACTTTGGGTTGACAATGGAGAAAGCGTGGCTGTTGTAGACTTGCAGGCGACAGTAGGAATGCTATTTCTTGTAGTATCGAAATTACAAAGTGTATTTTCAGTGGCCAAGAAAAAACCGTTTACTTCTGGTATATCTGCAGGATTCAATGTTACGGGATCGGCGGATGTCAATGTGGATCCTGATAAATTACCACTACTATCCACACAACTATCACTGCTGTCGTTCCATTCTACGACACGGATATCAGTGCTGTCGCTGCCGTTTTTTGAATATATATTGGTTCTAGTAAAATCGACGGTGTCCTCTGTGGTAATGCTAGTTGTTCCTCTATCGCTCAAACAATTGTCTTTCAAACGAACGGTGGGAACTCGGGAATTCCACCGATACATTTAGCAAACTCCGATTATCCTATTTTGGAGATCGGAGTTTGTGGTCGCCCGCACTTTGTGGAACTTAATGTAATATATATGTATGTGCAGTGATAATAATATTCTATATTAACGTCCTATTTTGATATCTGAGAGCACGAGACATTGAGTCCTGCTGTGCTCTTAGACGCAGTCGGCTGTGACTCTTCAGCAACCACTTTCACTGGAACACATGCACATTGGTAGAATGTCTACTGCCAAAATGATGATGATACTTGTAGTTTAGAGGCAATTCTTTTTGGATCATTGAGTTTTTGTCTTTGTTCCTTCATTTCACAAAATATACTACACTAGAGTATACACCTACACCCAAATATGTTTGAAGTGAAAGAAAAGCATGATTCTTTGGTTTGTTACGGCTCCATCAAAGTTTGATCTTCTCATAACTATCGACCAATATCCTATTGTATTCTTTCAATATCATGGCTCATACATGGCTTACGATAATGAAAGCTGCCGAGTGTAGCTCTAATCACTCACTTTAAATAGGTCTTGCCCACAAGACCACTTTACTTGTTGAGGAATAAACCGATAATGTTTTTTCCATCAGTTTTCTCCAGTTGCATTATGCTTTTTACAACTTCCATTCCATTATTCGATAGACAATAACCGCAGAATTTCAACTTGTAAATATGTTGTTCACTGATGATTACGGTTATATTTTTATTTGTACTTTGGGCAACTGGTGACTGTCGATATCGACTTAACTTCACAAACACTGTATGAACAACCAATTTAAAGTTTGGAAAGGTTACAGATAAAACAATCTTGTCATTAGACAAAATTACACCTTTCAGACACTTTTTTATTTTAAAAATCTTTGTTATTTTGCCCTCTGCAAAGCTTGCATACTTACTTGAATGGAAGGTTGTCCTTGAGGTTTATTGGTGATACTCAATTTCCTTCTCACTTCAATCCGTCTCTCAGGTTTGGCCTTGCCCGAATGATAAGTTGGCAGATATCTGGAAGTAGACCACAGACAAATAAAAAAATATAATAAAAAATTTAACAAAATTCCAAGGATCTTTTTGGACATGCATTTACACCAAACTTTTTCTTTAAAAGAGTTCACCGTGAATCTAACAACAATAATATAGTGGATGTGGGTAGAGCATGCTTTTTCAAAATTTCCTCGTAATTTATTCAATCGTTTTTATATAGTTTCGCAGCTATCTCATGAAGCTTTCCTTTAAAAAATAGGGCAAGATTTAAGATTTGTGAAAAGACATTCATCCATGGGAGTTCTTTAAAGGAGCGAAGGCTCATGAATATAAAATCGGTAAACGTGGGAAACTCTGCCTGACAACTTACTCGGAATAATTTATGCATTGAGTGGTTTTCTTGAATCTGTTTGTGCATGCATTTACAGTATTCCATAACATTATTATACAAGCTACAGTTTTCCTACACAACAATGTACAATTAACATTTATATGGTGCATGTTATATAGTTATACTATGGTCTTATAAAGAAACGTTTATTTCCTTATCCTTTATGAATGTCTAGGGTAAACAATAAAATTGACCTTCTATTCTGTTTGAGCTCGCATAAAGAACTTAGCTTGTCATCATCTATATTCTACTAGATTCTAGAGAAAGTTTACCCTTGAACTAAAACTTGTGCTTTGTTAGCACTTTGAAATATGTAATTGTACATCACCCGCCTCTTCTTGTTTAAAACATGCACATCAAGTAAAAGCCTACTTGATAAAGAAAGAATGCATAGTCGCTGCTAGATTTTATCTCTTCAGGATCTTACTAATAAGGATAAATTGAAGCCCAACATTTCCAAAGTAAAGGTAAAAACTAGAAAGGAATGGATTCAATAAATTTACAACACTATACCGTGTTTTATAATAATCGAAATCCAGTTTGAGCTATCAAACAAACCAGTACTTCTTCTACCTATATTACTTTTATTAATGCAGCTAGGTATACATGTCTTACGGAACTACACACAATACCTATTGTAATAGTACACACAGGTACTTGCCAACTTTCCAGTTATCTTCATGTCTGCAAAAACTGAACAGAATAAAGTACAATTTTTAGAGTTTTAAACGTTCGCAATGAAAGAAAGTGGCCAGATGAGTAGTGTTTCTGGAGAAAAACAAATGCATAACGTTCAATATGCCTATAAAACCCACACAAATTCTCAATGCGTAATATCTAATATATAGTACTCATGCTTGACTGGTTTTTACTAACCAACCACCGCCATCGTCATCATGAAGTTTATACATCCAGTTTACTATCGATTGGTAGCATTTCGTTTAAGAAAACTTTTTTTCTGCCAATAATAACATATTGCCGTAAACTTTTAGATTGAGTATCTAAAAACACTATTTGAAAATATGGAATGTGTATGAAAACGTGCCCGTAATAATATAGAAAGGAAGCCCGGTGTTAGTGTAAATTATAAGCGTAGACGCAGTTGCATCTTCTTCCGTGAACGCTCTATTGACGTCGAGTTTATAGGAAGTAGTAAATAACATGAAAGTAAATGTACCTATGTAACATGTGAGCTGTAACATCCGCATAAGTTCAAAACTGATACTCCTTTACCATTCAAGTGCGGGGTTGTGCGCTTCTTTTTGGTAAACTCTAGCATCACAAGAGAGAAAGTTTTGACAGCATTTCTGCTATACTTTCACGATATATTATGTTCAACATAATGTTCAATTTTGTTGATATACTATTATTCCATGCCCGTTTGCATTTCATATCATAATAAGAGCAAACACTGCGTGAATGGATTTGATATACTGGCTTTCGTACAGAATGGCAGATTTTTGTGTTTTCCAAAGCCAAAGAATACGAACCGAGTATAAAACAGATATTAAGTACGTGAGCCGCGATGAACAGAAAGAGAGCAAAGAGAATAGGAATAAGCAACGAGTCGGGAAATGAAGATGTCATCTTTCACTTCTCGTTTCCCACCAAAGTGCAAAAGCAAGCTTCAGCATTACTTTGGTTCATTTACGCATTGTGCGATGGAGGAGTATACGAAGCGAATAAAATTCCGCGGGGAACTTGAATCTATCTTGGCTTGGCGTACTTCCTTGCAAGCGACAGTTTTTATGGATTCGCGTAAGCAAATGCAGGCAAGCATAAAACTCTACGGTTTGGTCTCCATACAGAGTGCGCTCTTAAATGCTGCGATAGTTATAGTTTGGTGTGAAGTTCTCGATTGGACTGGTGGCTGGCTATCTTTATTGGCTTCTTGATTTTCATAGAAAAAATACACAGAGTACATTAATGGTATATAGCAATCAGGAGGATTCATTCCGTATGACATAGAATTTATCGAAGGTATATTATGTAGAAGCATTTATTTGTACGTTGATTCAATCCTTGTAAAGTCGAATTGAAGTAAAGCTTTGTTTGCTTGGAATTGCTAATACTAGCTATTTGTAGGTCTATACAGGTATTGGCATTTCTTTCGTTTTTGCCTTTTGGTTTTCCGGATTTGAATGGCATGACTCATTTAACCAATCCCCCAACTACGCAAACATTGTTCATCACCTATTGTTGATTATTCAGAACAAGAAAAACATCCGGACTTGTATTTTTGTCGCAAAAGTTCAGATCATGTTTTGTGTAAAATACAGGAAGCGACAAAATTTTATGTAGTCATTGTTGTACTTGTAGTAGTTTAACAGTTGTTTTGCTAATAATAAATGTTGTACCTACCTATGTAGTGTATTCGTATATATTTCAAAAAAGAATCCACTGATTACAAAAATCTAACAAAAGCTGCCTCCAAATAATATTATGCATATTCATACTGTAGCATGGAAAAGCAGTTTTGAAAGGGAGGGATCCCATGTGTATTTCTTTCGAGTTCATTATACTTTCCGCTCCTCCAAAAACACTAAGTGAATACAAATTGTTAACTGAATGTTTATACAAAACTGTGTGAGTCCCCAGGGATGGCATTACTGTTATGGCTGGCAACTTGTTTCTTGATACATACAGAAACAAACGGTCTTGTAAGCGAAGATATAAATATTATCCCTCCTGTAAATGCATACAGGACAAGGTCTGGATAGGAAAAGTCGGCGAATAAAAAATATGACAGCTGCTGATTCTACTACCAAAAAGAAACCCGACAAATATTGCACACGTTTTGGCCAACAGCAAATAGAAAAAACACTCTGTTCCTCTTTGCACGCTATATTTGGAAACTATATGGTATTGCCAGATCGACTATATGTCGCCACCATTCGTAACGTGATCAAGGAAGGATCAAAAATATGTTCTCATTTCTTGTGACAAGTATGTATTTGCTGTGTTAGAATTCCAACGCATTGCTCTGCTTGAATTTTTTTCATATGTTCCGTTGAAAGACTCATTGTAAATGCCTGAGAGAGAGAAAGAGCACACAACCATCAAACAAAGCACTCATTCATTTTTTTGTTTGCATTTCGTGCTGCTTTGCCTGCAAATGGAATCGAAGGTTGTTGAGTCGGAGTTGATGTGAACAAAAAATTGTCCTCTACCTATTCTACTACTCTCGAAAGAACACTACATGCCTGTAGTCATTTTTTACGAAGTTGCTTATTAAATGAAGAATAAAAGTTTGAGATGATTTGTCGTGATATGCTCTAATGGTGATGAATTCATACGGACTTTGAATTGCGTTAGGAACATTCATTGCTTTGAAATGATGATTTATGGGGGTTATTCCACTACCACTACCGATTCTGTCGCCGCTGCTTGCAAAATGCCATGCGATTTTTATCGCTATTTCTCAAGGGAGTTAAAGCTGTATATTTAACAGCATGTATGCTATTGCTGGATTTCCTGTATGCCGTAATACAAGTACGTAATACGACGATAACGCAGCTGGCCCTTTTTGAACTTTTCGGCACTATGGCTTTTGATGATGTTGTTGACGATGTGTCGAGTACCATTTGAAAACGCAATACAACACTGCGATGACGTTCCGCTAAAATAACAAGAGTAGTGAAAACACAAAGACAGCTTTTATTTCTAAATCGTATTAATGATTCAACGATTGTAAGTTTGAAAAAACATTGGAATATAAAGGGAAAAATACACAGCGTGGAAATTTGTATGCGCTTGTATTCCACGGCCAGTTTATTACTTGTATAATTAACCTCTCCGGTTGTTTTAGATGTTGTTACAACTACTCCGGAGATTTCTCGGTATGGTAGACATAACATTTTGCTCTGTATAGTGAATGAGTTTAAGAGCATGCAGAATCGAAATGGAACAAAAGCATGATTGAACAGAGAACAGACAGAAGGAATGACATAAGGAGTGAACGAACAACTGTAAAAAAGTAAGTGAAAGTACTAATGAGGTAGAGTCTTTTTATTGCTATTCTCCCGACATGATACGTCTTGCTTCTTGCTGCTGCTGATTCCTGGCTTCATTTTTTATGATTCATGCATATAACATGAAGGCATAGGCGTCTGTGGTAGTGAAAAGGGAAAGAATCGAACGCGATGAAAAGAACATTAAACCTCATTTATACTAGGTTTTTATGACTGCAATGCCTTTTATAGATACTCGTAGAGGGTCGTGAGTAAATGCTAGTTTGATGGGATTAAGGGTATTACGCTGCGAGTCCTTGGAAGAATTGCTATTTCA
This sequence comes from Entomobrya proxima, assembly GCA_029691765.1. Lineage (NCBI taxonomy): Eukaryota > Metazoa > Arthropoda > Collembola > Entomobryomorpha > Entomobryidae > Entomobrya > Entomobrya proxima. The sequence continues at coordinate 3,551,688 of CM056170.1, forward strand.
TGCCATTCATATAAATACCCTTAAGAACTCTGTATTACACCCATTCTTTTGAATCGAACAATGCGCCAACAGCTTGCTTAAAGGAAAAAAGAGAAAACGTTGTTTTCTTTGTGCTCTTCAAATGCGTGTCAAGTCAGGTTTGCTTGCGCATAGGTACAGTTGTGTAATATAATGGATTTTGTATCATCTGTAAAAATTAATGAAAAAACATTGACCATCACTGCAATTCTGAGTATACTTAAGTACAAGGCATCAACAGTAAAAATTCGCGAGTGTGCACAAAATATTAACTCTGGATATTAAAAATACTATACAGTAAAACCTTGACTGCTAAATGTTATTGAAATGGTGTTTGGTAAAAAAAACTGCCGCAGATAAAGCTATTGCGAAGAACCAAATTTTGGTGTTTCCAAATCATACGAATGTTAGGAACTTTTCTCAATATGATATTTTAAAAAAGAAACTTTCAGTAAGAAGTGATTTCCTTTATTCCCACAGCTTACAAATAACTTCTGTTTTGAATGATACTGCTTTCTCGCTGGGGACTGTCATTCAGGTTCAATCTTTTTCTTGTACCTGTTTATTTCCAAATAAATCCCGACTGGCTAGCTACTTGTACTGCAAACACTGTTTATTACAATGGACTATGACTATGGGCACTAGCTGTAGTAAAAGTTCATTGTATTGTAGCTGTTTACTGCAGCACTGCTTGTATATTTGGCCGTACTTACTGTTGGTAATTTTATATAAATTTTACTGTTTTTAAGAGCTCTAAGAATTTTGTTGCTATTTTTCTAAGCATGGTATTATTGGTATTGTCCGACCGAGCACGTGTCCCAAAGATATGACTACTTCTTTAATGCATTTTATGTCAAATCTCAAAATTTTCAAGCAGAAATGTATGAGTGTGATAAACAATGTGTCGTGCTGTTGGATGAGTTTCTTGACTTGTTTGGCTATGGTATTTTTGTACTTAAAATATCATGCTACAAGGTTCTACCAAGGTATTGTATTTCAGTTGTTCTTATGTCTGTACAGTCTCATCCTGCAAATCAGTCGGAGTCACAAGCGTGAAATTTTTCTTGGAAATTGAACTCCAGCGATGATACCGCTCCGTGGTAATACGGTAGAGCACCACGCAGAAACGTCATCGAATAAAGTCACTTTGTAGCTTACAGCTATATTATGGCATATAAATAGGGTTTTAAAGCACGGGAGAACGAGCAGGATATATGCGACCAAGGGCCTCATCCAACAAACCAGACTAAGGTCTTAACCTCTCGCGCTAGTCTTAAGCCTGGCAAGAGTTGCTTGTGATGAATTGATAACGAGACAGATCCAAATGCGAAGGTTGGAAAGATCCAATTTATCTTCGCTTTAGTTACAAAAACCAGGAAGACGCAGAGGAAAGAGAGAGTGTGTGTGAGAAAAAAAGAGAAAGCGATGGTCTTCCTTACTTTTGTGTGTATTTTTTTACGTACGAAGCTCCTCTTCACTTTCATGAATACATCTATAAGTGTTCACTAGCTATAACAGAAAACGCAACGAATTCTAAAATTGTATGTATAAATGAACTTGATCAGTTCAGCACGCTGTGTGAGCCGCTGAAAACGAAATTTTTGTAGTGTAAAAATATATGTGTATACACCAGTCTTCGATTGCTTTACCACTAGCTAAACACTACTACATTTTATACAAAACTAGTATATCGAATCTGTGGACCTTGTCTTTTTTTTTCTTTTTCCTCTCCAAAAACTTCCTGAACCATATGGCTTTCATGGTGTCTTAACTCAGTAAAGAAGGTTCTTTTCTTTTTTTCTCCTGCATTTCTCCTTCCACCACCGACGTTTCTCAGTTATTCTAGTAGAATTACTTTACGCCGCACATGTACACATATATGCATTCTGTAACTGTATCCTTCATTGCAAAAAAACAACTCAAATACATATCGTCCCTAAAGGTTGTATACGCACCCGCCGCTACACATAAGAGAATGGTTTCGGATGGTTGACTGGTTGCTGGCACTGGTGGTGTGGCATGAGTAGACATTGTAGGATGCGAAATGGACAGGTACATTTTTGGTGTCAAAAGTGGAATTCCGACTACTTTTTTATTGTCAGGTTTTTCCCAAGAAGTCACCATAATAATGGGATCCTCCAATATGTTTCTTTCTGACTGGAAGGATATTAAGAGCTTTGAACGTAGGAAGGGGAACGACGGGTTGCAAAGACGAAGAAAACAAGTTCTTTCATAAGCTGTAACACGAGACTGGCAATACAAAAAGTGTACCTACGAGTAAATGCTGAAATGAAATAAGACCATAATTGTGAATGGAATAAAGTGTGTGTGAGTGGAAAGAAAGAGTGAAAAAAGAAAAGAAAAAGTAGTAGTGTCAGAGGGATACATGAAAGGACGCTGAAAGTATCAAATAATATGAAAAAATTGAAAGGGAAAGTCTAGTCAATTATTATACACCGCATTTCAGTGTGTCCTCTCGTTCAACAGTACACTACCATAGCGTATATGTCTTTATCTGACGTGTATAGAGATATTAACAACGAAGCCGCACAAACCACTCCAAGGATTTCGTTGGTTTAGGAGGAATGCGATGATATAAACACAAGCTTCTTCCGAGTCATGTTTCCTGCTTGCCCTTGTGCTTCTACTCTTGAACTGGCTTGCGAATGAACATATCTGCAGTATGAGCATATCAAATAGGCATGATATACAAAAACATATTTCGAGATGTGTTGTTCAGTCAAGAGAAAATTGGAAGGGAGCGAGGGAGGAAGTACAGTAAGTAACTTTTAAACACCAACAACTTTGTAATTGACTTTACTAGAGCATGTAGTACGGCGTGCTGATGAACGTTACTTTTGGGAAAGAGAGGAAAAAGGAAATTCTAAGAATCAGGTGAATTAGTCCGCAAATGACATTGAAGACTGTTGATGTGTTGTTTGAAGCCTTTCACCCTCTCTTTCTCTCTTCTGCTTTTCTGTCAGGCTGAGGTTTTTGCTAGATATGCTCTGACAAGGAGCTTATATAATGTTGAGGTCTGACAAAATTACATTTTCCGGTAAAACAATAAACACTTTCTCTGCTACTTAGAGGAGTGAAAGTGTTGCACTATCCTTTGTAAAGTTTGTACTGCTTTTACAAACCCAAACTGAAGAATTCAGAACATAAGTTTAGTCCAATTAATTATATTATTTCTTGAACATCTAAAAAGAGCTGAACATTTTCTCTCAATCTCTCTGTTTCTGTACAATTATTTCTTTTGAAACAACCTTGTACTTGTTTTGCCTGCACGCGAAAGTAAATGAACTGTGATTTAGGTACTGGCAGGGTTGAAATAAAACTACTGAATTGTAGGCTCATAATATATGTTTGCCTCTTGACTGCTTTAAAAATTACTGCATGCATGCATGAATGAGTTAAGAGATATCAAGATAACGGTAAAATATTACTAAGCCAGGTTTACTTCAGCTTTAAGTTGGGGAGCAAAAAACTTTCGCTGCTCCTTGACCACTTCTAAGAATTTCCAAATTGATATATAAAGTTTACTTGTCATATATATACTATCAACTTGCAAAATTCTTTAAATACTTTTCTACGCTTTCTCGGCTAATTTAACCTAATCACGAATCGTGTAGACGTCATTCTACGGTTGTTTACTCGTCATATGGAGTGAACTTGCACTGTCAGTCTTGCTCATAATACGGGACTAAATAAAATTAAATATGATACATATACTTATCTTTATTATGCGTAAGAGTTTCTAAACTGAAACGAATCGTAATAAAACCAAATTACACTTACACAAGCATAAAATATTCAATGTTAGCGACATTTTAGTATGTCATTCAGTTGTTGTCAGTTATTTACATAAACCTGGAAAGTATTAGCACTAATTATGTACTAAAATTTACACATTCAGACTGCGAGTTTGTAGAATTACTTTTTAGAAATCTACATCATAATGTCAGAAGGCAAAACGTGCTACACTAATTTCTAGCAACAACATTTCCATTTGAATCATTTGCTCATCTTATAGTCACATTCGACATACGCATTAATAAAGCTTGCCTAATCACGCCATTAGTTAGTTACAAAGGAGAAACAATTTTGCAAAAGACGACGTTGAAAGATGAATTCATCAAGCATCCAAAGGTACACTGAAAATCCATTGCTTCCTGCCACATATATTATTTAAGACACGGTTTAGTAATAAGGACGTCCGGGATACAACGTTGCAATCTTCAAGCTTATTCATATTTTAAAAGCCCTTGTAACCTACAAATTCATGATCAACTCTCGAAAAAAGAAATGAGCATCCCACTTCAGCTTCATAATATTCTTCTCGTGCATTCACATCATGTGCGAATGAATACACATACTGATGCACACACATTCTCACAAAAAGCCCTGTTAAAATGGAATGGAGATATATAGCTAAGAAGCTTTCTTTAAAATTCTAATAAATTCTTAGCACACCCGTCAACATAATGGATGAAAGGCTCTTTTGAGATGAAGGAAAGCATCATTTCTAAAGATATACAACATACAAGGATGTATGAAAGGTTAACAGAAGTTCGAACGTTGTTCTTTTGCCTGTAAATGGGAACGCACAAAACATGAAAACACTAGGACAAAATACGTTTTGTAACTGGGATATATAGTGATGTATCTAGTTCTGCTATTTTTACTTGTGAATAAAGAGAAGATGAGAGAAATCCAGGGCTTTTCTCTAGAGAAGAAAGTGATTATGAAGCGAGATAAAAACTGCTCTCACTGGAATAAATATGTTTGTTTGAATGCTTCTGTTACACTTTGCCAACAGCAATGCTAAAGTAGCATTTTTGTGTGTATAAATATATATCTTGAGATGGAAAATGCAAATATTTCTTGGAAATGACTATCGCTCAATCGAGGAACATGTCATTTCATTTTATGCTTTGGCATGATGAAAACTTTATAAACGTACATATATACTATAGATTATTTACTTGCCTCTTCTGAATAAAATTCTTTTGTACTCCTAGCTGATGTATTCAACAGAAAAATGTAAAAGCAATAATACCATACTTCAAGGGCATATTATTATTTGGAAACTATGTTTTTGAGCCTAAGCTCTTTTGACGTGCACACTTTTACTTTTATTATTAGCCTTTTTCAGAATGTGAGTTTTGCAAATGTTTCATCTGAGAGGATCTAGATATAAGACGCACAGTGCATAAGAAAACTCTTTAGCTCACAATGCTAGCTTGCTATAAACAAAAAATAGTAGTGTGTTAACTGAGTACTAGAAAGACGACTTTTTTCAAACTAATGAATAATCAATGAAACTTCACACGTTCGGTGCAATGTTCATCTCCTATCGACTCTTTGATTTTCTTCACTTGTCCTAAATTTTATATTTAAATCACTTTTACGAGTTGAATCAGACCTTTTGCACAAACGATATTCTTAAAACGACCATACTAACCATAAGATGCAGCAGTAGAAAAAAGACTTTCCACCAAGAGTCAAGTATCAGGAGCAGCCTATGAATGTCCTGAATGTCGTTGTCGTGTTGAATACGGAACCATATTAACACGGACATTCGCCGATTTTAAAACGAAAACCTTATTGGAAAAGGTAAAAGTTTTCCCATTGAACTGAAAGAATTTCCATTGAGAGTACTTTTGATACATCACATTCTTAAGGAGAATCTACTTGTTTTTATCTCCCGTTTCACATATAGATAAGTAAAATAGTAAGAAATGCTCAGAGAACTCTGAATAATTCTTTGTTGTTTACGAAACTGAGATAAGTTTTGTTTGCTATCTTGTCATCCTTCAAAATGGTATATATCTTACTTGAAATAAATTCAGAAGATTATTGAAATACTGATCATGAACTGAAAAATATGCGAAATTTAATAAATTTTGAATGTTGTGCATGTATGTTGATTTTGTTTACAAAATTTTGCATCTATTCAGTGGAATTCTTTCAGGGTTTTACAAAGTGTAATAATACGTTTGATTTTTATTTTAAAAAAATATGAGTTCTTATGAAACGCATTTCAAACTATGCACTTATTTGGAAAAATGAAAATACTTTGCATTACTACACGATACCAAAATAACGAGAAAAAAGAAAAGCGTAGCAATCTGAATTGAATTGAAACATGCAAACTTTTCTATCAAAGGGTGAGCAAACATTTGATATGTAAAATATCTGCCAACTGATTTCTGCGAGTAATTGTGCTAAATCATCGAATAAAATTACTCGAAGATTAAATGTAGATAAGGTAAAGTAATATATGTACAGGTGATGAAATTTGTGACAAAATTGCCAAGAAAGTTTTTTTCCTAAGCTTTTATATGGGGTTCGTGTAAATACATATGTTAACTTTGTGACAAGGACATTGTGTGACCCGCTGGTCGTGTTATTACATTGATGCAGCAATGCAATGCAGTTGTAGTGGTTGGTCTCATTTGCTGGATGCTAATGATAGGTATGTAGTTTCATTTTTCACGGTTTTAGCTTTAATGGTTTTTTGACATGAAAGTGAAACATGGTTTGGTAAAAAAAGGCACTGAGAAAACCTAATTGACAAACAACAAAACATTAATTAAGATGGACCGAGCTCCATGAATGACAAGTTTCTCTAGTAGTTACAATACAACAAATACAGGGCACACTACTATAATGAACCACTGTATTGGTGCTACTGGCCAGCCAAACGCCATTAAAATACAGAAGTAGGTGCATAGTGTACATAGTTGATAGTGTGCACTGGACACGGAATATAATGTAATGTTAAATGTAAAGTGCTGGAAGTATTGATTTCACCTTGATACAATACACATCACATCAAAACCTCGGTCATGTTAATTCATTCACCGTTGGTCTCCGTGCCCGCATTTGGAGTGCTTAAGCCAAATTTTCGGTCGATTTAATTGGCATGATCGAATTACTTTTGGGTTTTGATGCTTCACTCATTCTATCCATCTAACTGCTCAAAATCACGAATGGGAAGCAATATTACCGTTATTTCTGTGCCGTCATTCTCCACCAAACTCGTGTAACTTTTTATTCTTCATGTTTATACCCAGTGAATTCTTTTTTCCTCGACAACTGAAAATTTTGCAACAAAGCAAAGCAAAATAAACGATCAATGCTACATTCTTATAACCTATAAGAGAACAATGGGTTACATCATATAGCATTATTACAAAAAGTTTTTGTAAATAGTCAAGTTTATTCGTCTGAAAAATTCCATGGATTCAAAAACATCTGTAGCATCGAATATTGGTATAAAAAAATACACGCAGCAAAATCCTAATAGCTTAAGGCTTAAGGAAATTCAGACATTGTACTGAATGAAGGCTTTTTAAGTGATTGAAAATGTAAAATTGAGTTTAATTCCAACCATTACAAAATTCCGTAAAAGGTTTACTTGAAAATTACTACTGTGTGGAATCCCCGTTCTTTAATAAAAGATGACATAAACGGTGGACTGACAAGCGTGTATGAAATATTAAATATTTCAAGAGCGATTTAGCAGGCCCATAAAACACACCTCTTGCCTTTTTATTTCACACTTTTTTGATGACAAGTATCATGCAATTCAAAAAGTAGGGCTACCGTTTATTCTTCACTTTTGCCTGGACAAGTTCATACACATTATTAATATCTTACTTTATTATGACGACGCAAAATATCTTTGGAATATAATAAAAATGTGCTGAATTGGTGTTAACTCCCATAGTCCCATATTATGAATGGAAGCACACACGCTAATCACCGTATTGTATATGTACCTATGGTTTCCGTCTTTGTTTATTCATTGCATCAGTAAACAGAAATGGAAAAAACCATGCAAAGAACTACTTGTTCATTTCCATACTATTTTTGCGCATCTAACAACTGTGAAATTAGAATAATTTAATGGGAAGATAGTTGCACTCTTGTGATTTTCGAAAAAGGCGAATTCGAAAGAAGGAAAGATACTACTCATCTCATAGATTATTTGAGATGTAATATATATGTATGTACCTATATACTGTAATTTATGCATGTTAATCTGAGATAAAATTTGTGAATACTGTAATGTAAAGTATAGAGTAAAAGTTTATGAATGAAACTTACATACCTAGTCATATGTTATTATAATATATAAAATATTATTCATCGCATTATCACATGTATCAACACCGTTTCCCCATAAGAATGCACATTCCATGAAAATATAAATCACTATCAACTTTGATAAATGATTGATTTTTGACAAAATATTTGTCAAGAAAAGTTTTCTTAGTAAGTATAGCATATAATTCTAAATATTCATATTTATACGTAATATATAATGTGTAGCTTAATGGTCCCGTCTTATTTCCCAGGAAAGCAAAGAATGCGTCACTACCACTCCCAGTCACATACATCACACTTGAATGATGACTATGAACGAGAAAAGGTAAGGTAGTAGGTAGACACGAGGTATTTATGTAACTAATTCTCATTGTGTCATCTCCATTTTTTATCATCACAAAAAGAAGAAAACCTTCGCGTACTCTTTCTTCTTCTAACGTTTGCTCTCTTTGCACGGCGTGGTGCGCCGGAGAGTAGTGTTTGTTGGCTCTTCTTGTGAAAATGAATCCTATGCAGCTGATGAAAGCATCAAGGTTTTTGTGTCGTTTCCTAAACTGCTTCTGGAGTCTAGTGTGCTTTTGTGTATAAGTGACGGGACGCACACACTGATCCTATGTTTTGGTGAGTAAAAGGCAGGCAAGTGAATAGGTCGGGCTTTTCGAGGGAAGAGAGCGAAAGTAAAAAGACGAAAGAAAAAAGAGAAATGAAAAGGTAAGTTGAGCAAGTAACAGTCATCCGTATGGATTTATAGAATATTAAGATATATTATAGTCTAGGACTACGATGCAAAAAGGTAGTCATCCATCCGACACATTCGTTTTCTGTCTCTTGTGGCTCTTCGTCTGACAGTGACGAAGTATTCGCAAAAAATCAATGAAAAAATCTTGCTGGATGAACGCCTGCAAGATTTTTATTTATGACATAAGACCACCGCCACGCACTCCTTTCTTTTTTTATTTACTCTCTGGTATAAAATAAGGAAACTAGCTTCCCATGTCCGCACAACTTTTTTCATTCAAAAAAATGATAGCTGGAAAGAAAATGCCTGAAAATATATTTGGAAAATGATGACGAAAACTCATGCATGTGCGCCTTAATCCTTATGGACATACAGAAAAACGAACAAAAGTATCGATATTTTTCCAATAGTAGTAGTAGATATTCCTTAGTATTGAAACTTAAAGAAGAGTAAAATCAGTAGCAATTCCGTTTTATAGTTCGTTCAACAAATGAAACAAAATGTGAAAGTAAGAAAAAATTGTTTAACTTTTTTCAAACGAAAGGAAAAAATATCCTCTTTCTTTCTATTGAACGTAAATGAAGCATACAGCTTTTAAAACGCTCAAAATATTATAGTTGAAAACTTGCTTTAAACTTTTCTTGTCTTGCTCATCACTTATATGGCTTGAGGGAAGAGGCAGAAGGAAAGAAAAATGAAAAAATTCAATACCCCGACTTCTTATACACATTTATAACAGAACACATTGTTTAAGCATTTTCTTTCTACGGAGTGTGTAGTTTGTACAAAGTAGTTGGGATCAAGAAACAAAAGAGAAAGTACGAATAAAAACAAAGGAGAAAGCAAATAAAGACATAAGAAGAAGAATCAAAAAGTAACGTGAAAGTAAAAGTTGAAGATGTAAGAAAAAGAAGAGAGAGACCAAGACAAATGTGTTTTACCTGAAAGGAAAAAAGTTTTAAAATATTAAAGCAACTTTCACTCCATGAAAGGGTTGTACGCACATGACGCAAGGAAAGAAGACATTGTTCTTCGAGAACAGCGCAACATGTATTATGAGAGTACCTTGACGTTCACGTTCATAGAGTTTAGACACAAACGTCTTCAATTTCATGCAGCAACCCCGAAAAAATCACCTTACTCAATATTCTTGACTGACGGTAATATCTTCAAGGTGAAGAAACCATGATGGTAGAACCTCCAGAAACATGTATCATTTTGCAATAATAACTGTATCAAAGTTGCTGTTATTTCCATGAAATCGAAGATGGAACAAGAAGTAAAACATAAGTTTGTTGATATCAAGTTTTTCAAGACAACTGCTTCTTACTTTTGCTTGCATGCAATGCCATAATTTTTTTCCTATTTCTTAAGAGCAGTCGTTATAATCGCTGGGGAATGAAGGTAATGCGACATGAAAGTTACCAAAGTATAATGTCCTTGCTCTTACTGACGCATATGGTGCCGATAGGCTCCAACGATAGCAAGGTGTGTGCAGATGAACTTTTTTGTTCACTCGTTCCACGTGGAACAAATCAATGATTCCAGGTTTTAATTCAGAAGAAAGAACACACTCCTAAGGTAGGAACTTAAATACCATTCTCTTTGCCGATTTCTCTTGCATGCATTATGTACGCACGCGGTAAAGGTTTTTTATTAGTATGGAGTACTAAAACGCTGTACATAAATTTGGTTGTGATGCAGTTATTCTGTAGATAGTTCCGCATTATAGCAAAATTGAATCAGAATAATGGGTTGTTAAGAATAAAGGTAATTGTATTTTCATGGGGTCATACATTGACCGAACGCGGACGGGCAATCAATTCGAAAAGGAAGGTTGCTTTGCTGCATACATGCAGTTTACAGATTTCATGAGCGTGTTTCCTAGTCTTCCAATTATAGGAATTTTATATTGCTCCTGTAAAACATAGTATAAATCAGTCAACCAACAATACTCCATCACAGTCACCGGCAACCCAACTTTAACGGTAAAATATGCATCCCTTAGCTGTTTCTCTACATGTTATTCTTGTATATTCATGCATAATGTTTATCTAGCCACCACCCCTCAGGTTACGACCCTGTTTCACCAATGCATTGCAGTCTAGTACCAAAGCAAGTTCTGCTTTCCCTTCACGTGATGCGTTTCCATGCTCAGCTGCCGCAATATTTTTTATAGTGCTCTCCACCAGACATGTCAGGCGATTCGTTATTTTGGTGATATGTATACATTATTCCCGTTGATCAGATTTTATGGATGATTTATTTGGACGGATTCTCCTCTTGAATAAACCATCATCGCGTGCATACGACCTTTCCTTTGTAAAACAACGTGTGTAATGCAATGGGTGTAGTTAGAATACTTTTGTATATGAAAACAGTGTGTAAATGTAAAGAAAACATGATGTACAAGTTCAAAAACCAAACACCACTGTAATGTGGATCTACACTGCATGCAAACATTAAATATTTAGACAAAGTTGACTGTTTAATATTGCATTACATGCCTTGAAATACACACTCCCAATGACAATTACATTACCATTGTATATTTTCATACGCAAAAATAATGTTTTAGCTGCTTATTTTTTAGAGGATTAACACAACTTGTGCACCTTTTATATGTAACTGACTGTAATGTGATGTTTGATTTATCCCCGCAACATATTTAGTTTTTTACTTTACTCATACCTGAAGCCTTGAATGTTGGGGAAGGTGTCAGATAGGTGCTTGAACTGCTGAATTGTATACTTTTATTGATTATATTCAATAAAAGACTAATTTAGCAGATAATCAAAAATGATTTCAAAGCGTAGCTTGAAATAACGTCCAGTAAGAAGGAAGCCAAAATTTGGCTGCCAAATAGCGAAGGAAGAAGTGAGGTTGTGTGTTTAGAAGCCTAGTATTACTTAATAGTTATCACCAAATCACCATCGTATGCATCTCGGAATATTTATTTTAGTTAGCTTTGAAACGCTATTTACTGAAACTTTACAAGAAAATATGCTATCGACTTGCAAGCGAAAACAAATGATTACTTTTACTGCTAGGCAACTTTCCCGGAAAAGCGCAGAACACAAAGCTGTTTCATCATTGTACATTTTCAATATTTTACCTCTTGGGCATAATGCACAATGTTTGCTTTCAAATATTGGATGCAAAAAGGCAAATAATGACTGTCAAGTTTCTGATGATGTCTGTTTCTTTTTTGGAAGAAAAAAGAAATCGGTAAAAAGAAAAATGTATAAAGCCTTTGGGAAATATGTTTCCAGAAAAAAACTATATGAGCATGAAATTTTTTCTGTGTATAAATTCTCTCTTGATTCTCTGGTATTTGTATACCGACAGTTAACTGACAGAAAAATGATTTTGCATGCATTGTTTGTTGTGATTGTAAAACGGTCAGAATGGATGGATGGTTGATGGTGGTATACGATAGTCAGTCATTATGATGAACTCAAACTGCCTTCTGCTTTCTAACATGATTAAATTCCATTCTCTTTTCCTTGTTTCATTAGTTGTTCCTGTCGTTTCAAGTCGGTGCAAGAAAGAAAAGGAAAAGGGGAAGAAAAAGTCGATCATAATGATGTGTCTGCGACTGTATTGTATTCTTGCTGTCTTCTCTGCATGTGTTATGAATTCTGAATGTGTTCCAGAGAAAATGAAAATGAACAAAAAATCGTAAAATATATAACCTTTTGATCTTACACGCTAAAATGTAATATACCAAATACACATATAATACAAAGTGAACAAAAGGTGAACAACACTAAGGAAATGTGATAACAAAACTGGAACTCTAGATAGTGCACAAGCAATAAAGAAGCGGTATAGTTTTACGTGTGCGCATACTTTTTTAAGTACGGTGATACTGGCAGATTCTACAATAGACTACCGTTTTTACTTGAAATATCCTTTCCAGTAATAAGAGAAAAGCAGATAATGTTATACACTGTATATATAAAGGAATATAAATTGCCAGGTAAGTGTAACAAGAATTTATGCTTATTATTATGTCCCGCGTTTATTTTTCTCCACCAGAGCATACGGAGAAAGGCGAAAGAAGTAGGTGAGCCGTGCAAGCAGACATGCTTTGGATTGGAACATGAGATTCAAGATTCCAAGCACCACAGAACAAGACTAAAACTATCATCATCTGCTTATGGAAGGAAGGAAGCTTTTCAAGTATAAATCGCAAACCACTCTTTTCACATTCAACAATTCAGCGCACAGCAAATACAAAAATAACACATATATGTAATAATAATATACCATCAAGCAGACATGCATGCATATGTGCTCTCTTCTTGTTGTGCTTTTTGCTTGTCTTGAGTCATCCAGAAGCAAAAGTTGTTGTGAACATGGCTTTAGTAGTAGTAACAGTAACATGAAACACTGAAACATTGTATTACATAGCACAAAAAACTTTAGTCAACTTTTTTGTTTCCAATATTTTTTCCTTTTTCGATGTATGCACGGATCAATAAAACATGTGTCTGTGTATAGAAAATAATATGTAGGAAATAAAATATAGAAGAATGTAGGTGTACTTTCTCTGCTGATGATCAATTGTACCTATACAAACTACTTCTAGCATGTGTTTACAATATTTTTAGAACGTAAACGTCAGCTCGTAAAAAGAGTGCTGATAGCACACGTCGAAAGTCTATAAGCAATACTTCACTCTTGTAAAAATAGTTTGCTCGTTTTACATGTTATTATTTGCACAAATGCTCAACTCAACTGCTAGGATATTTTCTCAAGCTACAAATCAAATCCATTTCCTAGCCCATTGTTTGCAATTTTACTCTGCCTCCACTATCTGATTAATTTATATTCATAGCGTGACTAGTCTTTCGTGATACTACGTAATACGAGGAAGCTGTTTGGGTAGGTTCTAAGTTCAATGTTTTATAATGCTGACTTTTTGTCCTATAACATATTACACATAATATTATATATGAACTGACTTGACACCTTTTTCGATAGCCACAGAACACTTGTTTTACAAGTCAAGAATGCATACAGCCTCCGGTCAATAGCGATCAATTTCCTGATTTCATGCACATTTAGTATAATTTTTCTGTTTTCTTATTTATTATTCAACCGGAAAATTTTCCAGTCATGATGATTCGTCTTCTTTGTTGTTTTAATTAAGCTTTTAAATAACGGCCATCAAAAACAAGAGCTACATGATACAAATGTACAATTGTTCTGGAATATATACCTAGATATTATGTTTATAGCTATAAATACAGGTATATTTATTCGGTCAGCTCTAATTCTATCAATTTATCTTATCGAAATTATCACAGTAGCATTTCATTTTCATTACTGAACCCACGGCTTATGGGAGGTCCACCTCCAAGAAGCTATACGTTTTTAGAATCTCGGCTATTTGGACAGACACATACTTACATAGTAGTTAAATGTATACATGTGTTTATTGGGTAAACGTGGCATGGCACAATGAAAAAATAAAGCCTTTTCAGAAAAAAACTTGGTCAATGAAGTAATGATAAATCCATTGGAATATAACCTACTTTTTATAGTTTTCGCGGTAGGGGAAGCAAGTAGGCACTCAGGCATTAAATATAGATGAGGAAAGGGAAATAGGAAACCTTTTTCTTTCATTATGAAGCAAAAAAATTACAAGCCGTTTGCGTCAAAAATATACATAAGTATAATAGTAATATTTACCCATGTTATGTGTTTCTACATAATATTGCAAACTGGAACGTCTACGGGAAAAATCTTTTTTACATTAATGAAGCTTACCAGAAGCATAAACAACAAACAAAGAAAGTTAAAGACCACCACAGTAAAAGAGAGGCATCAATCATATTTTGCTTTCCAGACACGTTCACACAGCACCAACACCACTCTTATATAATAAATTTTACTTTTCTCCCAGGCTTTGTAACGGCTGTTGTTTCGAATTTATGCATGACATATATATACATTGGTCGGGTACGGTGTTGGTAGGTGCCGGTGATAGGTCATTCGCAGTTAGTTGATATACTACTAAAAGTAGACTATAGGCACATTCACAACGTCTACCAAATGCCATTGTATAATTCTCTTTTTATACAAAAACTCTGCTGTGTGGCATGCTTGAAAGTCTCAAATCCTCACGATACGTATAACTATAACCAAATAATAAGTGAAAGTATATGCGGGACGTAAAACGATACTTATATACATTAAGTGATACAAAATACAAAAAGGAAGTGGGAAAAGAAAAATTGAAATTGGAATTGAAGATTTTTTGCAAATACTCAAAAAAGGGCCCACGAACTTGTATACGTTCACATACTTCATTCTCCTCTCGCACACATGCCATTTTCAAGTTGTAATATGTTTTTGTTATTGTGTATTCCATTACATTATTGCCATCATGAAACATGAGTTTGTACTCCCACAGCTTTTTACTTATTTTTACTAGCGGAAAGGATCAGTATAAAGGAGGCGTGGAAAATCTGAAGAAGTGGTAAATGTTGGCATACAACCCGAAATACACTTTTTTCCTAGAAAGTCCGAACGTTTCTAGAGGACATTGTATTCAAATGTTGCGAAAAATCAGCACAGGATCTTGAAGAAAATCTTGATCCAGCAAGCAACTTAAGTATGCTGCCCAGACATACAATCTATGACTATATTCAACCACACTTTATTTGCATAATGGTATCAAATGGCGAAAGTTTTATTTGTAACATTATTGCCGATAAAATTGTATGAATACAAGCATTTATGCCACCATGAACAAAGGTCGGAGATGTTTGTTAAAGATTTCAATTTTGTGTTGCAGTGTTCTTGCCGTTTTAGTTATTGGAGTCGATATGTCGGGTGCAAACTATAGCACTTGCGTTTACATATGTCATGCAGATGAATTGCTAATATTTTTGCGTCAAGAGAAGAAGGGTACCAGGGGCAAATTGCATGTTCTCGTGTGTTTGTAACTATAAACGGTCAACGATTGTACTGACTGTAAGCTTTGAAAATCTCGTAAAGTTGAAGTTTAGACGGTAGTAATGGCGTAAAAGCCCATTTACGTAACTTTACGTAACTATCATAATAATAATATTTTGGTAGTATGCAAATTAGTTGAGTGTATATATTAACAGTCCTTAAGCGTTAATTTGACGATCAAATCAAACGTTATAAAAAATTTACAGATTTGTAAGAAGTTTTACATTAACATATGTTAAGGTTTAACTTTCAATACAAAACAAGGGCGTTTGTGTTTTTAGACAAATAGTAGACTTCGTTATACGGACAAATCTGAAATACATGTACCGCCGTTACAACTTATAATTGAGTGCATTAATTGCAGAAATGTTGTCCTATCCTAAATTGTCCTATATCCTAAATAAATTGTCGTAGCATATTTTAAAAATCATCAAATGCGAAGCATAATGGGTTCAAAGTTGACACTTGTGTATCAATATTTCCGTAATATGAATGAAAATGCTTGACGTGACTTAGGTCGTCAGTCGTCAATTTATATTATAAACCAAGTTAGATGCTTGCAACTTGCATGTGACTACACCCGCATGAATGGTGAAACCCATGTAACGTACATGACGGTTTGAAGTGTATTAAGATTTGATTCACAAAAGTTCTATGTACTTAAAATGAATTTCCATTTACAAAGTGAAACTACAACTACAAGAACTACAAACTACAAGAAAATGAAAATTGCTGCGTGCAAAAGAGCTTAAAGCTTGAAGCATGAGTTAAAAGAAATATATTCACCGTTTTACCAATTCACTCACTTCATTGTACTTGATTCATTTGAGCTGCAGCTGTGTGGACATAAAAACGCAAACCCAAACGATCAAAGGGATTTTGTACTTTATAACGTTTTAGGTTCTTACCAAGAAAAGTGAAACACTTAAATCACCATAAAATATTAAGTTCGTGTCATGAGACCCATTGCAGTAATAGTAGCTGTAATAGGTGCATGGTCACATTGGTCACATAGTTTTTTGCCTCTAGATTGTGTTGTTGTCATAAACTGGCCATTTGCACAAAAACGGCCGGTCTGGTAAGAAACAATTGCGTGATAACAACGGGAGGAGAAAGCGACAGGGAAAAAGAGAAAATTCGTCGTTTGCCAAGTTAGCAAAATAACTGAAATAAAAGTACCCAATCTCAACAGGAAGGGACGTATTAAACAAACATGTTCTATTGTTATTTTTTACTCGTTATAGGCTTACTAGTAAACTTGATATAAAAATACTACTACAATAAACTTCAAAAGATGCTAAGAAATGCAGCGCCAACAAGCGCTTTAAGCGAACTTTAGATTCTAGCCTTTATATCATTTTTATTAAGTTTGACTCATGTATTGTTGCTGTTAGTATTTACTCAGCATAGTGCGAATGATGCAATAGAAAGTTGTGTTGTTGCATTAAACATTTCGAAACATACTAGATTTTTGATTGGGTGTATTTTATGCTAGTAGGGGTAAAGTTCAATCAAGCAGATAATTTACTGCGCAAAGACTATCGCACTAAAGGCTAGAGTAGTTATAAAAATGATAATGAAATGAAGTGCTTACAAGTTTGGTAATGCTTTCGAAAATTTCAACAATTAGCCGCCATGTGCTCTCTTTATACATTTTGAAAATTTTAATGTTCAATTTACAGTTGCTTGCAAACGTGCATGAATTTTCAAACGTACCTGTATACGAGTAGTATACTAATATACTATAAATGATTGCTAGATACGTATGTGTACTTTATAATAATAATACTACTATGCATTTTCTCCTTAAGGTAAACTGTAGATTCTAGAAGTACTACAAGAAAAGAGCCTGCAGTGTCGGTTTCATATAAAAATTTACTCCATTTAGGATATGAATAGAATCTATTCAATAGATATAGTTGTGAAAGTGACAGGGATCCCACTGTTCCAACAAAAAATAATATAGATTTTTCAGCCTTGAGGTTCCTTGAGGATCTAAAATGTACGTTCTTATGTACGAAATATGCAGAGAAAATATATAGACCTAATAGACATAATCTAACAAGTTTGTATGATGACAGAGTCTAGATTGTCCCAAATTCTATTTCCTCTACAATTTCAGTATACTATAACTATAACAGCTACTATTGTAAACGTCACACTTTCCATGTAACAATTGACCATTTACATAATACGCCAGACTAGACTGTATATCGTACTATATTCAAGCATATGATGTCGGCCACTAGTACATCGTCTTCTCTTTCCTTGGCTTTTATGCAGTTTTAAGAAATTCTCGTGTAGCGACGTAAGCTCAAGGATAAACGGAAACGGGGGAAACGTACCAAAAGATATACATTCACGGTTATGTAATTCACAAACAGTACTATTACCATTGTACTGCTTATGGTGGCTTTACAGAGTTTGCACTCAGAATCATGTCGAGTACACCACAGGACGCCTTCCGGTTTGACAATTTGGCACTAAAGTGATTTTGAACAATAACTACAATGCCTCTTCTTTTCGAACTAGCTTCAGATTGTAAAAGTTGAATTTGTTAAGAAGAATACTGTCGATTGTAGTAAACGGAACAACGACTGCACGAGTCTAACTAACCCATTCGTTTTTGCTGATATTATATAACATGTTGTTGATGTTACTGCAATGTTCAATGCAAAAGCATATACACAATTAAGGGAAACTTTTGAAAATTAATATTAAGTTGCAAACTTTGTGTGATTTTACAAACAAGGCAACTTTTTGGACTTTGACGAGAAGCTTCTTCATGTTGCTTTTTAGATTGTTTTTGCTAGTAATACTAGGAAAAAATGGAAAAAGTTTACCATATTTACAGCTTCCAAGAAAGAAATTTTCTGTGGGTATTACTCAACGGAACCTATGTATCAAAAAACCGTACATTCAATATATGCATATATTGCTATATTCATATTGCTCTTTAACCTTTTAGAACAGCAAAGTTTTGATTGAGTGGGATGCATGGAGTCTGCGACATTTTCGGGTTTGAAACTAAATCCCAGAATCCCAATCAAATTTTCGCTTAGTATTAGCACAAGGAAAAGCTAACATCCGGGCTATTTCTTCAGCTTTGACAAGTTCCATATTAATCCAAGTTTTCCTTCATCGAGAATATCCAATTCTTCACCCAAAAAGTAAGTTATTATCTAGTTAGGTTTAGCACTAAGACAGACAACTATGTCAGTAGTCAACTGAAAATAAGCCATTTCTCTTCTTAAAAATCACTTCGTTGACTGATCCCGAAATGAAATCTTTCAAAGTTGATATTTTCCACGAGAAAGATCGTAATGGCTTGTATAATGATATGGTTTGGCTTCAATCTCCTGCTGCAATACATGCAGTCCTACAAAGCTTCTTCATCCACTATATATGCTGAGAGCAAAAAAGTGAACTTGCATTTACTAGTAAAAATGATGATAACTTTCCAAAAGTCTTTCCATGTGCCTTACCCTGTTATACTACAAACTAGTCATCCAGTCACCGAATGAAAACCCCGTCCAACATGTCTATTGTCAAAGGATTGGAGAAATACTACGTGAACATCAAACAAACTTTTTTCAGTTTTCTATGAATTTTTCTATATTACCCTTACTCCATTCGTTAATAAAATATGTAGAGGTGCAATAGATGAATATTATGTTGAAGCTATATAGTACAATAATAATACAGCATAATATATATATCCCATAAATATACATAAAGTATGGAGAGCGCAACTTCCTACAATCAGCAGTCTGCTTCATGAAGATAGAGGACTTTTTGATAAGAAAACGCAAAGTTTTTCTCTCTACCTTCACCTTTACTTTCCTTTATCGCCTCTTCGTGAGATTGAAGACGTGTCCTAGTTTTTTTTGTTCTAGAGAAACTAAGGGAGAAAATAGCCATCACCACCAAACCAACAAACCATCAGGCAATCATGCGTGGCATGTGAGATGCTTACACAAGTAAAATATTTGCGATAAAGAAACTACACACGGTCAAACTTCTTTCTCTCAGAACAAAGTTTTCCTTTTATAGATATTATGTTCTACTTGATTTTTTCTTTGCAATTTTCTTTACAAAATAACTACGTTATTTACATACGTATTACGTATATATTCAAAACTTACTGTGGTTTGACTGAACCAGTTTCTTCTAAATTCAAAATAATTCAATTCAAGCTGTGGGCACTACCGTAAAGTACTTTCACATATTTTATATAAATCTATTTAGTATTCTTATATTGCCTGTCTAGAGCTGTCCATCTTAAACTGGCTAGCTCACTACTATCACTGGGCGATCTAGTTTTACCATAACCCTAACTTGTCCCTTGATATTGACTGATAAACGAATCAAGTGTATGAACGGAATGCAGTTTCAAAAATTTGGTCATGACATGCGTAAGGGTACTGTGTGTTTAGGTAAAGGATGTAAAACCACGCCTTTAGCCATTAAAATATTTTAAGATTAAATTAGAAACAAGAGATATATATGTTTCCCAGATAGTCCTGCGGCAGAATTTCTGGCCGGACTACTTAAACAACTTCAGATAAAACCGACAAGTTTTCTTGCATACTAACTGTTCATGTTGAATCTGAAAAATTTTGTCAAAGAATTTTTTAAAGAGCACGTGAATCACATGTCATTTACAATATTTGTTGGCTTCCTTAGATTTTCCAATTGAAAGGAACACGGAGGGGAGAAAGCGGTAAAATTTTCGGAAAGAACAGGCTACTGATTGTTGTGATTCCCCCTCACACAAAGAAAGTTACGAAAGAAAAAGATGGCGAGGATGTCAGAAATAAAATTCAAATATATATCTGCGGTGCCATCGCTATTATCTCCCCGTTCCACATTACGTCTTTGCCTTCCTCATCATCATCATCATTGTCGTGATGTGTAATATTAAAAGATTTAGGGCAGTTCCTTATGAGAAAATAAAAGATAGTGTATGTTGATGGTTGGGCCACTGCAATGTATTCGATTGAGTATGAGTTTTTTTGTGCAGTATAATATTTTTATTGCTTGTTTTATTCTCCAGAGGGGTTTTATTACATGACATGTACGATGTATACATTGACCAAATTGTGTGTGTGTGAAGAAAACTGTTTAGTTGGTAATAGCGATTTTCATAAACGTGTGTGCATGTAATTTACATGGATGTTTAAAGTACTTTCTCTGTTATCATTTTGGATCTTTTCCTCTTAACTGACACCATTTTCTTCTTGCAAAAACCCTGACTGTGTACTTTTTCCTTGGATCTATATCGCATTTAGGCTTAATACATAATCACTTTTGCTTCTTTTTACATCGTCTCGTCTTCTTTGAGGGGATTTCTTTTTTTTACAAGCTTGTTAAGTTTTCTTTCCAGTTTCTCTTGTACATGTCCAATTTTGTGTGTACATGCGTGTGGCAGTTTTGCATTCTGAATCACTTTTTTACATAAAATATCCACCCAAACGTTCTATGTACGTGTACCTAAAAAGTAAAATTGGGTAAGTGTGTATAATATACTCTTCTACAGTAGAAGTTCTACTACGATGTACTTGTGCAGATTTTTTCTATATATTAATATTTTTTCTATTTCTCCTTAGCTCTACTTATGATGTGGTCCTTAGAAGTATGGCAGCTGTGGAGTCCAGTCGGGTCGCCGTTACCGAGTTTTGAGCGAATACAATTTTTGTCACATGTATATTTATCTACACAGAGAAAAATACTGTAATGGTGAAACTCGAGGAAGCAATAATCTCTTCCCTAAACGGAAAGAAGAATATGTAATGTTCAATAGAGGGGATTTTATTAGTTCTGGTAAAAACCATGTTCGTACTTTTTCAGCTCATATAGTAATCGAAAAAGAGAACTAAACTTCCCTACTTATTCATGTTGGGTTATATAACCACACAGAGATCTATCCAAGTGCTGTCGGCATCAGCATAAGTAGGCATGTATAACGACAGACGATTTCATGCAACAACAAAGTAGGATTTCTTCCCGATAAATATGTTAGGTAACTGTTTTGCATGCATTGCAAATGTATGCATACATTTGAGGAAAAGAAGCGTAAAGTGAAAATTGCAAAAAGTACACATTTTACTACCAAATTGAAAGTGCTAAACATATGGGACCCTTTTGGTTTTTCCTCTCCCCCGCTTGGGTCCTCAACCTACGGACTCTATTACATCCTACGTAACTTTTGTGTGCTATTTTGTGCAGTGTAGGTGGAGAGAAGTAATGTGAGGCTCTATATTGTCGAAACAGGTTTTGCCATTCATTCAATTCATCCAAGGATATAACTATGTAACCGCTTTAATCAATGTGATGTGTCTACTCTTTGTGAGGGAAAGTGCAATTTGGCTATGTGCTGATGTAAGCCTGTGATAGCAAACAAAGCACAAGATAATACATACTTCAACTTTAAATCCCAAGTAGCTTGTCGCTACTGCATTCACACCACATAATATCCCGTATGGGATAATACACTGAAACGGTTGAATGTTGCGTATTGGGCTACGGTTTAGATCTTATGTAGATTAAAACGTGAGAAACAAGAGACCTGAGATAGAACACAAATACGTATTCAGTTCAGAACCAGGATCTAGAGTAGTACGTGGTTTGTAATGCTTTCAACGTTCCTACAGGAGATAAGCTGTAGCGGCGAAAGTGCTATTATGTAGGTCATGTAACCTTATACTGTTGAGGTGAGATTATAAAATGTGGTTATTGTTTTGTGCTCCGTAGTACGTACGCCCAGGACTTATATAAACCTATAAATCCCAATACGTTGGTGGAGTTGGGTTTTCAAAATAATTAATTAAATACAAGTATAGCTTGAATTCCATTAATTTATGAGAAATACGTAATTACGTCTTTGAAGCATATGGTTTACAGACCGTATTATTTTACAGGTCTTTATTGTGTAGCTAAACCTCGGTATAAATATATTCGTACTATACCAGTAGTGCTACAAGTTTTCAACAATAAAAATGTCGATGAAAAGGATCAAATGCAAATGTCTACTAATTTTCACTCTAATTTTCACTCGAGAGGAACAACGCACAAACTAAACCAACTATAGAGTGAAAGTAGCATGTATGTTTGGACGGTATGTATAATACCATAAGATTTTATAATATATTACCTCTAGCTGGTTTGTAAAACGATAAATGGTACATTTTAACAAAGAATACACAACATAGTACATATTGTAATGCTTTATAAATTCCGAAAAGACTCGTTCAAAAATATTAAACAATTCCTTGTGAAAGCACTACTCCACAGTCAACAAGCTTAAAATACATTTTCTATGGCCTTAAGGAAATGGTTGACTGAAGCGTGTTCCATAAATATCTACTTGCAGTGTTCACACACCAAAGTCAGATAATAATACTTAGAGAATTTTGGCATAAAGCGGAGAAAACTCTACAGTATGTGCATATGAAAAATATCTTTTTCTGCTTTTCTCTGTTTCTAAAAAACTGTTATTTCAATGTGAGAATATTTTTGAATTTAGTTCATTCTCACTATAACATGTACTAAGTGCTATGAAATGCATATTTTACTAGATGTTGTTTTTCTTTGTGCTTTTGCCGGGTTGCTTAAAACTTTACGGTCTCACAATGTCGGGCATAAACCAACCAGAACTATCTCCATGGTGTATGCACTACCATCCCTCTTCAATTTTTCTCTTTTAAAACTTGAAAAACGACAAAAGGCAAAACAACCGACAAAGCCATACTGGATTGAGGTAACCAGTCTGCAAGTTCTACCAAAGAGAGAATATAGTTTTTTCTCGTAGATGAAATTAGAGGGAAGCTGCTTGTTTTTCGACGATTTTAGCATCACTTGCTCTCTACCTCTTCTTCCATACTACATATATGCACCAGCACACGCACTAGAGTATTCTGTGGCGTTCGTGGTCAAAGTCTCTAGTAGCAAATAATAAAACGCTTCCTTTCACTTTCCTTCTTGGATTATGGATGTCTATGCCTATGTGGATACTTTAATAGCAACAAAACCTTGGTGTTTCTGTAATACGTTTTATACATTGGATGAGTATAGCGATATAGTAAAAGATCCTCTCAGCATTATAGTCTCTATTATGGTTTCTGATAAACTACACAATGGCAAAGTTAAAAACTTTACATGTTTTGCCTGTGGACACTGTCTGCATAGATAGTTCCCTTTCCTCCTTTTTTAAAAAGTAGTCTTGCACATTCATGCATTTTCTTTATGGAGTGCTGTATGCAAAAGCTAAAGCAACGCGACAGCAGGTTCAAGTCCACAACAAAATTTGTCTCTGGTGTATCCAATATTTTTCAATATAGACTCCAAACCCTTTGTAGGTACTGCGCTTTTAATACCAATGATATTATATAATTTGCCATTTATTTGTACATATTTGTCATTAAAATAAAATAAGAACTTGTTTAAAGTGTAATATAAATTATACAGATAGTAATGCTTTCATTGAATCCTGTAAGGAATGTAGAGAAAGTAGGCTCTACTCAGAGAAAATAATAATGCGAAGATACTCATGTTTTGTGAGCAGCAAGGCAAAAGAGATTTATAGCTAGAGCTGACAAAATAGCTACATATAATAATAATAATGCTATTCCACTCATTATTTGTAGTGTATATGATACATATTTGCACTTAACTACACAGACAAAATGCTCATTTTTTCATGTTTTTATAATATACATGATGGCTATGATATATACACCTACCCACATGAAACCTTATGGTTTGTTACAAAACCTGACGTAGTTATGCGTGTAGGCGTTCTCCTTAACTCCTTTCTCCAAAAGTACACAAAATCAGAGAGAATGTACATGTTGAATATTGAACAACGGCGGAAATAGAGGGAAACAGCAGGAAAGAAAGCGAAATGAAACGGTATAAGCTACATAGTACGTAGTAACAATGTTACAAAACAACATTGAAAAGCAGCGCCAACCAAAAATACGCCACGTTAATATATGCAAAAGATTAGAGTATGAAAGTACAGAAGAGGAATTTATTATTCCATTAAGTTGAATTTTTTCACAGTAAATTGTTTTTGCCGACGAGTCCAGGAAGAAAAAATGACTTGGGTGGATGAGAATGAATGCATATTAAGTGCATAAAAATGTGCACAAATCACGACGACGTTCCATTTGCTAAATGTTTAGTGTGTGTTTAGCAACTTCCTCTTTCCCCGCGTCTTCTGTTTTTCGCCAATACAGAGTATCTACTAGGTACCTATATCCATGAATGTGTACTTAAAGGAAAATATATTAACTTTTTGTATGTGAGCTTCAGGAAGCTGTGGAGTGGTGTGTGTGGTATGATATGTAAAAGATGTTCCACTAATACTACCCTCTCCACCTAATGGTTACTCATAAAACAAAAAAAAACGAGAGAAAAAATGGCATGATGAGAAAAAAAGAGAAAACATTTGCGTACGATGTGTGTGCGTGTAGTTTTTCGAGTACGGATGATTATACTTTTTCATGGACACAGCTATCTGTGTGCTGGCGGTGCGGTGGAGGGAGGCACATAAACATGCATGTATAAATTATATATGTAAATTGAAAATTTATTCCAATTTTGCATCCTTTTCCAGGAGAAAACCGTTCTGTTTGTTATTCCAATTATTGAATCACACTACCGCCCTACTCCATTCTCCTGTACATTTTAATTATTCGACGAACGAACAAAAACCCTGTTGTCCTGATGCGACCGAATCACCACGATATTGTATACACTTTTTCCCAGACAAATAATAAACTGTATCCCGCTTGGGTACATGGAAATTTTAACATTTTCTATAATTCCTTTCGCTTACCTGAGCACGCTACGCAGAAAAACCCGAAAGTACGGAGAGACAAGACGCTACTGGGGCTATTTGATAATATTCACCTTCTAGCAAGAAAAATATGCAAATTTCTCTCATCAAGTCCTTCTGGAGTGAAAGCTTGTTTGAATTGTACACAGAGACACACTAGTGAACACACTGTCCATCAGAATATTTAAATGTTTACTTATCACCGTCATTGAAGAATCACCACAAGCCTTTCGCCGCCTTTACTTTTGGTGGTACCATACTGTTTACACAGACACTTGGTAATATAAATCCTTTTTGGCAGGGTATTATGAGGCGTCCTTTTTCCAACTTACCGAGTTTGCTTACACACACAGTTTGAAGGTGGAGGGAAAAGGATGTAAGTTTATTCAGGGTAGAAAACGGTCTACTTTTATAAGATGGCACGAGGATACTAGAGAGAAGAGTCAACAAAGGAAAGTTGGAATTTCCGAGCGTGTGAATTGATAAATGTGATAGCGGTTGTTGTGAAATTCACATGAGCTGACTTGTTGACTTGCCGTTATTGTACAGTTGAATGTAAACTGATACAGGCACACACAAAGTCAATTAATTTTTATCAATCGAATCTTGATTCCACAAATAGAATACAAACACACTTGGGTTTTCACTACTTGTGTCTGATGGAAGTTCAAGTTGTGTGTTTGTCTACTTAATTCTTCTGCTGCTGCTTGCTAAAGACGCGTTTCAATATGCTTACATCACGTAGAATTTTTTGTTGCAAACCTCGAAAACAGTCGCAACATGACTCGTTCTCAAATAAGTCAAAGTTCATTTACGTATCTCTTCAGAAAATTAAATTTAACTCAGTTCACATGTTTATGCTCACAAAGTTTGTGAAAATAATATGGTCTTGCTAGTGAAATGTCGTTGACACAAAACCGATATCAATTACAGAGCCCAGATGCAAACAATTATTAAAACTTTGCTCTCAAGAGAACTGTTATCCGTTTCTGTTGCTGAAGGAATTTTGCCACACTGTTAAGCATATTACTCAGCGGTTTTCATCTTACTGTGTCTTAGGTGCATAAATATGATTAGATCATCAACACTCCATGTGTGAGTTGTTTCACTGATTTGTTTACTTTCACACTCGAGGACTGCTTGAAAACTAATCTATAAAGGGACACAAACTAAACCGCAAAATTTCTAGAGGGGTTTTCTTGTGGCTTAGTATAAATAGATTTATTTATTTGTAACACAACAACACGAAAAAATCAAGTGTAAATGCAAAAGTTAAACTTTTAAAAAATAAATTTAGTCTTGCACGCAGTTTACACATTCAGTCCCACTGCGCACAGTATATTTATACCTCTGCGTATATAACGGTTATTTGTCCTGTTGATCATTTAAGAAGATGAAAAATAATCCATGTAGATACGAAAAGGACGCCGAGCCTATTACACTGAATTTGTAAAAGATTATGCGTAAGTCTGGCACAACCAGAGAGAAAAACTGTCACAAACTGCGTATTTTCAAATAAGCTTTCACTTTATCATAATATATGGATTATGATGAGAGAAGAAAACTACGACAGAAAACTTATTGTGTTTATTTTATTCCTGGAATAATACCGTGGTCTGGGGCTGGTCCATACTTGAACCCGCAAAGGGGTATAGCATAGCACTTAGTACAAAGACGAGTGTGCATGCAAAATGGTAAAATGCTTGATGAATGAAAAACTCAAAGTTGTAGAAAACACGCTTTTGACGCAACTCATAATCTCACGATCTTTCTCGGTGGACGTTTCCCGTAGGACTGACAGGGTAAACCACTTCTATGCGTGTTCTCTATGCAGCACAAGCTAAAACCCGTACTCTTCTCTGGTATCAGAAAAGCGTAAGCTCAGTGTTGCTGCTGTAAGCTGAGAAGAGCAGCCAGCAAAAACGGCGGTGTAGTGGTTGTAGGTCTCACTTTGTAGTTTCGCCTGTGGTTGCAGAGTGTGGGTTAGAGAGTGAGTGAAGTTGCCTTGTGATGTAGAATGAACTGTGGAGCAGAGGCAGTCAAGCCGAGTCTGAACCAAGGGGAACTAGAGAAACAGCTCTAGAAGTAGTAGCACACTGAACAAAATTATGCAGCAGTTGGAGAAGAGCAAACGATTGTCGTTGCCGTTCGCTGTCAGGGTCTTCTTGATCCAGCCATTATGTATGTATATTTTTTCCTTCTTCCAGTTTCAGAGAGGCAGCGGGTTGTCTGAGAAGTTCCGTATGTGCTCCTTCGAATCAAGGTGTACAATAATCATATTTACTTATCCATGAGGTTTGAAAGCATATATAACAACTCCACAGTCAGTTCAAACAACAATAAACTACCACCAAGTTTTCTTGGTGTTCTGGCAAGTTTTTCACTCTTCTTTTCTTTCTCTCCTGCTTTTGCTTATTGGGGAGCTTTCTAGAGTTTTCACACAAAAGGATAACCAAGCCATACATGCATTGGTTGAATGCGCTCATACAACCTTATCTATTTTCATTCATAAGTCTTTCCTATTTAGGAAAAAGTATTTTGAATAGTTGTTGGAAGCACAGAGACTTGGCGTTTAGACTGGCTTGCCAGTATTACAGAGCTTCACATCTTTCTCTTCTGAATTTCACTTGTTTTCGGAATACAAAACTCACAAGCATACATCTTTTAAAAATGCTTCTCAATAATGGCTAACCTGGGTGTGTTTGGAATGATGTACTGAACCAACTCAACTTATGTGTGTGTGTGCGAGAGAAAGAAAAGAGAAGTGAGAGAGGTTGTAGCATCGGAAGCAGAGTGTGTGGTGTATAATAATACGGTTTACAGGCTGGAGACATGACAGATTTTTAAACAGACTTTTCTCTGAATCTTTCCTTTCGCTAGTTATCTAGTAGTATGAGATGAGATAGTGGAAAAAACAGAGAAATCAAAGAGTGCTTACTTGTTCCAAGTTCTATCGCTCTGTTCAGAGTTGTAAGGTACAAACAAAAAGGTACCTAATTATGGATTAAGTAGACATGGTTAAAAAACATTTGATAACAATGAGAGAAATAAGTGGAATGACTGAAGTTGCTGCAATCTTTTTTTCGACGTTCAAAGGAATGTTGAAATTCTTTTGTGTTCCAGCATTTCATTCGAGTTCTTTTTCCAGAGCTGCAATGCCTCTCTGCCACAAATAACACGCTTTTACAAGTTAAGTACTAAGTACCTCCAATGCTGTGTATAGTTTTTTGCTTTGATGTTTACAAAGATTAAAAACTGCGTCAATGAGTTGTGCTCTACATTTTTCGCTTTCATTCATCTTGCAACTGTTCTTCTTTCGCATTCGGAAATTCTGCTCACACAATGCAAACTAATTTTATTATCTGGCTTTTGTGCTTGTAAATTAGAGAATTACATACGAAAAGCAAAAAAAAGGTTCGCCCTTGCCAACAAAAAATTGCCTTTTATTGTCCCTGATTATGTTGAATTTTTTGCTCCACTGTTTCTAAATTTGATTTTTTTACCAATGTACCAACAAATTTGTCACGCTTTTATGAGCCATACCGAGGAAACATAATCGATGAACGAAATATAATATGTAACGCTTGTTTAATTTGGACAATACCATTCTTGAGGCGAGTTGGAAAAAAACTCACAATGGCCATGAATCGAATGAAGTTTTCAAGGGGTAGTGAATTAGAAGAATCTGTCACCATCTCCAGTTTGCATTTAAGTCGAGGCTATTTCACAGCGGCAAAAATGTTGCGCACTCTATTGCTTTCCATCGTATAATACAAACTAAATGCAACTTTAAATTAAAAATACACAAAAATTTCAATGCAATTTTTTTTGATGAAGTTAGTTTTATTAATTGCAAACGAATTTAAACTACTCTCATATTAGTCCCAAATCTTAGTGGTGTATTTTCCGCAAGAAAAAAAGTTCTATTAATGGCCACTGTTTGTTGCAAGTTAGAAGAGAAAACGTGTCCTTCCTTCCAATTTATAAATTCCAGACACATGCTCGTAACTGAGGTAAAGAACCGTGTAAAGGTATGAACAAGTAACGAGAGAGAATATACAGTTTGTTTGCAGCAGTGAGCATATGGTGAGTGAGTGGTGTGCTGGTTTCATTAATTACGTAATCTAGATAGAAACAACCTGCATTTAATTATTCCCTGACATAAATGGATAGGTCCCGTTTTGAGACGGTTTGCAAATGAGTGAATAAACATCAATCCGCGCATTAAGTCTTTGCATGCATAGGTAAGAGCCAGAGCCACAGGCTATCCATCCTGGTTTTTGTTTTAATTCTGTAATGCACTGAATAACCTAACAATGCTCTTCAATTTATAAAGGTTTTGTTCAGGAATTGTGCTTTTAAATACAGATGCATGTGACCAGGTTTAGTTTGCAGTTATTTTAATGGATTGTTTTAATGTTTATCAAGTATAGACCATAGTTGTGAAAGACATTTTTGCTACACATAGAAATTTGGTGCTGTAACCTACTTCTAAATAATATAAACAAAATGTCTGTATTTTCTTTCATCTATATAAACACGTTAACACTGTCGCTTCTGCAGCCTAATTACAATCATGTAAGAGCCATTTAAAAATTATATTTGCATTGTTACGTGACTAACCTGACTTTTCAAAAGATAATGTACAAATTCACTTTATATGCTGTTTGTTTTTAAAGCAAATTTTGTTAATTATGGAAGTACCTGCTTGAAACTTAAAGTACAACATAAAGGAAACTCGTATCAAGTTGCCCATTCATACTAACATGGTTGAGGCTTATATCGCATTGGTTTTTCCAGTGGAAAATTTTCACCCGTAGTTTATCAAAATGTCATAAAGCTTAAGTATTTATGACGAATCGCCTGGTCAACTCAGTAGTATAGATTTTTTTATCGCATGTTTGATTCTTCGTTCAAAGTTATTTGGGAAATGACAAATAGCCGTTATGTCGAAAAAAATTATAAGCAGCATCTTCTATTAGAAGCTTTATGTGGACCAACGGTATCTTTTCATCTTAAGCATGGAAGAGAGTTTACTAAAACTTGACGGTGATTCTTCATTTTCCTATTATGTCACATATGCTTTCACTTTTGTATTGAACAGTGGCACTAGGGAGATCACAGAGAAAAAACGTGAATCGGCTCAAATGAGGTCAGAGAACTGAGAATTGGCTGATGTTTTTTCAAAAATCTATCTGATCAACTCACATGGGAAAAGCATATAGCGAATTACACACCTCGAAGCAAAAATGTGGAATCGGTCGGAAAGAAGGCACCTGCCTCTGCCTTTTCTCATCCCCATCCTGTGACTGCACGTAATGCAGTTCGCTTTTTATACTATCTTGACTATTTTCTTAAGATGAAGCCGAAACAGCCTGACTGGACACAATACAATATGGTGTAATTTTTAGGACACAAAAGCAAAGACCTAGCTGTCTCTTCCCACTCGAAATCATGTATGGTGATGTATTTTTCTTTTTAGTTGGTCTAACCAGTGCTCTATGTGCGTGTCTAGATGTGAAAGAAGCGTGTAGCTTCAAAAAATGAAAAGTATTTTTCTAACCCCGTATCTATTGTTGTCCATCATAATTTCTTATCATATCTACAAATAGCTCCAAAAGTAATGTTTTAAAATATGTATTTTATTTTACACAAAGGTACAATACTGCCAGACCATGGTACTTACCCATCAATGAATTTATTCTACACGTTTTCCACTCAAAATCTTTTATCATATCGACCATATCGACAAATATGTTTTGCATCAGTGCATCATCCTATTGTTATTGTTGTATTTTATTTTATACTTGGTATAATCAGCGGAAGAACCACAACCTCACAAACAAGAACGACTGAAATAGAAAGCAATGTGTATCCAAACGCTATCGTCTTTCGTTGTCAGTTTGTGTGCTATACATCTATACTGTTTATAAATAGGTTTTTTATGTAGGTATGTCAAACAATGTATCTAACAAAACTGCTTGTATGCTTGCTACGTGTGGCTTTCGTCCTCATCGACAATTTTCCCAGCAAATCGTGCTCAGATTCAAAAATTTGTAAAGAAAAATAGGTTGCTCCTTGCTTTTTCCATAAACTCTTCCAGTTGGTAACCATATTTTTCAACTTCCTCCTTTTTTCCCTGCTAACAGTTCCGTTTCCACAGTCACTGTGAAAAAGAACATGTATAAAAAACTTTTCCTGTGCCCTCAGTATTTCATATATATGAACTGAATTATTTGGGGTAAAGATCTCAACAGTAATAAATGCGCACATCTTCTTTACATGCGGAAATCAATCCATATAAGCACAACGTTTATCAAAGTTAGTTCTTTTTATTATCAACAAATTTATAACAGCTTCCTGTGCTCTGTTCATTTGAGGTTTTTATTTGTTTGCAGGCTCAATGGATTTTGTATCGTGCACATGACTCTACTGACTCTCATCAAGGGATAAACTAGGAGTGTAAATACCTCAGAGGTTATTGGGAAAATGATTCTTTGTTAGTTTTTGTGGTTAAGGTGGCAAACTTCACTATAGATTTCCTTTTTTGTTCCTGCTACTTCAATAATTTAACCTTTGATACCACGTTTTAGGTACCTCGTTAAGCATAAATTTTGCGCGTGGGAGTTTATTCAGGAATGCCGTATCAGAAATATTAAAGCACGCAAGCATTTTAGCCAAAACAAAAAGTTGACCCATCTGCACAGAAGAAGCAGTAGGTTTCTAAGGCAAACACCTAACCACGTGTATACATTCATTGCAAAAATTTCGCTTTAATATTAGATACGCCGAGCAACATCTTTTGAGTGCAGACTGAATGAAAACAATGGTATTTATCGGTTCCTGTCACCATAAAGAAGAAAATTAAGATTTATAATGCAAACTGTGACAGAATACTCTTTAGCATTGTAATTTTCTTATACTGTCCTCCTTCCCACTTTTACTTTTATTCGATATGAAAGCACTAAAAAGTCCAAGAGATCGCGTTTACAACTAACTGCACATGATTACTACTGCTACTACTACAAACCATGTTTACATTTCTGGCATTGTACACTTTCACTGTGGTGGATACCACAGATTGGTTGTGGAATGTGAGATACGGATAATGATGATAACATGGAATCTAGAAGTAGACGGAGTTGAGATTTTCTCTGGTAGTATACCTTAAAATGTCTATCTCAACCTTTGCGTGGTTTCTCGTAAGTTTCTCTGGTTTGGTTCTTGTAGAGATTATACAACTGTTGTCCACGTCCATTGGTCCATTCTTTATGAACGTAATGGCTAAGTAAATATGTTTATTTACTTTCTCATTTCTGTTAATAATAGCTGTTAGTCTAACTATAAAAAGAGAGCGTGTGTGTGCGTCGGTATGTGTGAGTACATTGGGAAGGAGTGCAAAAGTGCGCGTTCTTGTGAAACTTTATCAGATCACGCACTAGAAGTAGAATCCATTTTATTTATAACTATTAGATAATAGCACAATATCCTTCGCTCATGAAAGATTTTTCTTCACACGAATATTTTATTGACATTGATATACCTATGAAAAGGTAGCGCCCACAGACATAGCTTGAGAATACTTGATTTTATGACTTTGGTTCAGTGACCCGCAATAAAAACCTTTTATATGTATAAAGGGGCGAGTTAGCTTAATAAACTATTGTCAATTTAGTGTAAGCTGTTTGTGATTTACACATAAAGACTGAAATAAATATAATGTTGATGCAGAGAATTACCAGTGACGAGCTAAATGTTTGCATAAATTTAGGCATGCCTAATTGCACGTGTCAAAGAATAGACCACAGCGTACATTTAGAATCTAGATTCAACCTAGATTCCCAGTCTCTAGTATCCTTTTATGGATAATACTCTATCCCACCTCCAAGGCTTTCCAAACCAAACCTTTTAAATTTTGGTAAATAAATGGCGTTACTCTTTGATGGTATAAAATCTCTACAAAATTACACTAGTGGATGAAGGGGTACACATCACGAAACTAGAGGCGGATGAGTTTTGATATGACTTTAATGATGATAATATTAATGTTTCCGCATCCACTCAACGGCAATAGCAATTAAGCTGATGCATTTTCATCATCATCATCATTCCCATTTCCATTCCAGTTGAAAAAGTAAAAAGGGCAAATAATGCTCAGGGGCTTCTCAGAGATAACGAGAAGTGGAAAAAGAAGGTCGAATCCACAGTGTTTAGTAGTGATGAGCGAATGTTAGTTTAGAAACTTAACTCTCGTATGGTTTAATTTTTTGAATGCCTCCAGAGCTACCAAATAGTCAGCACGCGTTTAAGATACGGAATAATTTTGTCAGTGCAACGAGCATTATTTTAAATCCGAATGAGTTTCGAGTTTCTTCAAGTGGTGTGTCTCAAGTAATGTGTTTATTTGGAAGGTTGAAAGTTGCCGTAACAGTTGGAGAAGTAAAATAATAGAAACGCACAGACAATGCATATTTACTCCAATGCAAAACCATAAATCATCAGATTTAAAAGTCCATAAAAATCCTCCCTAAAAGTCACAAGGGGAACGGCGTGTGTACGCGGATGTGTTTGAGTTTGATTTAAAACATTTTTTGAATTAAACGGTACGTATGCGTGCTTGTGTTTATGTGTGTACACAATGCAATGCAATCCAATATACAAAAAGACCATACAATATGCCTTTTGAAAGCGTTGTGTGGAAAAACTGTCTGATTTTGACTTGATGCTTATCGACATAACTTACCAACACCAATATCGTACCCCTTTACTTTGATGACGATGAATTCCTTCACAATAGCCCGCATGCATGCATAATTCACACAGTACCAACATATATTCACAAACCCCATTCAAACTACAGAAATTGAAAGTTTCAAAGAAAAAGTGTGTCCTTTGGAAGAGTTCTTACCATGCCTTAATACTTGTGTACAGAGTGCAAAGATTCTGGCGTGATAAAAGTAGCTTTCAGATACTTTCTTTTTTATTCTTTTGAGATTTATTACCAAACGTATAGCATAAGGGGATAACAAATGCACTTGCATCCACTGTCAGAAAATGTACACAAGGAAAAGCATTTTTCAAAAGAGTTTATAGTCTGAAGTTCTCCCTTTTTTCGGCATGTCCCTCTTGCTTAAATTCCGTCTCTTTCAATGCCATTTCACTGTCGGCAATATAATAATCTGAAAAGTCAACCATTCACATTTTTCTGTAACGTGGATGTGTTTGTGCGTGGAATATATCATAGCAAACACACGCATTATATACTAGAAGTACAAAAACTTGAAATTTTTTAAGCTGTTAAGAATATCATGGGATTGACACCATCAAGAATAGTTTATGGAATACTTAAAACTACTGAATTGGCTTTCCTCAAATCATTTTGAAATGGTTGTCCCGTCTACTGTCATTCTTCCTCACCCCCTTTCTCTTTTCCCTTTGTACGCCCCCTCCATATTATTATGAGTCCGCATTATTACAGACTCCAGTCGCCGTGTCTGTCTAAAAGAATGACTGCTGAAATAAATACATGAATAGTACGCACTACTACAGTTTTCACTTCACAGAGCATCGTAGGATTTTAAAATGTTTTCATATTGGATAATTTCTTATTACCATGCATCATGCTGCTGCATTTAATTTCAAATGACATCGCCATCATCATCGTCCTCATTCTCTGATTAGATCTTTACGCACATACATGATTGCAAAACTCTGTGTAGAAATGGCACATATATAATCGGTGCATTATTCAAACCCGACACACAATTACTGTAGGCGACACATGAGATGTCGTCATATAATTCGTAGCATCCTCATGGAGTCTTTTCATCTTTCCTCCTTTCCACTTCAGTATCAGCACTGCTCTGTTCCTCTCTGTTTCTTCTTGCACTGGAGAATATGCCATTATGCGCTCTAATAATGACTTGTATTTACAAAAGGGGGCTTAACTGAAACAGAAGTAACTCTCAGGCAATTAATGGCAAGGAAATCCCTTAGCTTGGAAAAAAGATTGTATCACATCCATAATGAACCACACTACTCATTCTCTGTCTTCCTGACGAACGATCGTACGACAGGGCGTTCATTCATTTTCACAATCAAAGGCAGTATTACTTATATTACGTAAAAAGTAGGGGAGCGACGGCCATGGTGGAGCAGCAGAAACAAAACCAAGACGAGAACACTTATCCAAAATCCATGTAAAAATGCATCTCTTTGAAAATGTTCGGCTTTACCATGTGGCCGTGTTACTACCCTGTTAAGTGTGTGCGCTTTTTCTTTACTATGTTTACGCACGTTAGTACGTGCAAAGAGCCCGATTGAGATTCATCTTGATTCCCCCTCTGTCGCTTTTTTATTGTTATTACACTTTCCAGCATTGACTTTTCAAGCTGTACATGTATTCATCCCGCCGCGTTGCCCTTTTAATGAATAAGATCACTGTTACAGCGCATAGAACAAAAACACAAGGTTTAAGATAAAGAGTGTAGATTATTACTTGAAAAGGGAAAGAGAAGGCTTTGATTTTTATATAAAACGATTACTCAATACTGTCATTCATGAAACATTGTGTCTTTTCTGCTTATAAAAACACTCCTCCAGTTTAGCTACAACTTTTCCCCAAATACACATGCATGCATTCATTTCAATTTGTATTCAAATTGGATCCCCAGTTTCTTTCAGAATACATGACTACTTGCTCGACCTCGCGTGGTGGTTGGCGTACAATAACGTCTTAGAGACTCTTGTCATTCGTGCCTCACTAAATTTAAAAGTTTAAATCCTGATGTAATTCCAGCTTTTGTTAGTTGTGGAAGGATATCGACAACAGAAAAAAGTCTATACAAGGATTTTCCTTTATTTTTCGGCTCAAAAACTTGATGGTCGTGATTTAGATGGAGTTTTTGATACATTTGGGTAAAAGTTTTTGAATCTCTTTCTTATTTTAGGATCCATTTTGGAATCCGCTAAGAAGATGACACGATTTTGGGTGAAATGTTGCCCGACCATCTTTTATTGAGTGAAAATGGGTCTCTCTACACAGCATCTTCCACCCAAGCAGTAACGGCATGGGTTTTCTAATAATTTTTATTCCCTTTAAGATATCTCCAGAGGACACTGAAAAAGATCATTATAAGGGGACAAGGGGATAATT
Source organism: Entomobrya proxima (assembly GCA_029691765.1). Taxonomy (NCBI): domain Eukaryota; kingdom Metazoa; phylum Arthropoda; class Collembola; order Entomobryomorpha; family Entomobryidae; genus Entomobrya; species Entomobrya proxima. The sequence goes on from CM056170.1 coordinate 3,588,528, forward strand.
CATCGGTATTCAAAGTAATACTTTTTGAATCAAGACTTCCATGTGGTTCTGATACGTTTCAGTTGACTATTCACATGCATGAAACAATGTAATTGAAATCTAAGGTGTGATAGCATTTGTATGAGGGAGGATGGTTTACTGTAGAAAACAATTTTTGGTAGCTCTGCGCGTTTGGTAGCAATGTTCATTTTATGATTTCACATTACATTAAAATGAAAACGGGGAACGTATCGACAGAAAACTACCTACACTGTAGATGGAAGATGTAGACATGTCAGGGGAAAACTTGGAAACTTCAAATCGATTTCATGGCCCATAGAACCCACGTCATGTTCCACATAACGCATGCAAATTTCGTTCGTCTTGCTGAGCATAAAATTAGAATGGTGCATCAGATGCATGTAATATGATATTGGCCAGCACGCACACGAAACTTTTACAACGGTTTAGCTAGAAAGGAAAAAAAACATAAAAAATGAGTAGTATAGTTGAAAGTGTAAGAGTTTGAAAATTGTGTGACAACAAAAATATATGCTTAAATGCATACTCAATAGGTACTGAAATCTGAAATCCCACCAAAATGCTTTCTTGTGATTCTTCACCTTATTCAAAGTTTCCTACATTAATATGCGGTCGTGCATAGACACACACTTCCCAAAAAATTTATAGCAAAGTGGGCTAGGCGGTAGGCTGCTGTAACTGAGAAAATGTACAAGATTGTCAGATTTTGTTTCACAATAAGAAAAAACTTGGTGACTACGCATACTTTAATATTATTATTCGTGGTTTAATAGTGAGAATAACCGGCTCTAGATGAAAGCTGCGTACTCAATCTGTATCTTTCTCCGCATAGTTTGTTCTTCATTGGCAATAAAGAGGAAACAAAACCAATGGATTTTCTTTTCCGCTAAAGCTGCCTATGATTCAGTTGCCCACTTAAACTAGTACCACCACACTACTTTTACTACCTACCTGCTCTCTATACAGTATAAAACGTATAATAATGTGTATCAGAAGGGCACAACAATAAAATGTACGTGATGATGATGCTCTTGGCTTTATACATAGATTTTCTTTACGTAAATGTGTGGAAAAGCAATACAAAACCTATTGCTGACTTGGCTTTGGCCTTGCCATGCCTTGTATTATCCTCTTCCTCTGAGCAATAATGTCTTTTCACATCCCATCGTCTTTTCTTGGCTTCTTCGATAGCTTGTCGCCGTAACTTGTCCTGTCGTCAATGAATATATATATCTGTGTGCACTTATGGTTTTAATGCAATGTTCCTGTGTATCAGCGCATTATTTTCTGCTATCCCCTACAGATATTCTCAATGCAGACAAGACACGATATTTCGATGAGCAAGTAAAAGGAACCAGTAAAGTGGCAACTGCAGTAATCCCTATACCCTGCTCTCTTCCTACTTTTTTGCGTCTACTTCCTTCCTTCCTTCTCCTTCCAAGTTTCTAATGAAAAGGCTGTTATCGAAGATGTAAAATGGATAACAATGGATCTCGTTATGCGGTATTGATTTGAGATCGGGATGGGAATAAGCTCCTTTCCACCACCACCAGTAGCAGTAATAGCTTTGCTATAGTCCTTTTCTCTTTCTATTCTTTTCATTTTCAACTTCCTGATACCCTTACTGATCAACTCGTGTATTCTTCATCGTTAGAGGAGTGCCAGAGACACCACCCAAGCCAAGTACCCATTTGTCCCTGTGGGTTGCCTTCCTCCTTTTCTTCGTTCTCGCAACATAACTACTACATTACCCACACATACAATCAAAGAAAGGAGGAAACTGAGTCCAATGGCATAAAAAAAACTTTTAATATATATTTTCTTCAGTTATGCATTTTATCATTCAGCTGCTACTCCTTCCGATTGGTTTTTGTTGTGGATACGTAATCGTGAGTTGAATGCAGGATTTCGGGGTTGGCGCACATAACATTAAAGCCAGTATGGTGCAGTGGGATTGTGGGATGCGTTATGAATTGATGTCGATTGCATAGTTGCATGCAAGATAAAGCAAAAGCCATGATCTATCTTCTTTCTCTGTATTCATATTCTTACCAAGTACACCAAAAGGAAACAGGAGTGTATCACCGACGTCTGCAAATTATATATTCAGCAGTCACGCACATGAACAATTTTTAAAATGATGCATTCAAATTGTGTCATTCAATAGATTCAAAGAGAAAAACGAAATTTCTTTGTGTCAAAAGGCATTTATAAGGTAAACATAAGGGAAAATATATTGAAGGACTGTTTTGAAGAAAAAAAAAACGTATTCGGTGTAATTTCAATTTGTTCGAGATAAACAAAATTCCAAGTTGTATGCGTATTGTCATTTAAGTCAGATGTGCACTGTATTTGTTCAATCTTTGATAGCAAGTAACACTTTTGAAGAACGAAAATCAAATGCATTGACGTGTGAAAGTCTCTCTTTTCCACTTGCGTTCAAATTGAAAATGCGATTATTGTAGAACAGTTTTCGAAACTATAATAGCATCACATGTAGTAATTTGAGATGGCACTAATTAAATGAATTGCGTGGCTTCTCCGTTGGCTTTCTGGGTAAATCATGGTAGAATTACAGAATCATCATCATCGTCATCTCAGACTCATCGTCGAGGGGAGAAATAAAGAGAAAAGCAATAGCAGTGAAAACTCATCATTGTAGCTTTACTTGGAATCAAAAGTTTCCCTCTCATTCATTCTCTCACTATTAGTATTAGGTATTGATGTGATGGTTTAAGCACAAATAAAGCAGGAGTATTAGTTGGTAAGTAGTACCCTGCTAGCACACCAAACCAGCACCACTTCCATGAATTGTAGGAGTAATCATGAGCGACCACATCACAACTAAACTACACTTTCCCTTTTGTTGTTCTTTCACAGAATAAACGACTTATACAACACAATAATGTGCTCTTATTTTATATGAACCACAGACTTCTACGTAGAAGTACATGTGCAGCCAATGTGAGTTCTCCTGCTGATGGTGTTACTAAACAAGATCTTCAATTTTAACATGTGAAGGAAACGAATTGGGTTAACTTGTACTACGAATATAGAGCTGACTGCTGTGGCAGGAGTAATTTTATGAGGAAACTATGTAATTCTCATTACTATTAATGTTTCCACTTAATACACAGCACACTCTGAGAGTGCTTTCATGGCTGCTTATTTTATCATAAGAGAAAGGGAGAAAGAAAGTTGTTGTGGACTTCTTCTCCTACACATCAGGAAGCATCAAGGAGTGAATCATGGAAATATCCAAGAACATTGTATTATGTAAAGTCCACAACACCATCATGATTGCTTCCTATACCGTTGACTGTTCTTCAATTCATTCAGCACAAGCTCAGCTGCCACATGCATGCTCAATAAAATACATTTTGCCCCTTTTTTGTGTCACGGTTGCTACCAAGTATATAGTGGGCCAGTCAACTAACCTTGTACTAGTATATGGCTTGGAAGACGCTGTATAATATATTTCTGCATAATTTAATAACGAATTCTAAAAGATTAAAACGTGTACATATAAGATACACTATAAAAAGGCAATTATATTTAATCATGAGAAATGCCAACTTTAATTCCAGTTTTCAATAATCTCCTACTGAGGCTATTAAGAGACTCTGCCTAATCTTGGTAGTTGTCGTTCTCGAAATTGTACTCAAGCAACAAATGAAGCAGTGATGAAATGGTTTAAGTTGTACTGACTGAGTACAAAATAAATGAATTGCATACTTAATGGCATTTCCAAAAAGTATTTAAACCTAAATGTACTAGTTTGTCCTAGTACATTTAGATGCGTTCTTATAGTTTTGTCTGCTTCATAAACCATTTTATCCTAGACATGAAGTGTCATTTTCATGCCTCAAATATATCTGCAAATACCTTTCGGTCCATGTTTGCGTTGTATAAAGTGTCAATGTAAAATAGAATCGACTGTAATAAAGATTCTGGACACTATCAACTATAGAGAGTACCAAAAGAGTAGAGTAGACCATGAGTATTTACTTTACGCATACAAATATATCCTCTGTAGACGCGTAAAACACTTAAATTTCTCTCGTTCCTCGTTTAAGCAAACAAAGACGTGCGTATGTATTATGCATTAAGCCCCGTATTTTCCGTCTTAGTGAAAACTGCACAAAGTCACTAGAACAAGACTGGCTTAAATGAAGGGAAGGCATATAAAATTATATCCCATACTTTTATCCACTCTGACTGGTGACTGTTTGTCCTTTGCTGTCGACGTCTCTGTCTAATTTTATTGTCAAAGTCCCGCTTGCTATTCTCAGAATTTTTCTCAGTTCATCATCAACAAAACATGAGTTATACCATTTCCTTCGCTTGGCCTCGCGCATTACAGAAACCAAAGATCACAATTTTATTCTACTGAAATGCTGAACAAATGTTCACTTGGCTATTGTCTATATTATATCGTATGACAACCCAGTATTTTCTATGATCAAATATATGGCGTATATAGCTTGTTAGAAAATATAGTTTTTTCATCATGATATGCGTTCTGAAAACATCTTGCAGTAATGTTCTTGGTAGTCTTCTTGTCAATAATTTCGTGGTTTAATACTCTAGGTCAGGAATTATATAAGCTATTGTACGCAATGGACGCACAATCAGTGAAGTCAAGTAAAATTTTTCCATTTTTAGTAACTTTCTCTGTCTCTAGAAGTAGATTCTAAAAACTAACGACTACCACTTTTTCAAGAAAAAGTGAAATAACAATTTTCTTGATTTGACAAAGAAGACCCAACCGCGAACACGAAGGGAAGTAAGATGACAAGCATATTAAAACAATTCTTACGTCATTTTTTTCTTTTGTTCCTTTCCGTCTGTCTTTCATGTATTTTTTTCTTTCATTATTTAAATTTCATTAAGTGCTTTTCCAAGTTGCTATTAAATCAAGTTGTGATGATAATGAATAGAATAGCGCGAGAGTGCTCTTTTTCATTTCCTTTCCAAATTTTTTGAAGTTCTCAATGAATTTTAGATGATAACTCTAAGAAAAGGAAAGAAGACCTGACACACTACTTACAAATGAAAGAAAAAGTGGCCAGTAGCATTTTTAATAACTTTAATAATGGTAGTATGGTAGTAGGAGTAGAGGTACCGCGAAAAAAGTCTAGACCTCTAGTATAATAAGTACACTGACAATGCCAGAAAGGTTGAATGACATGTGCCAGTGTAAATATTATAGACATTCCACCATATTAAAAAAATCTGTGGTTACTTCCACGTGTAAGCTCTAAAACTGCTGTCGAAAAAAGTGGAAGATTGGACTTGCCCTTCTCAGAAATCATTTTCCAGTCTTTTCATTTTTCATTTGTACGAAATTTAATTTTTAGTGCTTAACTGAACCGTCGTAGGTTCTCAGTACCTGCGTCATACCGTTTTGGAACTTTTCAAAATTGTACAAATTGTACTGTACAATTTCATATGTACGTTCATATGTACGTAAACTTTCTTCACATTTTGCTGGTTGTACACTGTGCAAGCGCAGAGAGAACATGGGGCAAACAGAAATTGGTGTCTTATATGTTTAATAAAGTGCAACCCTATTCTAATTTCAAAATACAATTATCGTTATTAGGTACGATTATTCCCATACCACTTCTTTTGGTCGGAATTTCATTTTTATTAGGAAATTCATGATGACGATGGGAGGACGATTCCTGTAAAGGAGACAAATCTAGTTGGGAAGCTTGTTCAATGCTTAGTTTTAGTTTCTTCAACAATGACCCAACTTTTCCAATAGAAATGGCCGAGGATGGACATAGAGCTAGCAACAGTTACTTTAATACTCATATATATATAGTATATACCTACTATTTAGATGATTGTCTTTGAGATACAATATATCTAACAGTATCTTTCCTTTGATAATCCTATTTGGGAATGGAATTAGAAAGGAAGCAAGTCGAGGGAGAAAATGGGGACAATATTCAAGGTTGGATGAATTGTTAAAGAAATGGTTTTTGTTCTGGTGAATTCAATTATATGGTTTGGTTGAAACTAGCAACTAGGCTGCATTTTATTTAGCTTGATTTGTTCAATTGAAGAGAGACCCTGACGTAGTGTCAATTTAATTGTTTGGGCGCTTGGTGTGTACGTTTGTGTCCATAAAAATAAATGTTTCAAGTTCTTTAAACAAAACGTTCTTTCGCATGTTTATTCCACTGTTTATGAATATTGTTGTGCGTTTTTCGAAATATTTTATAGGATCATTCATTTGCAAGGTTTCTGTCAAAAAGTAAGTCGGTTTGGTGCATTTGTTACGTAATTACCGACAATATTCACAATCATAGCTTTTGTTCTTTTACGAACGGTATCTATCGCAAAGGTCTATGGGTGCATGAAAAGAAAGACTATTTTTGTCAAAGCAGTACAGAGAAAAACGAAACTTTTTCCTCTGTATTAATAATATGAACATACATATTTGTGCCTTATATTATATGCATAATATATAGCGTTATTGGACGAAGTCAACCAAACTAATGAAATAAACTCAAAACACGGGTTGTGAACCCTACCCTATAGCATAAATGTTCAGCATATAAAAATTTTGTATGGAAAAGTGCACAAGTTCTCCCAAGCTTGTCTTCATGTCATCATTTTCCTAATGCGACAAATGTAGTGAATAACAGAAAATGTATTCCCTGTGGACTGTTCAGAAGTAGAGACACTTTCCAACAAGAGATCCGAGAGAAGCCAGGGATCGTTGTTCTATACATGAACCTATTAAATACCTTCTGTCCTTCTCTGGATCTGTTGAGCAGAGAAGTAAAAACTGTTTCGCGTCTCTCTGTCTCTCATCCCGACTCTTCTTCTCCTGTTCTGTCTTGTCTGCTGAGCTTATATTATTTTTCGAAGGAACCCACACATTTTACCAAACTGCTCTGAAACAGTTTATGCATGTTGCAAATAGTAAGGTTGTTTACTGAGATTGAGACAAGGACAAGGAAAGAAAAAGAGGGGCGAAATATTATTACTACAGGCAACATGATGCGGTATCGGTATCATACGAAGCATATTATTATTATGATACGCGCCGGAATTGATACTCACTGTTGAACTCTTCGCTTTCCTTTTCTCTGCGCTGTGTTCCCCAGTTACACATTTGATTAGAGATGAGGCAACGATTTGAGAGATGGTAGTAAACGTAACGGAAGGAGAGAACAGAAACCATTCCGTTAGGTGATCCTTGTGCATTTTGCTTAACCACCCTCCGTGTCTTTATTCGCGTATAATATTTGATATTGTCTATATAGTAAAGAAACTGCATTGATGAAATATATGCTCAGAGCAGCGGCCATCTAACTGTGTGGATATTACAACAATAATTTGAAATGATTGGAACCGGATCACATCCTTCCGCACAGATCATCACAAGTTACACTCGTTATATAATGCTTAGATGATGCTTCAAATCAAAATCCTCTTATGGTGCATGGAACAGATATAAAAATATTATGGAAGTGGTCTTCTAAAGTCAAAGCCTCCGTTAGTCATTTTATATAAGCATTTTAAACACAAATTCCAAGTCCTTGTCCTTGTGCGTGTGCCTTTGTGATGAATTCGGCACGGTTTTTGGTATGTAGCAAGTGCGGAGTGTGCGGGTAAAATGCTTCTTTTTGTACGTATATTATGGAATCCTCATCATCATCAACTCTGGTGCTCAACGAGAGTTAACTTTATTGGAAGCACCTCAATTTGTGCCGGGTATACGATAACAGGCACGGACCACTATTGCAAAAAAGGGTTCCCCGTTCATATCCCTCTTTGCACTATTGTAATACAGTCTTGCTTTATAATAAATTTACATTTACATTACAATCTATTCCTAATGCGTAGCTCTCTAAAATTTGTAAAAATATGCACAGCTTGTTTTTGGCTGCCTTAACCAGTCCTTCTGTTGCTTTCTCAAACCACTGTAATAATACATTATATATTATTGTGTACAAAATATCTTTTCTCGTACAGTTTTCATCCCCGGACACATGTAGATTGGCTTTCACGTTTTCCTATAAGACTCACATCAAACCATAAAATGGGAAAAACTGAGAAGCTGAAATTTGTGGCGTGTATAATCTATACTATTCCCCAGCCATCAAGTAGTGGTAACTGGAGATTTATACATAATGTACCAAGCAAAATATGTACGAAATAATATGAAATGGGTAAAAAATGTTTTTGATGTGGTATCCGACAAAGTGACATGTGTGACTCATCGTAATGTAATGTTCGTACGAGTGTGTATGGCACCGTCATGTACAGTTTGCAGTCATCCACACACAGACAAAAACCAAACATGTATCTTTTTGACACTCAATGTTATACTGTGTAAATTGTGCACCTAGTTTTTCCTCCCTTTAGAACGTATAGGGGCGTAATTTTATATTAGAGCTCGATGGGACGTGCCATTTTCCGTATTTGAAGAAGAATGAAAAAAATGAGCATTAGATATGTGATATACTTGTATATATAATGGCATAGAAGCATGCCTGCTCACCAGTGAGAGCACATGTATCCCCACCAGAGGAAGAGGAACGAGAAGAATCATGATGAGTAAGGCACGCCGACAGCATACATAATAAAAATTGAGGCTCGTCCTAGTAATTACGAATAGCAACGGCAATATTCTTTTTTCCTTTTCCTTATTTTTGAACAAGAGGGAAAGCACATTATTATGTACAATTCTCTTTTTATGTTTCTCTCTTCAGCTCTCTTCACCAACTACATCATCACCATCACCGTTTCTTTCTTACGCCTTTTCGAGACTACACTGCTCAAGAAGGGTTGTTTTGCAATAATCACCCTCTATAGCACTAACATGGATGTGCGCAACACATAAATCCATTCATGTTGTGGTAAAAATATAATATTTACTAAACCCGCATTTATTATTGCATTCACCAGGGAATACAACTCATCAACGTACACTGGTTGGGTAATAGTTATTATGTTTTTGCCTGGATTTAAGGCGCTGAATGAATGCATGCGTTCCAAGTCAAAACTATTTGTTAAAGGGTCATTTATGGCGGTTTGGGGGAGAAGGTAAATTTAGCTGGTATTATGCATGATGTATTGCCAACGTATGAACGACATAAAGTATTAAGCGCAAAGATGAAAATCCGCCGGCACACACCACACCACAATATATTGTTCGTGAACTGGGTTGTGCTCTGAGTAAGTCTGTGTAGATATTTATGAGGAGTGTTGTTATCAACTGATGATGAGGAGGGTATTATTATTATTATTCCAGGGTAAAAGTTTGTCTGGTTGAATAATAAGGCTTTTAGGACGGAGAAAATCGCATAATAATGTAAGCCTTTTAGACGTAATAAAGATCAGCTATGAAATACCAAATGAACTTTTTGAGGATGGCTCAACCTCACGCACACACGTACTCAACGAGCAAGTCGAATTAAGCGTAGAGACCAACCACTAAAATGAGCTTAGGGTTCGCTTCATTCTAATGTAATAAGTGCATCGTACAAGGAGTAGAGGTTATGTTGAACAAATACAAGTGCGTTTGGTTATTTGGTACTTTGAAACTCGGCTCTAAACTACACACAGAAGACGAAGATATGGAGAAACCCTCATGCGATTCCATTCATCATTTTACTTTGAGTTCAAATTAAAAAGTAAAATTTTGAACTAAAAAACTAAATATACGCTAGTATCTAGAGTTGTAAAGATAATGTATTATTTTGCTAATATTTTGATAAATTAGTGATTGCAGATACACGTGAATATTCACATTCATTCAAAGTCAAAGTCATAGTTAAACTGAGTTTGGTAACGAGCTATTTTTTATCATGTAGAAATCATAGAACTTAATTTGTGTATCTTAATTAATATCAAAGATTTAAAAATAAATAGATTTAAAGTAAAAATGAACAAAAAATCTCGTTCATTACATACACCTTTTGCCTTTGACACCAAAATAATAATCGGAAAGGATGAAGTATTATGAGTTTACTCATAATTGAACAATGGTATAAATATATTACTGTGTGGAAGCTGTAAAATTTGTATGTTTCGAAAGTTTCATATAATCTCCAGGGATTTCAATGAAATTGCTGGATGACGCAACAGAACAAAATATGAGTAACTGGCACGCACAACGCACCCTAAAATTCATGCACCCACTCTTTCTTGCAAGGGTTATTATGATACGTTTTTTATGCCGCAAGCACATTATTTATTATTAAAATACTACTATACGCACCCGACATATAGCATAATATGTCACCCTACATACGCATTTCCTCGTCTCGACACTTTTTTACGCAATTAGTTGCTACGTCAACTATAAGCCAGAAAAGGAAAGAAGAAATCATATCCACCCACCCGACAGGAATGAAATAAAACCACAGTTAATATTTTCGAGAAGTTCCTAAAAACAGGCACAAGCAAAAGGGGAAACCACAATTTGCTCAATCTACTTGGATTTCATCGTTCTCTCGTTTCCTATCTATCTTGATGAAGTCATTCAAACAAGCAGTGAGTGCTGAGGGTGCAAGCTCCGAAAGTCTGAAACGGAAAGTCATGCTGTTTTAAAACGTGTACAGTTTCAAAATAACTTGCATATTTAGTGTAACCCTTATTACAAGATACAGCAAATGAAACTAATAACTAACCTATGAATTTATGCACAAACACTGACTGTTGAGTAGCTTTGAATTAGATTTTTAACTTTTATACAATTGCACTTGGCACTTTAACTGATTCTATGATGCAATGAAATGTGGAAACTTGTGAGTTGTTGTTTGCCGCAAAAGCTACTATTGTAATAATAGCTTTGTAGGAAAGAAAATGTCCTAATTTTAGTGGTTACAAACAGTAGGTACTTCCATAGGATACTTTGAAGTTGGTAAATTACTTTTAATGCTAAAAATAGTGACATTGAATGGTGGCTTATAATTAGGAAATTCATTTTCCCAATGTAAGGCATAAAATACACATCTGAAACAAACGCTCAGTATGAGCAAGTCAAGCTCATAATTGCTAGAATATGTAATTACACGAAAACCTTATCTGGTACCGTAACTTAGTACCTCAAGCAATTCTTATGGTATCTGAGATTTTTCGTCGGTTACGTTAAGTATTGTGTGTGTCTTCCCTTTTAGTAGATACTATTAAAAAATCAGTGTTTTTGAGTATTCCTAAAGGTTTAATACATATATGTGTAAAAGTATAGTAGACGATATTCAGGATTTAAATTAAACGCGTGCACTAACTAACTTTAATTTAAAGATTTTTTATTATTTTTTAAAACTTTTATACAGTAAATTAAACAGGATGCCATGAAAGTAAGTTGAATGAATGTTAAGAAGACTTTGGACTTTTAAAAATGGTCGTGCGTCAAAGAATTATCAACTCGCACCAGTAAAGATTGACATTCTTTGGGTGATATATCAGCAACATATCGCTCCGCCGATTCGTTACACTTTCATGCTTTTTTCGGGGGAGAGCTGAGCCTAGCCGATTTCAGTAAATGGAACTTGGTAATATCCTATTAGTACGGATAAGTTTTTTGATAGTGTATTAAGAGAAACGTAAGCCGAAACAGAAGGGGTTCTCATTCACTTCATTCAAAATGCCGTACTAACATTACATTGTGCTGATTATACGGGAAGCTGCTTTACTGTTGTTGGTTTGTTGATAGGAAAGAAAGGAAAGAAAAAAAAGTTCATTTCATTCCAAGTCAAGAAGAATCGTTCAATCCATCAATTTGAAGGGATAATAATGAATGAATGAAACGACCGAATGAATGAGTGATTACGATCGAAAATATAAAAGTAGCCAGCAGTAGTATAAAAGAATGACTTTTCTCTAAGCAGTAGTTGGTATGTATTAGACCCAATAGCAAGAGCATTATGGCAGTACATCCAAAAAGGCAAGTTGCTTTGATCGTATTTTTTAGATTGAATGAGAAAATGACAGAGACACAACTGACTGACGAGTGACTAACAAAATCAAAGCCCCCTCACATACAATATCGAACAGCGATGCGATGATTACTCCAAACAATGAAAACCCATACATCATAGAAATTCAACATAGTGGTATGATCATCATCGTACGACGTACACACGTACGTGTGCTTTCTATGCCATCTCACTACTTGCTCCATTCCACTGATTGCTTTGTGTGAAAAAGGATCAGGTTGAACTATATGTACAGTATATCCAGTGAAATTGTAAAAAAAATATGGGAGAATTTTTTCCATTCAACTGTGAAGGGCACACTTGGCAGCAAAGTGACCATAAGTATTAACGCTAACTTCTTGAAGCCGATAGCAATCAAATTGTCCTTTATTTGAAACACATTAATAAGAAATGGTTAGCTTTTCACTCTGGCTATACTATGTGTTATTATTATATGTATGGTTATGCAAATCATTCATTATGTGCTGTGATGGAAGGCTTAGTTAATACATTGATAGTATATTATCGGAGCATTGTCAATACAATGCACATCCAAAAGTGATAGCTCTATTCTGAACCATGAACGAGTATTGTTTTAAAACAGCCGTTGTTTACAGCGTCCAAATGTTATCATTACATTTTTCCTTCCATAAATCGTCAAGATAATTTCATGGATATCGTGCGAACACGCGTTTGGTGAACTAATTTACTTGCATAATTGGGTTTCAAATCGGACATCTGATCTGAACAATGTAGACAAACTAAATAAATAAATATGGCTGTAATTTAAGTAAAAAATTCTACGCTGGCAATGCTATCTCTATATTGCAACTTCTTTAGCTCTATTAATCTAATCTATTCTAAATGTATCGGCAATTTTTTTCTTGATCCTCTCTTACTCTCGAATATATGTACATGTTTCAGAAATTTCTCTATATAGAATGTCTTTCTATTATGAGAAATTTCACATATTTGTATCCAAATAAAAAATCAGAGTATATCGATGATATGGAAATTGTTTTTATTTCAGTTCTTCAATTTATATAGAAAAGTATGTCATCGTGAAACCATGGAAAACCAACAGGAGTACAAGGAATTCTTATATTCGTGACTTCCTTTTATGTACGTAAAAGTATTGAAAAATAATATAATTCCGGTTTTCTATTTTTAAAGAAATGATGCGTACATGTTCCTTAGGCGAAGTGATTCCTGCAAGCATGTAATCATGTAAATAGCAAGACTTGCTGAGAAAGTCTTTCCCTTACGAAAACATATTTACATCTCACATTATGTAATTTTGCGTGAAAAGACATAGCCCCCAAAATGATACAAATTGAATGAATAATTCAGCAATATCATGTGCAGACTGAACAACAAGGTAGTGCATCTCGTTATGTTATTTTGATGTATTCGTTGCTTCTTTCATTCTTTCACTCAATTCAGTTGTATTTATTTTCTTTCAATGCGCGCTCTCTTCCGTTGCGTTCCCTTTCTCAGTTTAGAAATCCTATCATCCCATATTTGAAATGCATAGCTTTTCTAATCCCATCACTCACATTATGCATTGAACTACCTTTCACTTTCACTCATTGCATAATCCTATGTACCTATGCCATTAAATTCTATGCCTTGCCTCCATTCTCATTGTACGTTTTTAGCGATTCATGTTTGCCGACTCCTTTTTTTGTAAAAACATCTATCCATGGACATGTCTTTAGAATTGTTCTCGGTTACCACTGTTACCATAGGTATTTGTTAGTTATAATTTATAGCTTAGTGTTATTAGTATTGGATCATGTCATTCAATATCATGGATATTAAAATCTCATATGAATCATAACTTTTTAGCAAGCTATTTGCATTTGTTCGGCCACTCTGGTTTAAATAGTGTGCGCAGAGCGGAATCTGCTCAGCAGATACTGCGCAAATGTAAGTAAACAAACTTTGTTGAATAAATATAACAAATAGAAATTAAGTAAGCACAATTAAACTCCAACATTTTTCAGCGTAAAATGTAATTTTAGTGAGTCTAATCATTATTAGTGAATTAAACATTGAATGAATGCATTTCTAATAGTTTTGAGGTTTAATATTCTAAATAGATTTAATCTAATATGATTCAATTCAAAAAGCATGTTTAAAGTAAAATACAAAACTTTGGATAAATCTCAATTTGTTCGACGCGCACAAATCTTAACTTTAACTATAACCTCAACAAAATAGTGCATTGTTGCCCACACGCACATTCATGCAACCTTTTCTCATGTGAAGCTTTTGCGCTGTAGTAGAAAGCGAACAAATAATACATTTATTCCGACTTTATGAGATTTTTTCGGTCGGAGAGATTATTTTTGTTTGCGGAGATAATGCATAAGTAAACACATATAGTCGTAGTACATGGAACGTAAGTACACGCAAGCAGCGTGACCTATTCATGCATTGATGCATTGTAACAACACAAGTGAGCATGGGTAAATAAAATTACTTTAGGAAAGTTTGACCTTGGCCTTAGGCAGCAATATACATTAATAATGTAACTTTATAAATCTATTATTGAAAACAATATTTAGCAACACAAACATTGTAATATGATTTTCAGCAGTCTTTCGTTAGTTAGCGTTAGTTATATATGATGAAGCATGAGTTTTTACTAGTAAACAATACGAAGCGCAGCTTGTAATTAATATATTATGCAATCTGTAAAACCACAGTTGTGAAAAAGACAACCAACAGGCGCAGAAGTATTTTTCTGTGAATTAGCCAAGTACGTTTCGCACAATTAATGATACACTACTACTACATGAAACCGGGAAAGCTAAGTATGTAAAATCCTTCAAAAACATAGCTATTACCCGAACACGAACAAGTATCAAGTATTTTCGATTGAACAAAGGGGCAAAAAATTTATACTGTTCCTGTCTCAAAAGATGTTGTGTAGACCAAATGTTATTTTCTCAAATTATGGACTTTGCTTGGATTGTATCATCAGCATTCAGCATCAATGTAAGGAAACAACAAGATTGTTTTTTCGTGAAGAGGTTCATGCACATTTCAGGTTTCATTCTGCCCAAATTAAGTCGAATAGCTTACTTTGTCATTATATTTTGTAGACACATGCTCATTCAAATGTAATTTAGGAGCAATATCATCCGGTCATCACATGTATATTGCATGTTCATGTAGTTGAGCTGTAGAACTCTTGAAAAGGATTTTATCTGAAGAGTGAAAGTCAGAAAGCAAAGAATACACAGTTGAAGAATGTTTGCTTGTGGAAAATGCTTTTACTATGATGATAATACACCCTTTTAAATTTTGTCCTCTACTAGCAAGAAGCGGAAGTATCATTTTTGAACACGCATACTGTATTATACATTACACCTTACCTTATTCTGATCTCAGCAAGGTAATTTTGAAAGCAAAGTTAACCCAGTGATAAGACAGAAGGGTCGCTTGCTGCATTAAAAATAATTCAATGCATTTAACATGCATGAATGCTTTCCACTAACTAACCTGACATTCAACTATCCTGTGTCCTTATAGGTAATTTATTAAATATTCAAGTTAGCTGGAGTACATTATTTTTTAAAGTAAACTGCCTTTTCAGTGCGGGTAGCATAGTTTTTTCAGTAGTACTAGACATTCAGCGGTACTCTTATCTTGTCTATATAAGCCAAAACCATTTCTTCACTTAGTATAGTAGAGTATTTAATACATATCAAAGTGGCGCCTGTGCGCTGTGTCAGGGTCCGCATAAAATTAGCGAAAGATTGTGTGTATATCTACAGTGAAGATACGCAACCATTGTGTTTTTCTCATCTCAAGTAAAGTATTCTTACAACTTGTTACAAATTGTTAGTTGTAACCCACAAGAAGGGATCAGGTCAGGTATCCCAGATATTGATGACATATTGCACAACCATCAAATACAAAATATCTATAATGCGGTATCATAAATATATTAGTATGCTGCTGTGTATTGACTTTTTGTCTATCCCCAATTCTCCAGGGGCAGAAGGGCCAGATCTTCCCGCATGTCCTTATGAATTCTGCCAAATGTAAAGAAATTCTAATGGTTCAAATATCCAGAGAGGTGACGGACAAGCGAAGCGGTGATAAAACCAATACTACTGGAAATAGCTCTCTGCTACGCAATAAATATTTACGAAATAAAAAGTAGTAATGAGTGAGAAGTTCCCACTAAGAAATCGTTCTTTCACTGTGCGTGTTGTCATGCTATTTTGTATAGAGCAATAAAATTATTGTTGCAGCTGCTTTTGTAGATTTTTACGAGGTTTTTATGTGAGATAAAAATAAATAAATAATTTTGACGAAAGGACGAGTGATGTTTGGAAGGTTTTACTGGACGTCTGCCGCGCTTAGTGCGAATTCGATAGCTGTGGCTAACACGCAATAAACGACAAACTGTGTGCTTAATTATACAACTACTAGCTCTTAAGTAGAAAAGCCTAGCATGCCCTACGTGCATGTAATATGTCCTAGAATAAAGTTTTTACGAAAAATTAGGTTTTATAAATTATTAGTAGCATGTCTTATGCAAAAGGGCTAAAATCTTGGCGTTTCTAAAAAAGTTTTGGGCATTAGAATTCATGTTCCAACTGTCAAATAAGCATTGTATTAAAAGCGTATAATTTCCAAATGCACTCGGCGGTATACGACAGCATACTATTATTAAGCTTGGATGATCACTGATATTGCCAATGTCTTAAGTATTAACTGTGGTTACGCTAATATGCTCCTTTCTGGTGTACAAATTGGTCTATCACCGAACAAACACGTTTAAAATAGAATGTGCTATTTATAAATACTAGCCCTGAAATAAAAGATGTAAAGACCATTCGATTCGCAGCACTCAACAATGTCAAAAAATATTTTATTATGCTCAATATTATTACAGGCATCACGCCATCAGTCAAAATCTACAGTTCCAGAGATTAATATTCATTAGTTCACTTTGCCCCAGTAAACTTGCTTTTGTAGATTGCTTAAAATGTTCAACAGAAAGATTACGGCTACACAAACAACCTGTTCTCTCTGTCTGTGTGGGAGTAAGCTCCCAGGCGGATATATTTTTTCCTGCATTAAATCTCTAACAAAAAACTGTTAACAATAGTAGTATCAGTAGGAGCAGCGAGCAATGTTTCACCGAGAGACACACAAGTGAGCAGTGCCACATGATTCGGATGTGTCTGGAAATCAGGGTCTCCCACGTCTTTCCTCTTTTGTCCTGCATATAAAAACCCAAGCGAGAGAATTTAACAACTACACAATAATAATAATGCACTCTCAAAGCAGCTTTCACTACGTTTACACTACTGCCACACTACCTATAATGCAAACTCTCATACCGCAGCATCCATCACTTTCGGAATCATTTATAACAGCGTAAACAAATTGGATCTGCCTCCAGCAAGCTTTTCATGTGCAAACAAAACGATTTCTCGGAAGCCAGCTCAAAAAATGAGTATACGGAATAAGCATTCGCATTTTACCATATAATATGTTCAATGCGTCAGTTTGATATGTTCTTTTATACTATACTTTGCAAGAATTGTTAGGATATTTTCTCAAACAATTGCTAGCGTGTTTTGGCATGTGTGCGACTCACGCAGTGCTGAGAAAACAAAACTTACGCAAAATTGTTGTTGTAGTCGACTTGCTGAATTCACGCATCAGCATTCCTATTCCAACTTTCTGAATCTCACCGGAAAACAAGGCTAATAGTATGTATTTTTCCCAACTCTGTGCTAGTAGGATTGAGGCTCTCGTTGCATTAGCTCTCTTCATTCCTTCTGGTTAGGTCAACTTTGCTAGAGGGATCAGATATAAAAGCAAAAAAACGAAAGAAAGAGTTTTTAAGGAATCTGGTAAAGTTTATGAATTTCTATACAATTCTCATTATGTTTCTAGTAATGCCTGAATGCCGTGGTAAGGTGATATCTAGATTATAAATATTACAACTTCAGTGTACTTCTTTTACTCATGCATGCTTTCGCATTATGAAATTTTAAAACGATCCTAAGATTCACAAAGTTAATAAAGCAATTAAAATTTAATTCAATGGATTCTTGTACTGTCGGTGTCATTTTTATACCTGCCATTCGTGCAGAGACCACAATGAAATAAACAATACGTTTTTAGAGCCATTTTTACAACCTACTAGTGCCTTTCCTTTAAATTCTTGTAGTCATAATCTGGTTGTAATTTTTTTGGAATAAGTTAAAACCCGAAAGACAGCATATTCAAAACATTCTTTTAGTGCTCCAACTTTCAAGGGCACTTCACACTATAAGACAGCCTAAAATATTCCAATGAATGAAAGTAAAAAAGTAAAGTATCAATTTTATTATGCACAGACAAAGTGTTGTACTAAAGTACACACACAGAGTACAATAGTATCTGATAAAAGCTCGTACATTATATCTCGATGATTTTCATAAAAGTTCAATTCATTGTCTATGCGACAGGAAATGCGTAAAAATCATCATCATACAATAAACCTTTCTCTGGTGATTTACTTGTGTGAGGGCGGATGGAGCTTTTAGTGCTCATTTTAGTACGCAGTTGTACCTTGCATTTGTGAGGTGGTCGGCATTTTGTTGCCTAGCTTCGCTTCTCTTTTTTATAAACCGCAAAAATGAAATGCAATCGTTTTAGCTAAATATTATTACCGCAGTTAAAGTGCAGGATGATCATGGTGATGAGACTATTTTGGAGATGAAGGGGAAATAAACGCATTCACTGAAAAAAAAAGTCCCGTTGGAAAGAAAATTTTGTCGCCTGCTGTAACATAAACTAAACCTTTTTTGCTGGAACAACCACACGCTTCTCTTTTTACACACACACACGTTCAGAAAAGGGAGAAGACACAAGAGGTATCATCTGTTTCCGCTTTCAAAAACCGTTTCAACAACTTCCACTATCATCACAGTCTGATGCGTTTGTAAGTACGTACGTAAGCAGAACTACAAGGCATTTCAAGCACATTCATATATTAACATACGTATTCGAAAATATTCACCGGAACCGGTTTTTTGGGTGTTGCAAAACTTTGGAAGCAGAACCGGGAGTGGAGCATTTTTAAAGAGTTTCTTTGGGGTTTTCAAATAACTTGTGCTCTAAAGCACCGGAATATTAATTTTAAATGTATTCTAGTTAAAATTTGTACAATTTGCTGTTTTTTTATCATGATGATAAGCCGAACTTATCATGAGAATGTCACGGTGAGGAATACCCGAGCTTTAGCGCGACCAGGTTGCCCATTGTGCTACATACAGTCTTAAAATCTCCAAGATTCGTTAGAAATTAGTTAGTTTTAATAAAAAGCTTACTAATTTCTTGCTTAGTAATTGAAAATTATTGCCCAATTGACAAAAAAGGCTGCCTGGATAAGGCATGCCCATGCGAAAATTAGCAGATCCAACATGCTTTCAGCAATAATTTTGCATAATATTGCAGTAACTTGCAAGGAATTAAACTTACGACTGTATAAACAAGCTTCCAGCATTGTTTTAAAGTTATCACACCAGTAATTTTATGGAAAACGAAGACAGTACGGGTGCACAAAGTGGTACAACTTACCCCGCGAAAGGCATGCATCAGGGAGCACTCGAACACAGTTGAAATGGCTGCTTGGAAGGCAAGGTTCATGCACAGGATCTTTCAATTAACAATTTTAACACTTGCACGATTGGTTTCATACAAGTGCTACACCTTCCAAGCAGCCATTTCAACTGTGTTCGAGTGCTCCATGATGCATGCCTTTCGCGGGGTAAGTTGTACCACTTTGTGCACCAGTACTGTCTTCGTTTTCCATAAGTTACTGGTTTGATAACTTCAAAACAATTCTGGAAGCTTGTTTATACAGTCGTAAGGTTAATTTCTTGCAATTTACTGCAATATTATGCAAAATTATTGCTGAAAGCATGTTGGATCTGCTAATTTTCGCATGGGTATGCCTTATCCAGGCAGATTTTTTGTCCATTGGGCAATAATTTTCAATTTATTGAGAGAATGAAAAGAAGACTACCATTTTTTATATTCAAACATGTAAGTTGTGATTGTTAGCATCGTCAGCTTTATTCGTAGGATATCGTCACTAAACTAGATTGATATTTTGGCTGACATGTGTTCGTTTCAGCATGTGCTTCAAGATTTTTTAGTAATCCACGCTACACACAATTTCACCATTTCTGATATCCTTGCTATTCCATCCAAGCATGCATTTGGCTATAATATTACGTATGAAGTGGTAGCACCACAATTTTAATGTTTAAATTCTGATGTAATTCAGTAGCCTATGATAGTATATCTCACCCAAAACATAGTGATATTTCTTACAGCCTGTAATATATCACTTTTCATATTTTCGCCTTTTAACGATGTTCTTTACAATATTTTTCTTTGACATATTGCATGAACTATGTCTGCTCGTAACTTGAGCTGTTCCGTTTGCTTGGTTTGTTTTCTTTTTTGTAAAAAAGCCCAAAGGTGGTTTTAACCACAGTTTCTCCTTCTGGGCTCATATTACTCCTTCTAAAACCAGTCTTGATGCTACTCAGTAAGGATGTATGGAACATGTTGTATTTGTATAATATTAACATATAAAATATCCCAAATATTCTTTTCCTAACATAATATTTTAAAACAGGAAAATATACGTTACTTTCATACAGCATCGTGAGTAATCGTAGGTAATGTTGAAATGCCTATTTTTGGTATATGACTTCACAGCAATACTTTAACAAGATATGGAAATAAATCATAATCTTCAAGGAAAAGTGTCCACAATTATTTCTAGATTTTGTATCAACCCAAAGGATACAATTTTTGAGATAAATGTCGATGTACTTTGCTCCTTGAAATGTTATTTTTTCACCCGTGTCTTGATTAAGCTTCTAATTTTACCAGTGTTAGCGTTTAAGACAAGTTTTTAGGATGCCCTCCAGGTATGTCATCATACCTATTGAAAATGCAACGGGATGATGGAACGCTAGAAGTTTTTGATAGATCACCGTGATCCGACAAAAATTATATTCACACCGAAAAATCGTAAATAAACATGAAACATGACAAACAGATATAAGGAACTTGCGACCAGTGATACCAAAGTGTGTTGAACAATATTAAAATGTTGAAATTTTTCCAAAATAATTAGATTTGTCTTGAAATTCTTCTAAATTTTGATTTTGTAAAAAGATTTTTTTAAATTTAAAAACGCAGTTTCTGGAGAATCTACAGATGGACAGACAGACGGTCAGGACAAAAGATACTTCTAAAATAATATTTTCACAAGTCGCAAGTTAAATGACAAATATCGAATACCATGTTCACCAATATTCAAATATCAAATAAAAATATTTTCTCGCATCACATTTCTTTTCGATGATTGCTTGGGAAATTATCCCAAGCTTAATGCAAGCAATGAAGATACTGACTGGTGATGATAATGACTAGAAAGAAAAAATGCTAATAGTAACAGTGGATTTCATTTCGGTAGATTTAAAAATGTTATATTTACTGTGCGTCATTTTGGAGTTCTTCTGGTATTCGTGCAACAGATAAATATATATAAGCTCGGCCCGTTATGATGGTTTTTGGAATAGGTATGTACATAAGATGTTCTACAAATGACGTTCTGAAAATACGCTGTGAAAACTTCTATCTCGCTTATTTTGCTGAAAATCAAATAGAGTATGTCGGAAGGACTCCAAAGACTACAGTCTAACTGAACTGAAGAAGAGCAAAAATTTTATTACAAAGCGGCAAATGTGAACTTTGATGATGATGACAGGAAAAGTCAAAGAAAAGCACTTTTAGTGAAAAAGTTTATAAAGAATTCATAGTTCCATCCCTTCATTTTCATTTCTCTATATATACCAGTATACCACACTGATATATCTCAAATATATATAAAATTATGTGAACATATCCTACACATTGTTCAAAAGTGATGTACTTTTTCAGTCAGATATAACGGTTTGAAAATTTAGGAGAAAATTGCAATGCACATACGTACCTAACGTACAAAATTATTGCAAGAACCGTTTGGAGCATGATGATTTCTTACGAAATATCCTTCCATCATCGTAATTTTTTCCAAGTTCGCCTTCTAACAAGGTTACAGTTAAAGTTGATTGCGTTGATGGGAGGAGAAAGCAACTTCTCTGATAGAGATTGTTAGTTGTTAGTTTCAACTTTAAAAATGAAGGCATTTGTCATTTGTGAATCGACAGTTCCTAATAGAACCACTGTAATAGCGTCACAATTCCATTGTTACTAGTAGCAATAATCTTGGTACTGATTAAACTTTGACTTTTGTAGAACTTCATTTTACGAAAGAAAATTCCTTCACTGGCAAACTGTTTCGTCACTATTCACAAATTATTGTATTTTAGATTTGGATGTTTCTATGCGCAATATTTGAAGGAAACAAAGTCTACGCCTGCTACACGAATACGCTAATATCATACGTATTTTACGCAGTCGATGTTAGCTTTCCAGCCAGCCATAATGATGTGTTCTTTGTAAAGTCTGTTTTGTCTTCAAATAAAATCAAGAATGCGCGTTTCAGGTAAAATAGCAATCAACTACACAGATCATGCAATAAAAATTCAGGGTCGCACGGTAATATACACCTAAAATTGGACCAATTAATATGAAACCAGTATGGCAAAGAGAGTAAATATTTTCATATTCGCATTTTTCGTTCCTGAAAATATCCCGATCATTCCTTAAATTTCATTTCTTGCACAGCGGGTTTGTTTTGGAGATACCAAGTTTATACAAATTCCCGAGGCAAACTTTTTTTTAGAATTATTGGAAGTAAATTGAAAATTCTAAAACCCAACGGGTGTGTAATATTCCAAATTTGCACTGGTACGGTAGTAGAACTTCAGGGAACTAGAATATGTGAATCACAGAACCTTATGTAGTTATAGAAACTAAAGACTTACAAAAATTCTACTGACTGTAGTGTAGGAGAAGGAGGAATCGTAACACTTACTTTTCCAACGTAATACAACTTTGATTATTTATTTTGAATTTTGGTTGGCATAAAAACTTAATTGTTATAAAAGTGTAGTATGTAAGTCTTTAGCTATAAATAAACTTCCAGATTCCGTGCAGATCTCCGTCTCCTCGCAGATATTGTTTTTTTTAAATAATTATAATTGCTAAAATCCTTGCCGTTACGATAAACCTTAAAAGCAATTCTTGTACTATTTTAATTAACATAAAATTCTCTACAACAAGCAACAAGATGGCAATTTTAAATTTGAGCATGTATCCAACAAAATATTCGCCATACGCCAAAATCAAGAAAAATCAGTGGAAAATAATAATAAAAGTTCCTCTGCCGTAACATACTATAATATATATCATAAAATTTTACATATGCCCAAGATTTGATAAGAACACAAGAAATTCTAATTTAAGAGGGCTTTTATGGTAATGGTAGACAATTTTTTACACACCACTGCCACCCCTTTTAACATAAAGCCACAGGTTGTCAATGCAAAAGAATACGATTATGTATATTATGTAAAACCACATAAATTTGTATTAAAACATAGGCATATTCAGAAAATCCTATAAAACGTCATGTAGTGACATATTATATGTGTGTACAGTTGACTGAATTTTCTTCAAGCACTTTTTTTGTTTCGGTTTGTATGCTAAACTACTAAAGCTTTCCCCACCCACATCCAAAACCCCCCTTTCTTCGAAACTTACAAACTCCTCTAACATCACTTTTTTTACCTTTTTTATTGTTGTTAATGGAAAAAGGACATTTAAAAGCCTTCCTTTTTCAGTCGGTTACCTCAAAAACGCAATGTCGTTACTTTTACCTTTATCGCGTCATGATTATGGAAAAGAGTGAATTCTTTTTTTGAAGCTCTTACTCTGTGTGTGTATAAAAGTAGAAGTTGAAAGTAAGCAAAGGATGTGTATGAATCGGTGACTTTTGATAGAAGTAAGTGCGTTGTTGATGTACATGTATACCTATCAGCTATTGTCGTTGTCGAGCAAAGTGATGAAAACAATATTGCTTCTGGTAAAACTCGGCTGGATGGATGGAAAGGAGTGCAAATTCCTGCCAAAATTTCACGGATGCTTAGCTCAGGTGCAATCGCTCCTTTTTTAGTTTTATGTCTATTTGACTGACTCCTTTCTTTTGGTCTGTTCCCCTGCTGCACCCGTTTTCTTAAAACGATGATGTGATAGTATGGAAAATAAAAAGAAAGGAAATACATACAACTGCTGATAGTCGCGTTTTAAGGCTTTTACTTTCCCTTTCTCCTTCGTTTGATAGCAAAGAAAGGCGTTTCATTGTTCACTTGCAAAAATAGACGCGTTTCTTTCTTTCTTTTTATCATCCAAAATACCAAAGAGAAATGGGTAAATGTTTTCGTATGTGCCACTTTCTCTAGATTTCAAAGCACCAATTTTGGATACATACAAAATAAACCTATCAGAAAAACAGATATTACTACATTCATGCAAGTTTCTATAATATTACGTGAGAAATACCCGATTTTTATAGATATGGAACTGAAATTGAAGAGATTGTAACAAACAGTGAAAAGCTGACTATCTGGTATGTACCAAAATCCAAATGAAACTGAGATTTTCGATTTGGATTCTTTGTACATTCCACACTGTGCTACATTGAGTTCAAGGCGATGGGACTTACGCCAACACTTCTTTCGTTTGTCTTCAGCTCGTCAATGTCACTTTTACGGTACGCTTATACAATGTACACAGAGATAGTAACAGAGCACACGCTCTTGGAACAATGGCGTCATGAACGACTCGTTCATGGTCCAACTGAACATGAGATATGTAGGTATTTTCATTTTCGCTTTTTGTGGGGGTACGAGTGCCACTTTTATTGCACTGTCACTCATGCATCCATGTTTTTTCCCTTTAGAACCTTATACAAAGACATTTCTAAAACGCAATGCTGATAATATTAAATGTAGGAAATGTATATCTAGTCCGACGAGACGCCTTTGAATTTATCCTCTTCACATTTCAGTATTAGCCGAATCAACAGTGGCAGCGAAAAAATGCTTAAAAGTGTAAAGCTGAAAACAAAGTATTTCCAGATCCATGTACGTGGGATTCACTATAAAGACTTGTTTAATGCAATACGCTTCAGTTTCATTTCAGAAAAGATGACATTGATATTGAAAGTCCTACGAGGATCTCTGACATTTAGAAAAACTGCAACTAAACTAGCTATCATGTCTTTCATACTGACATTCAGTTAGTTTTACTCCATCCTCAAGTGGTCTGGTTGATTTAGAGGTAGTCAGAAAGATGCAATTCCAGACAACAAATATTTAATAGCAAGAACAAGTAAGAGTAAGAAGACTGAAGATCGGGTGATATTGTACACAACTATCAATATCCACATGCTACATTAAACTTGCAAACAAAACCACAGGTTTGAACATGTACTTGTAACCTTTGCTTTACAGGGCATCCTCAGGTTTACAATTGTATAGATATCTTAAAATTTTGCTTGTGCACGTTTTTAAGCCCAGTGAGGAGCATATTTACTTACTAAGAAATATAAAGTCATTAACTGACTGTCAAAACAAACGGGGGGCATACATCACCGTTCCAGAAGTGGTGCATTGAAACGTTACTCCGTTTACTTGTCTTATTTAGTGTTGTGCCCTGGCGTAAATTTTTCATGAGGGACAAGTTGATGGATCATTTTGGGTTTTGATGGGCCCAATTTGTCGGTCTTGAAGCATCTCCAAAAAATCAATACGGAAGTGAAAGTAGAGGTCTTCTTTTCTGAGTGCTACTAAATTCCCATGTAAAAGCAACATGAGCCAACATTATAA
The DNA here is from genome assembly GCA_029691765.1 of Entomobrya proxima. Lineage (NCBI taxonomy): Eukaryota > Metazoa > Arthropoda > Collembola > Entomobryomorpha > Entomobryidae > Entomobrya > Entomobrya proxima. Next base: position 3,614,374 of record CM056170.1, read on the forward strand.
AGTAACTAGCACTTTCTCTCTCGCTCTCACTTTCCAGTTGTAGGTAGTACTTTTCAGGAAGCATTTCCAATAAATGCAGTCACACATTGCTTCACTCACTCTTTTTCAAGGTTTTCTACTACTAGATATATGGACGACAGCTTGTGTGGAACCTTTTACTGCAGTTGTAGTGTTATTATATGGTAGAACTTAAACTAGGCAATTTCCCCTCCCCAAAACTGAAACTCGTACACAAGAAAATTACAAAATGTTCCCACAAACTGATAACAAAATGAAAACTCTTTCGCTAAAGTGCTCCATAAAGTAGAGAAAATACCATTTACACACTTGAATGAATAGTGTAAATGCATAGGTATTATGCAGTGGCCACAGAAAGGAATCACAGTGCTAGCATAGTAGTAGTATCAAACAGTTGTAAACTTTTATGTTCTTCCAATTGATGCTAATTTACTGAATTGTTTACATTCACTGCGACCAACCAAATGAATAAAATTTTCCTATCCTGGTTGCATATATCCTTTGAATTTTTTAAAGTTTCTCTTGTGCTTTCAATTTTAAATAGCATATCGTTTTAAATATGTTTATGGTTTAAAATAAGGGCAAAGGTATACACACTATGAATCCTTGATAAAACACTCTCTAGTGCACTTTCTTTAGCTGACGATAATGGTACTACAAAACTTTTAATGTTTCATCTACTAGAACATCTTGCGATTTTGCAGCCACTTTCTGTACGCTGAATTGCGCTCATCTTGATAAACAAAGAGATGGAGCAGTATTGAAGTTTTACTTTCACTGATGCATTCTTACGGTTGTGTACTTCCTATTGAGGAAGTAAATTCATGAAAAGTAAGCTTTTCTCTCCCCCATATCCATCTTCCCTGTACTTAATAGCATGATGCTCATTGAACCAAAGTTGTAGGTTGCACTTAGCTTAGGCTATAGGTACGCTTGATTTACTTTTCATTTTGTTCGTGCCGTAGTGCATTTTACCTGTTTTTATCTTCTTCCAATGTACTATAATCATCCCCAATCCCCACCAACATCTTACCCTCTACTCTGGAAGAAGGGTCTTACCCAAGTTTACTTTGAAAGTTAGAAGGCGGATAAGACTTTAGGGAAGGGAAAGAAAATGTCAGAGAAGTGAAAGCTTATCTCTGAATCTGCCTGCCCCCACAGAAACCAAAACGGAAAAGTTTTCCACCAGAAAAAGCAGCAATGTTTTGTCTTGAGTCAAGAAAAGACTGCTTAACAAAAACAAGCAGGATATGCATTGCATTTTTATGTTTCCTGTTACCAGGCTCGTAGTCAGCGATGGGAATAAGAAAATACCATATCATCATTTACACATGTACTTTTCGATGCATCATGGCCATGCATCATGGTGACGATGTTCGATTGTCGGTTACTAGCTTCTCCGATTTTATCGCCAATGGTTATATGTGGTTACATTGGTTGCATTTCATTGATGCGTTGCAATGCCATCATTGTTGCTATTTTCTATATAAAATAGTTCAGATTTCATACATTTCTTTTCTTTGAGGATAGCTTGTTCAGATACTGAACCCGCAGATTGAGTTTTTATGTAAACATATGAACTAAATGGTTAAATTTTTATTCTTTCTTAGCTTTATGAATAGCCACTGGACCATTTAAATTTACGTTTCATAAATTGTAAAAAAAAAGTCCAAGCTACTACTAATATTAAGGTTGTCCGTGCGATTTGTAATCCTGATTTTGTAGTTCCTAGGGTCCGTGAATTCAAGTTTCAACTTTCTGTTTCATCTGATGTGAAAGATTTTACTTCTATCTCGCTTGTTTGTTTCTCTGGGCCATTGTTTCATCAATGCAGAAAATCTCTAGAGGAGCATTGTTTGATATATCTTGCATACATGTTGTAACTTCCTGACAAAAAGGTGAAATCCCTATACACAGGTCGATTAGGGATATAATGTGGATCAACAAATAAATGAAAGCACACGACACACGATATACGTTTATTTCACGTTTTATATATTTTGTATTTTATGTAGAAAAAAATTTGCAAAGAAATATTCATTAGTCGGATTTGGCATAGATGGTTACTATCATAAAAATGAAAAATAAGTCACATGCTTGGTAAATATTATAAAAGTGCAATCCTTATTTCTGTAGAAGTGCTCTTTGTAAATATTTTACATTGCTTTATGTATGACGATGTGCTTTCGTAATATTATAGTCATGCTTGTCTTTTAAACGTGAGATTTTATTCTGAATTATCTTTCCACTGTTCCTAATTTCATGAGAAAGTTTTCTTCGTTGCTGGAGGCTGCTAGAGAGTAAAGATTTAGGATTTGACTTTGAAGGACACGGAATGGTGCTTTACAAGAATAAACGAAAACCAAAGCAGACCAGCTCAAAAAGTAGAAAGAGGGGAACACAAAACACCGTCAAACCCCCTCGTGTGTAGGCATGCACAGTTGAAACCTGAGATCTGTGTTTCTCAACAAAAGTCAGTATGTATAGAAACAGGATGTGAATTTCGGTAAAAAAAGATGATGTTCACTGAACTTTGTTGTGTTTTAAGTACTTTTCGCCTGTTTACTTTTCTTCTAACGTTTGCTTTACTACTTGTCTATTATTGTGGAGCATAGTTTTCCAGATATAACAGTCACAGACTGAGTTTGTCTGCTTGGACTACACTGTTTATAACTTTGAGTTAGCCTTAACTGAATGAATTCTTGTTTTTCTTCCAACACTACAAAGACATATAGTCCGCACATATTATACGGGTTTGCTGTCCTTTATAAATTAACCGCAAGTAAAAGTAGTAGTAGCTGAAAGTTGTAAGTTTAGTTTGAGCATGGGTAATATGAAACCTTAATGCCAGGATGTACGTCTACACTTCCCTTTCATAAAAAGTAGTAAATAGTTTTATCCTTACATGTACAGTTGAGGATAACCAACTCATGGTTCTTATTGAACTTGGTAATGACGATGAGAGACGTTTATGAGCTGTTATGTAAAGTTCACTGGGAGTGGAAATGAATGGAACAATAATAACAGAAAAAATCCCTCAGTGTGACGGGAAATAAAACTATCGGATATGTTATACAGATGACATACCAATAGCAACCCATGAAAACTCTTTTATGTATGTCTGAGCCTGCACGCGTATCTCCACGTTTTGAAAATCCCTTCTACATACTTAAAATGTTCTTCAGAACACTTTCAGTGTACTTTCGAGTAGCCCAAATGCGACCCAAAATTTTACTACTCCAGAAGTTAAGTATCTTTAATCCTCCATCATCAAGTCGTATAGATGCCGTTTCTTCAAACTTGCATTAAAGAAAAAGACTGAATAAAATAAACAAGTAAAACAACTTTTATCGTTGAAAGTCGAAACTAAATGTCAACAGTGAAAACTGCAGCATGAGAGAGAAAGCGCTACGCGGTATTATTATAAAAGCACTCACTGCCTGAAATTGGGTTCACACTGAAATTGACGAGGTTGATGGAAACTAAACTACCGATCATGGTTCCAAGTTTATACAAGAATTGGAAATACTTGTAAAAATATTCAAGCTCAGCTTCATTTTAGAATTTGTTATATATGTTCAAATTGGAAATGGGATTATTCAAGATGAGAGAAGTCTAATATTCTGAATTAGCGCTAATATTAATTTTAAGTAACCCATTGAAATATACCTTCAATTTCTACTTTCACCGGTAAATACTGTCCATACCGTGCCAAACTATTTCCTGTGCCTTGTTTAGTACCTATATGTCTGGTGTAAGACCTATTTGCCTGGCTTAGGGCATATTTGCCTAGTTTAAAAATAAAGTCTTTAAAAATAAAGGACAAGCTAATAACTTCTCAAATAAATTGATTTTCTACACCAGAATGTAACACTTAAAATTTTAAATGGCAAGGATCACTTTTTTACTGCGTAAGGTCTCTCATGTGTGGTGTGCTTAAATTATTTTATTTTCAAAACCAAACAACAACGGGGAGGATTCTGGAGAAGCAATCAAAGTTTGGGAAGTGCACAGACAGAGGAATATTTTTGCTTTGGTCAGCAAAAGGGGATCGAGAATCAAATCAGGCATGGAGTGAAAGATATGAAATATGTAGTAAGGAATCCGTATACTATCCATAGTCCAGTTCAGAGAAAACGCATCTCCCCTTTACATCATTTATTCTCTTTATGGTAGGTACATGTGTAATTTGTAGACTGAGAAATATGCTGCAAGTCCTCAGTTGTTTGTACTTACACGTTACACGGTGTACAGTAATATTTTCTGTAAGTTTCTGACCAACAAAGAGTAACTACTTCAAAATACAAAAATTGAAACAAACACCTTTTCATTTGCTCGAGGGGAACCTTTCTTCAAAACTATGATATTGGAAAATACTTTACAAACAATAGCTATTCCGGAGTGCTTGCTACAATTTGCTGAGTTATGAGTATGCCACTGTCCTCTGCGCATTTGGTGTATGTGTGTGTTTGCATTTGGTATGACACTCGTCATTGTCACCGTCAAGTTCTCATGACTCATGGAAGATCATGGGGTTTCCACGAGGCTCGTGTTAACTTAGCTCACTGAGTGTGACTGCACAGCTTTTCACACATTTTTCATACTCCAATTCCAGGATTACGTGGATGATGATGGAGAAAATCTGGCGTAGTTGGGAAGACACGCACTTGACTCTGATTCTCTAAGAAAAAATTATCCACCTAACTCTACCAGCCAACATTTGGATTTGGATTCTACGTGTTAAAAAGAAAGGTTGGCATTGGTCGATGGAAAAGCGTAACGTAAGAAGAATTTTCAGTTAGAAAAATTTACAAGAAATGGGTCTATTGTTCACGTACCAATGTTCACTGTTCATCTTCTAAAATGTCCATTTAATTCATAGCTTACAATTCCGAAACGAAACTCTATAGTCCTATAATTCTCTTGTAAGAGGAATGTAGCAACGCTTATGGGTATTTTAAACTAAATAGGATAAATAGCATTTTGAAGTACTCCTTTCCTTTCCATTCCCACAAGCTATCTAATTTTCAACTTATTTAACTGTTTGTTTGGTGACCAGAATTTCCCCAAGGCCTTGACTTGATTGATTGCTCCTGCTATCCACATGTTCATGGAGATAAATTTAGAATGTTTGAGAAACTAATTATGGAAGTGAGCAACAAACCACCATCATGCTGCAAAGTTTCATCTATGTGCATATTGATATATGAATGTAGTTCACCCACTGCTGCTATATAAGCATAAGCACAATTCACCATTCTGGTATTAGCGTGAGCTATATAGTTAATACATATCCCTGAAATCGCAAATACTTTTATGCGTTTTCGTATTTACAGTCGGTGCCATAATAATGTTGTACTTTTACGAACATTATTTTATGCTTTAAAAGTGAAATGTGATTTCGTTCCGCATGCATGTGTAGCTCTTCCGTAAGTTCAGAATACATTTACAACGGTACAAGAAACGCTGTTTATAGTTTGCTTTCATTAATGTCTATTCACAAAATGGAGACGGCCAGATAGATATACACAGCGAAGAAAGTTGGTGCACACTTAATTCACAAAGTTTTAACATAATTTTGGATACAACTACAGGCAGAAAGGGAGAGAAAAGGAAAGAAAAAGTTTGCACTCGTTCGCTTTAAAGTGACATTTATAACACAACATGAGCACAAACCCAGCAAACTGAGAGACCCTCCGTTCTGCATGTTTATCTAAGTGCGGTACCTGTGTGCCCGCCATTCTTACTACTTTTCTCTTTTTGATTCTTAAAAAAGCGCAAGCTAGTCGACCAAGTTAGCAGTGCAAAAATTCGCAACATTAATTTGCCGATTCTGATATGAGAAGAGTAAGAAAAGGTTTAAGACCTTCCTGTATCGTCTTCTGGGTTGTATTCCTAGTTTTAGGTAAGCAAAGTATAGTAGAATAACAGTTGCAAGAAAATGTATAGCATAACATCTATTCTAGTAACTAATAATTTCATAAAACTTTGACCTATAAACTGACTGTAAACAAAGCAGCCAGTACAGAAGCTCTGGTACAAAACTGCGTAAAGTAATCTCATCTAGACCGCAGTTCTGCGTGATCGTAATTATTTAATGATTCATTTTTGTCTACTTTGCATATATGTGTTCTAGGTAAAATTTATGCCACTCCTTGCATACAACTAATTGGCACGGTGGCTAATAAAAACTTGTACACAGCTACTAAAGAGGTCTGAACAATTGGGTCATTTGTTGAAAGCTATTCTGCCAGTATATTAAGCATCTTACAATGTTTGAATATAATTATTGTGAATTGCTTTCTGCCTACAAATACTTTTAGCTTACGTGGTTTGATTCACTAGAGTATTGCCACAATCTTGGAATGAGTTTAGCAGCACTTGAAAGCGAGCAAGAAGTTACGATAGTAGAAGATTATTTGCTACGCTGCACTGGTAAGATCAATCGCATAAAACAAGTCTGAAAATCATTAATTATAATTTGAAAAGTTTGAATGAAGAAACCATGTTTTCGAAACCGTGACGTAATGACTAATTACATACAAACGTTCTTCTTTTTGTTTAGCTAAGCACCATCTGTGGCTTGCTGGGACGGATTTGTTTAAGGAGGGGACTTTTACCTGGATGAATACGGGGAAAGCATTGAATGCTAACAATATAGCAAAATGGCTAAACGGACAGCCTGATGGCGGTCTCCGCCAAAATTGTGTGTTGATTAATGGGCTGACATTGAAGTGGGAGGATCAAGCATGTTCATTTATTTATTGCAGACCACTCTGTCAACTCCTATCCTAAAATCCTTACAACTTTTCACCCTCGGTGACGTTGTTGAATGTTAAATTTGGAACTGCCATTTGTAAGCTTCATTTGTTGTCCATCATGAGGGTTTACCGTTGCCAAGTGCAAGTGCACGCATTTTAAATGTTAAAGGCTTATTAAGCATATAAAGGATGTAATGGTTACATATATGTTATGCAATGTAAAATTAATGTATATATATAAACTTTAATATAAAATAAACCCACGACTAGTAAAACTTGAGAATCTAACGTGGAAGCACATGATAGATTTTTGCGTTTTCTAACCTTGCTGAAACTTATTTCTTATGCAAGAAGGCGCTGACTTTGAAATTAAGTTCCTCTGGAATAACCCAAGCTTATGGAACCGATCCATATAGTCGTTTTTCTTATTCTTATCGTCTATTTAAATTGTATGGTCGGCTTTTGTAACTATATGGTAGTTAGGATCCTTGTATGACAAATGCAATGAAAAGAAGGCTTATTGCAATTTAAGTTTTGATCAATTCAACCATATTATAAGCGTTGGAATGACCGTGACATTGCAAAAAGCTGAGTTGACACATTTTTCAACAAGTAAAGAATCGTTTTTAAAATTGGTACTAGTTTTTTAAGTTACGCCATATTGTTTCCATTGCTCCTATCTAAAACTGACAATCTATGAAAGCCAATTATTCAATGCAAATTGGATATATGCCATCATGTTTGATTTCACATATTTTATTTCCAAGCGATACCACTGTATTTACGTTATCGGTATCGGGAATGGGAAGAATAGGAAAATAGGAATACATATTCATACGTTGAACAGAAGTTTTTTTATATTCATTCAGAGCTGCAGTAAAAAATAAATCGTTGGTGATCTGGGAAGGTTTCATAGTATTTCAACATGGGAATTTATATTTATATATTTCGAATAATGCAATATTATATAGCCTAAACACAAAACGTTTAAAAACCTCTTGACTACCAATTTGTAAATGTCAGTCTAAAAGAAACGATAACTTCATATCCAGAAATCCTTTAGGCTGATCCTTAATGTCCTTTTTATTCTTCGTATATAGATGATAGAAAGTATTTATTTAGAACAAATGCTACAGTATTGATGGACAATTTAAACAAAATTATAAATTGGTAAAAAACAAAAACGTCTTTTTGAAAATTGATTGGTATTTATATCTATTATGGTAAAACTATTTTGCTATGTCATTTTATCTGCTGAATGGATTTTATAACAATATGTTATGCTAATCCTGATCATACATTCTTTACTCAATGAATTATGCGTCCTTGTTATGCATCAAAGAAAGCCAAAAAATGTAGAATACTTACAACTGAATCACTGTGACGTGATGATGAAAAGCCATATAATGGTGCCGTAAGTTGTAAAAAGTTTCTAAGGGTTTCATAGAGGAATGTAGAAACGAAACAAAATATAACATGGCAACATAGGTACATTTTCTGACCACCAAATGCCAAACATCCAAAAACTGGTCTAATCTAATTTAAAATGAAATGAAATCTAATTTAATCGGTTGCGTAATAAATATAAATGAAATTATATTATGCATCTTTCAGCTTCAGGTCTTCAAAATTGTAAATATTAATGTTTGATTGGTACTTACTGCTTTCTCGGAAAGAAAATATTCTTCAAATTTAAAAGGAATGCTAGTAGACCAGCGAGAATATTGTTTAAAATCAATACTCTATACTGTTTGCTTTTGGATAAAATCCATCTTAAGTCCATAAAAGTTGGAGCTACTTGGAAGATAAAAACACCTGGAAATACCCGTTGGCTGACAATCTGACTTTAGACATGCACTATATTTCACATTATACAACAACTCTTTGACATTTTATTTTGCAATTTTAAAATTTACATTGTCCCGCAGAAACGTCTTTGTATAGGCAAACATTATATGAAACGAGACATCACACAAAGATTTACTAAAGTACATACTTATCAAATTTTGAGCAGCGTAACATCAATAGATATTCAGATAGATTGTGCTTCTGATCTGACCGAATCGGGTATGTCACGAGTACGCAAGTTACGCCCACGCCACAATGTAAAAAGTTGTATTTGTCAAGTATCGAGCACAAACAAGCTTACCGAAGTTACTGTCCACCTTCTCTGCATAATACGAAAGGCATAGTGAATTCAGGGTAAAGTTTATTTAGGTTACAAAAATGTTATTATAGTGTAGTCAAGTGTGACGCAGTAGCATTAGTGAACACTGTTAAAAGGATGCACATGTGCCTCTGGTATTACAGGCAATGTGCAATGCTTAAATGGTTTAGCTAAGTTTCGTCACTCAGAAACTTCTTAGCTATAGCATTAACGTTTGAAAAGGACAGGCAACTGTCAAAAGATACGTCATAGATTTTGGACATAACACTCTTTCATTATGTGAAGATAATATATGTATTTATATAAGAGTTGCCCAAAAAATGTGGTAGCCTCCATTTTATAAAAAGAAGAGAAAAGCCTTACAGGGGTTCCTTCTTCCTGTTTGACTTGCCATAGTTGTTTGCTATGTGTGAGCAGCGTGTCTACTAGTGTGTTCACGGTAGTTGTCCATTCCACAAGCAGTGGTGGAGTTAGTGGGATATAGGTATATTATATGGTATAATATGTACTCACATCTTGCTTACCCGGGTGAAGAAAGAATCATTCTTATCTAACGCATTAGTTTTCTTTACTTTTGCCTCAAGCTTATTTTCGGTACAAGTTGGTAGTGTGTTTTTATAAGAAATCTAATGCAGCAACGAAGCAAAAAGGGACGTCAATTGGTTAGATGTTGTGTTTGTTGAACGTAATAGCCATAAAGAAAATAAACAACAAGTTTTCTGCTTCTAGTGATTCTCATGTTATTTTCAAAGTTTCTTGGTTTTCTTAGCCAACCTACCTACACAAATGCGGAGAAACTGACAGGATTTAAGCTAAACTCCGACTAACTCTCTCTTCAATTCAAACTTGTAGTGACACTACTGTGAGTTTTTACATTTACGCAAGTGTTGATATAAACAGTTTTGTTTGAAACACGAATAAAAAACTTCTAACGTTTTTTTGGTAACCTCTGCGTTTGTAAAGGATCCACGTGAAAATTATTGTAATAAGTGGCTATGACTACATGACTACTGAACTTAAAGATTACTCGTGTTACAGATAACAAATATTGCAATTATTTATTTATTTTTTCTATTTATTTCCTTCATGAACTCAACGGAAGTTTGATGGTGGAGCATGGGAAAACTCCAAGGAGAAAACAATGCACCGCTCCCAAAAGCAAGAGTTTACATTCGTGCACCATTATTTGTCAATTTGCAAAAAACTGAGCAGAATTACAGTGTTCCCAAATACATGGGTTTTTAAGTCGTTAATTACAATGAGAAATAATGAAAATAAAAACGATATAATTTTTAACATAATTATTAGTACTTGCAATATAATTTAGTGGCATACAAAATACAAATAAATATAAAAAGTCAATTTTGTAATAAAAATGATCTGATAAAACTTAGACTTAAAATGACGTAAAATTAGATGTACTAATTTATATTTTGCACAAGTGATAGAGTAACGTAAAATATGAAGAAACTAACCTACAGGCTACCTAATAGAAAGGACTATAAATAGGAAAACTTTCTTACAGAGTTATCTAGATTTCGAGAATATGAGAATATATACGCACATTTTTATTCTTTGTGGATGACTACTTCATATAATGATAGTATGTTAAAAGCAAATAAAAAATATTTAATGGTGAGGTCACATCTTTAAATGAATTCACACGACGCAATTTGTTGCAACATCCATGGCACAAACAATCGACGAATAAGATGTCTTTTAACAATGCTTTCCGTAAAAAAGTACTTCTTCGTGGAACTTCTATTTTTTCTAAAGAGAGAAAACATAATTTGCACATCTAACAACTTCATTTTTTAGTAAATCAGCATACCCCACCGTAGTCGTTACCTCATCAAAGAAAAAAAGAACAGAGACAGTCAGATTCCGCACATACTACAAAAGTATGTATATACCGAGGTATACGAAAATAATGGCCGTATATAGGTATTTTATATAAGGAATAAGTTTGTTCAAGATTTGATAAACATTATTTGAGATTTTTTTCGACGATGAATTAAGCTAGAGGAACGCAGTTCATCAACCCTTTTTGATGACGACGATGCAAACGTCTGTGTACTTCTTTAGCGTATCCTTCAGCTTCAAATCTCTACCTTCACTTGTCCTTCATTATTCAGTTCATTACTAGCAATCGAAAAGTAATATTAAGTATCCGTACGTAGTGATGATGATGATAACGAACACAAGCTAGGCATAACAAGAAAAGATGAGTTAACTACGTTTACAGGAAATGAACTTCATAAATACATGCATACAAATTGTTACACAAACGATATGTTTTCTTCGTCTCAGATCTGCTTTCTCCACTCTCTTTCTAACTTCCTTTCTCTGTGAAATATTTTTAACGCTACTTCATTCCAAATTTTTCCACGCTTTCATAGTTCTTTGTGGCCCAAACCTGTGTATGAAAATATGACAATGTAAGCCTTACATAACATATTTCAAATTATTATTGAGGAACGAAGTTACCATAGATTTTTACAGGAAACGTAGCCTAAAAAATTTGGCTTTTCATTATCGTCGTTCCCAACAGACATACAGAACGAAGCAATGGAGAAAAATCACAATGTGCATGTATCAGTTTTGTTAAAAGTCCTAAAACATAATATTCAAAATATCTTGAAAAATTCTCAAAACTTTACATCTAATGTAATTATTGGATGCTGCTATGGCTAAATAAATAACTACGTCGTTTTCCACTGACCAGTATTAATACATGTAAACTTCTAAAGGCGTTTTCGTTTTTACAAGAATGTTTTGGTTTTTCATATAGGTAATTACTTATATACTTCATATGTATGGTGTTTTTGAATGTTTGTTGTAATGTGAATGAGTAATGCACAAAATATAATTTAGTAATGCCACAACGTAGTGCTAAATAAGTCTTTACGTATTTACCTATTTGCCAAAATTTCATGACAATTTCAGAACATGCGTCCATAAAGAAAAAAAATTGAGAATTCCAACATTTTAACTACATAAGGGAAACTTTATGTTTTAATATCTAATTAAACTAGGCATACAATCGGTCAATTCCAAACAATGAAAATTTTAATGTATTCAAAACAATGGTTTCTTAAGTATATCGAAAGAATTTGTGTATGAATACTAGCATTTTATTCATTGCCAACTACGTACAAACTTCCTGGAATATACTACGTTTCTCATGCCTTTAAACCAGTTACGAAAATACCTAATCAGTTCTGAAGTTTTAAAAATATTCTTCTATAAAGATAGAATTAACAATCCTTCAAAACTTTTTTCCGAAAATAAACTATAACTATAGAATAAAAAACTATAAACTGCTATCTGCTATGTACTGTTTTATTTGGTCAACTCACTTTTTTGCAAAAGAATTTATTGCGACAACATGATGACAAACTGAAAAACCAGGTCACTGGATATATTATACCTATCATAGTTGTTTGCACAATAATATCAATACTCCTATATATATATGCACATTATAGTAAGACTAATAAATAAACAGAAAATAACAACAATAACCTAGATTGAAAAGGGGAAATTCAATTTCTACCCCCACCCTTCTCCCTTTCTACACATTGTATCGTTCATTTGATGCGACTCTAAAATCAAGCGATGTTTTTCGTAACGCGACTTGATGAAAGCTGGTTCGTTGAAGGAACGCAAGATAACATTAAGGTATACAAGACTAAGCTAAATAGAAAGTAAAATTAGTCTATACAACCTCTACTTTCCATTTTCTACCATTATTCTTCTTCCAACTACTTGAGTAAGTAATACGAAATATATTATACTACATCACAAAAAGAGTAGTGAGTAGTAGGGACGTTTTCCGGGAAAAGAACTCTGTCGGAGGTATGATGATGGCTTAATATAGTTCCTCGGCTTGTGTATATAATCTAGTTTAATGTAGTTCAGTTTTTCCAAAGAACAAAAGGATGTCTACGTGGAAAGGTTTACCTACAAACTTACTGGATGATGATGATGAGATGGGACACAAAAGAAAAAAGGGACTGATTGGATTAGATTCATAATTCAAGTCGCTCACTCTGCTTCTCTCTACTACCTCTCTTCTCTCCTTTTTTATTTTCACTCTCCACTTGGAGTAGCATCACTACTAAAACCGCACACTAATATTTTTCTCTTTCACCATTCGTCGTTTGTTTTGTGTGCATTCGCAAGGATACAAGAAGTAACAACAAGTAAAAAAGAAAGAAAAGGCAGTTTCTTTTTTGTTATCCAATTTGTTTCATCGTAAGTTTTTCTCCTTCTTCTTTCACGGTACCTTGAATTTTGATAACTCTTTCCCTCTGTCTACATCCAACATCTTTGCTTTCGTTCCCATTTTACTTTTTTGGCTTTAAATCATGATGAAAAAATATGTTAGCCTTCAAGCAAAACGAACCCAGGACGTTTTTATATTTTACTACTACCACACTGTTTGTTTACAGCCTTTTTTGCAACAAATTTTCACGAATTTTTATTCATGACGTTCCCCATACTTTACGAAGCAGTAACGAGATTGGTGAATGTGTCTGGTGATTATTTACATGCATAACGTAGTAAACAATTTTTATATTATTATTAAAGGGAGAAGGAAGCGTGAGTGAGTGGAAGAGAGTGAGCCTGTTATAATAAGAGCAAAACTAACTACCTCGTATAAAAGCGGCATAATATTCTAGAAGGTGGAAATAAGAAAGGAAGAAATAAAAGAAAAGCGACAGGAGCAATAGCAGCTCATGAGTTCTTATTTCTTGGCAAACGCGAAGGCGGCGAGAAAGTTATCACCATCATAACTCGCACTTCATAGAATTTCTTTTCTAACAATAAAACTAACAAAGAATGAAAGAGGATTCACAATAATATATTTTCCCTCTTCGTTTTAGTTAGTTACTTAACTCCATCGCCAGAACCACACAGAACAATTCCACTTTCTCTCTGGTAGCTGTTAGCTCTCTAGATTATGTATGTGTTACATAAAGCTTTGAACACCATCAACAATAAAAAGACATCATCAAATGCTCACTCATCATCCGTTTTTTTCGTGGTTAAAGTAAAGGAGGTTATATGGCAAAGGAGGAGAGGGAGAAAGTTCTACCCCATCATCTAATATCGCACCAGGAAAACTCTTGTAGCACACATTATACGTTTACAAATTGTGGCAAAATCCAAATAACATGATATTCTATAATGTGCCGGATGATGATGATGATGATGTTCACACCACCAAGTAAAGGAATGCTTGGAATCAGATATCATATAATTTATTGATTCCACCGTCGGAAGACTACAATAATAATTTTGTTCTCTTTCCAAAAACTTACTCATACATACATAACACTTTGTGCCAGTGATGATAAGACAACCAAGACCGTGGTTAGTATAAGTATGAGGGGTAAAATTGCTAGAATTGGATAAGGTAAAGAAAGAACATGGAGGATAAAAGACTACGGCTGATCTTGGGTAGTAAAAGAAAAAGAGGATATCTAGCATACGTGTCGTGTGATACTATGAGAAAATGCCAAAAATTAAAATTATGAATGGACACGTCCTACCCTCTTTTGTAATTTATATACACAGTGTACATCCTCGCGAAATATTGGTGTGGTAGTTGTAAATGCGTTGTAAAATTGTCCTACTTTCAGTTGAGCAAATACGTATCGCACAATGTTCATTCATAGAAGGATCATTATCATTAAAGCACCAGCAAATATATTATAGTAAATGTTGAAATTTGAAACTGAAACCAGTGCTATTAAACTGAGATATATGCTAGCTGTTTTTATTGTGAGTACTTGTTACTCTGGTTGATAAAGTTTAACGCGGAGGCGGTGAATCGGATACTTTTCACGTTTGTTTTCTAAGATAACCGAGCGTCATAGAATTTTGGGATAATTTGGTGAACTTTTTTTCTGTAATATTATGTATGCTACTATAAAACCTCTGCCGAAATAGACGTTTCTGCCTTTTCATTCAATTAGGAGGTTCAGAATGAGATCGTGCTATATAATCCGGTCTAGATGTACTGGTTTACACTGTACGCGTGAGTGATACAATTACCGTAGCGAAACACATCATGCTGAAAAAGTGTCATCATTAGCCAGTGGCTCATATCTTTAATGATGTTGTCACAATTACTGTCAGCACATTGTTATTTTCTAAGAATTAGTAGTGAAAAATAAATCCTGCTTAGACCCATTCATAATCCTTTATATTGTATTGAAACTTTATTAAACTATTTGGAACTTTTCTCTAAATATTACAGTGAGGTTGCTGCAAGGAATACAGTTGATCTTGTAAAATGGCAGCCAATCTGTCGAATGAAACGGCATCTTATCTGTTATTAATTAGTGAGGACCATGTGGATGACAGCTCTAGTCAAAGTCAAGCAGAAAACATAACTTTTATGCATGCATAATATTTGATAATAAAAGATAACAAATTAGTCGGCAGTTTGTACCGTCTTGTCAGCAAAATCCGCTATGGTGTTTTGCATGCATGTAGCATAATCTCTGTACGTTTCACAGAATTCCTGATTAGCGTCCAATTTAAATCCTGTTAAATTTAAGTAGTAATTGGTCAATAAGTTTCTGCATTTCAATTCTCACTACATATTTTGAAGTAGAAACTCATTCCCGATAATGTTTTACCGTGCGACTCATTGCATTCTGCAGTAAGAGCGTGTGCAAACTCATGAGCGTCCTGTGGAATCATTTCGTCCATAAACTTTTGGATCGTGTCTTTGGTCACTCGTCCTTCCTCATTAAGCTATGAGAAACCCACAAAAATGTGTTTCACTTGCATTGTTGATAGTTTTGTATCTTAATTTGGACAGTGATTTCCATATATAACTTACAACTTCCAGTTTAAAAAGAGTACATTTAACCGCGCACTGTAATATTACAAATTATAAATTCATAAAATATTAAATCCACCCCAAGGTAAATGCTTTAAGCCAAGTTTAAACATTGGGATTTGGCTTAGGCTTAAGGCTTAAACTTTCTTACCCCCAGTTTTTTCTCAAACATGTCCTTGTCGCCTGTAACATTATTTCTCAACTCCTTTGAACACTGACCAAATGCTTTCAACGTTCTCTTTGCAATCCTTCCCATTACTTTTTTGCAGTCTGCCAAGTCAAATGGTATATCCTAGTATACAAAAAATAGTATAATATTAAATTAAGTATGCTTAATGTATCTATTATTACGTTGAACAAGCAATAATTGATAATGTATTAAGGGGATTACATCGGGAATTTCGACTGAAAGAGTTATCATAACAGTAAAGGAGCCTACAAGAACCCCTAAAAGCAAAAATTTTACTCCGAGATTCATGTTACCCACTTTTAATTTTAAAATCTCTTGCGATAAAATTTAAAAAATTGTCAATTTGGAATTTGAAACGCTGAACTACACAACAAGTGGATTGAAATGGTAAACCAAAATTATAGAGAAAAGAACTGTACTGATGAAGTTGATAGCTGTGCTGGAATAAAAAAGCAGTTTGCGTCATTGTTTTCATATTACTCTATACAATGATTCATCTCAATGGTGTCATCAACAAATATTATAACCCATAATTACTCAAATTGATTCATTTCCGGGCAAATGAAATTTAAAATTGTGTTCTGTACCAGAGAGGTTACTCAAACCTCCGAAATTAAAACTGTTACGCATGAATTCTTACAATTATGTATATTCAACAAACTTGTATCCCAGCCAGTGTCGCGAGTGTGGAAAGGTTAAAAAAAGATAGCGTGTGAGTAAATTTTTATGATTCATCTCATCATTGATACATACTTAACATTCAACATTGTAGAAACCAAGTACCTCTGCCTGTTCATCAAGGTGATTATCTGTTATTTTGCCAACGCCACTTTTAATGTAAAAGAGGGACTATATTGAATTGGTATGGGTAGTGACCTACTTTGACAAACTTGTCTGCACTTTCTAGCGTTTATGCAATAATATCCATGATACATAGGTAATGATCCAACAAATCAATACTTTTTGGTTGTAGTTAACAAAATGGTTAATATGCAATATGGTTAATGAAAAACTTTAAACCAGCGCGTTAATCAGCCAGTTTGAGTGCTGTTATTGGAATACTCAGAAATATTTACGACGAAAGTTCATTGATTTATGCCGCAGTTCAATCACTATAAATTACATCCACCTATGCATACAAAATGACTTATTTTACACTCTATACACTAGTTACATCGGCATTATAACACGTAAAATCATAAATTAATTTTAGTATCAAAATATATATTTTAGTATGAGTTATAAAATAACTTCTGTTTAAAATATCTATTAGTACATCCTGTTATATCAACGCAACACGCAATGCGTATATTTTGTAGCTGTGAATAGGTACATAAAGTGTTAGGTAGGGTAAGTCTATTTAACAACGAGCCAAATGAATGTTTGAAATATTGGTATATTGTCAAAATATTAATTTTATCAGTGCATTTGCCGATGAACATTTTATAAATTATAGAGGTAACCCAATAATGATGTGAATAAAACGTTTGATAAGATCCGATAAAGGCTGGCTATAAAGGTTTCCTTTGAATTAAAATCTTCCAAACATGCAACCAGTGACAGTAATGGGAATCTATAATTATTCAAATATCGTCATCATACAGTTGGGTGACAGGAAACACCGAGTGGGTGTTGCCAAAGTCATGAGATTCGTGTATGTTTCAAGATCACCTATCATGAAACGAAAACCAGTTTATACTTGTGTTATAGGTACTAGATTTCAAAATACATATTTATAGATCAGTTCTTTGATATATATATTCATATGGGTAGTTTATATGTGAAACAACAACAAAAGCAAAGACGTTTAGCTTGTTGTTTTTTCCTGACAGCTCAAGAAATAATGATCATTAGTCATTTTTCTTTCTCTTGACCGTCATCTTGATGATGGAAACTGAAGGGAGCCAAATTAAGAAAGAACTACTTCTTTCGACTGAACGTAATAGTTGAATTTCCTGCTGGTAGTAGTGGGTGGAAGCGCTATACAAACATACATTGTTGTCCAAATCGCCTTCGATCGAACAGCCCAATGTTATCTACTTCTCTCATTATGTCAGCTAGCAAATGGTACGGTTTCTACGAACGATTTAGAAAAAAGTGCTGAAAGAATTTGCCCACTTTATTTTCTACTTTGCCAGCTACATTTGGGAACCAAGAGATGAAGATGGTAGGTATAGTACTCGTTTTCTTCGAAACCAAATAATGTGTCTTTACATTCTCTACCAGGCTACTTGCCTGTCATTTACGTTACTGCAAGCACTAACACCCAACCAACTGGAATCATAGTGGAACTAATCTCAACTCTCTTAAGAGAAACACCTTCTTCAGCTCACTACCAGCAGAATAGACAAACCATTTTCTGTGTCCAGCCCAATTCTCCATATTATCTTCACTTGTGTCAGCCAACCTGTCATGTCAAGTCATTGAACTAAAGAGAAAGCTGCAAGACCACCGCTCTAGAATTTATCGTATCTGAAAAAGGAGACGATAAGTTTTTATTCCTTATTCGCCTTTCTATTTTTTTGTTAGGTTCCCTTCCACTGCGCGTCTTCACAACTATTTTCTTCACTTTTTTGCAAAAAAAAATCAGAGCCAAGTGAGACAACCCTCTGCTGGATGGACAAACACAACGATATAATAGTATCTCCTAATCCGTCACATGCATACTCACAATTACTACCCTAAGAAAGCAGTTTCTGTCCGATTCCAATGTGATCTGATGCCTACCTACATTTCCCTCCAAGACCAAATCTTTTATTGGAAAAAAGTAGAACATTTTTTTATCTACCGAAGCTTTCCACCACGTTTTTATAAATGAGAAAGGGACGCGAGCTAAACTGCATCTTATTTGAAAGCCTTGTCAGTTTCAGGGACGTCCTTAGAGATTTGTCATTTTATTGGTCGTCTATTAGATGTGAACGCATCTTGATAACAAACCATGACTTATTAGGTCAAAAATTGTTAAACTCTTGAAGAAAAATAAATTGTCTTTGCAATCCAAAAATAATAACCTTTTATAATTATATTAAACCGCATAACTTTTTGTCCTCCTGCCTTGTCGTAGTAATAACTAATTGTTACTGCAGTCCTTTTCTTTTCTTTGCCCTTTTAATGAAATTTACCTACATACTGCATAATATTGTGCCTATATCTCAAAACGATAGCATAACGTCTAAATTCTCCTGTAATTTATAAAGGAAAATTTAATCTAAAGACCACTATTCAGAGCAAGATGTTTCTATAAACTTTAAATTGGCAATAAATGCGCGATTACTGATAATTCATTGGGTCTTTTAGAAAACTAGAGCCCAGATTTTGTTTGAATAGCTTTATGATTTGGAGAGATTACTTTTACAATTCACACAGCACAATTGGAAGAATAAAAATCAGATTGCTATTTTGGTAGAGAAAGTAAATCTTTAACCTCGTAATGCGTACATTTTTGTGCGAAATGCACAAAAGTAGTATTAGTAGAAGAAGCAGTAACGTCACCATCGTCATTTCTTTTTGAATATACTTTTTCCGTCCTCGATCAATTTGGGCGAGTGTCCAAGAAAAGTCTGAGGCAATCATGTTGAAGTGATGAAAATATCACCTTTCTTACCGTTAGACTTTCTGTGAAAGATTTCCTGGATAACGCCACCACAATATCCCTATCAAGAAAGCAGCCAAGGAAAACGGAAAGGTTGCCAAATTCATGTCTACGTTCCATGAAGTATTGCTACCGCTAATACTCGTGGCAGTAAGGAAAGTACAATAGTTCCAGTTTCTATTGATCCTGAATTACAGAAAGGCAATTCAGGAAGAGAATTTTTGCTCAATTTCATATTAAATAGATGTAATTATAATGTTGTGTCTACCAACATATTTTCTGATTTTAGTTAACTTGTAGGTATTACAAGTATGTGCATAATATTATAGAACATGCTAAGTACATGCGCATTGAAAGTGTTGGTTGTCGTGTGGTCATGAATTTATTGATGAATAAATATACCAAGTTTGGTTGTTAAATTACGTGTCGCACAGCATGTACGCTGTAAATCTGCTGTTTCTGGCAGTTAAGGTCTGAATCAGGCCCTTAAAGCACGAATTGTAACAAATGGTTGTTAATCTGTAATGCTTGTTAAAAACTGACCTAAAATCATGTGTCGCATGATATAGGTACTATTGTAAATAGTTGTGACATTGCGTGACCTCTGACCTAGAGTTGACCTAAAATTTAATGCCCAAATTATATCACTTTTTAACGCATTGTATATCTATTTTAAACCCTTTATATTTATATGATTGCTGTATATATTAAAGAAATATGTACCTTTGAACGAAATGTTAACCATTTGGTTTTGCATAGATGAAAGGCATAAATAGTCAAGTGAGTATTGGTAAACGTTTTTGCCTTTTTATAGCTTTTGATAGTAGACAGTCAGATATTTTCAGCAGTAACTGAAAACTGAAGCCGTAATGTACACCCCAGCTATGAATTGCGGAAATCAGAACCATGACACGGCGGCGACCACGACAGCATCTAATAGGAAGCAGTGGAACTACTCAGGAGCATTTGTACTATTTGTGATAGAACATTGTCTGCTATACAGATGGTAGCGACTTGACTTTGTTCATATTCTTGCTTCTGTACTTGAAAAACAAATTTCGCTAATGGTTGCTTCATTAAAGCAGGAGTAAGTCAAGCATTCAATAATTCAGAAAATTTGACAAAAATAGTATGTTTAGTATAGTTATCTAAACAATTCATAAGCCTTTTTATCTAGTTTCACAATTCAAAAATTCGTGAGAATAAAAGAAGCGCTCGTTTTCGTCAAGATGTTTTATTTCAAATATTACAAATGGGATAGTTTAAGTTTCAATAAAGCTGAGTTTTTTGATACAATACTATTGAAGTAATTGTGTGTGTACAAATATTATATATATGTATCATGATCCAAAACAATCAAACTGGCCGGAGACATTGCTTGATGTGCTTTCCTACTAATGGCTCCCTGAAAGGATTACCTTTTACATCCTTCGCTTCATATATTGTGCTTCGCAGCTTATCTTGGAAGAATTCCTCTTGCATTTCACCTACCTCCTCTTCTCGACAGAACTCTGAAAGCTCCCGTTCCTGTGAAATAAGAATACAATAGATGTAAATTGAAAATTAAGTTTTCGCGAATTACAAAAAAATTGATTGGAAAGAAACTAGTTGATATGATTTTAAGTTGCAAAACGGTATGTTAGATTTTAGTACAGAAGTAACAAAAACGATCGAGACTAGGCTATTTGAAGAAAAAAAAACTTTCTGCTTTAATGTGTGAAAAATTTTCCGTCCGATCGAGTATGAAACCAGTCTGACGGAAAATTCTCTACACGTGTTGAGATGAGCGCTGATTGATGACCCTATATACTACAACAAAAGCCTCTATTTCCGTTGTTTCAACAAATTTCTATAAAATTTGTGAATATTTTTCAATCAAACTGCATGAAAAACATAAAATATATTTCTCCTTGACTTGAATTACCTGACGAATATTTTTATATTCTACTTGGCAGTCCAGGTCACTTCTGTATCTGCCTTGTTTTGCGGCTTTAGCCGCCTTTTCAGCTTCCATCTCACGGAGATATAATTTCCAGTCCTCTTTTAGTTTAGCAACTTCCATCTTGTATTGTGCTTCTTCTTCCTCTCGTTTAGCTTTCAAATCCTCCATTTGTTTAGCCCTTCCTGCCATTACGTTCTGCGAAATAGAAATAAAAAGGAAAAGAAACAATGATTAGGCAAAAAGCGTTATCGTATTCCCCAACAGAGAATGGTGAGGAGAAAAGGCTCAATGAGAAGCTGTTTCAGAGTATTTCTTTTTCTGTTTCTCTTTCTTTCCACACAGCTCTGTTTGCACACACGTAAGAGCATTTCCGCATGCTACCTCACATTGGCGAATTTTACGCTTGAAGTGCTTTTCAATGGAAATGCTGATGGAATTTTCTAGATTTGTAAGCTTCAATGGATAAGAAAAGAAATTTAGACGTTGGCCAAACCGAACTGACATAAATATCGACGAAGAGATGAAGAACGATCACCCTCGTCATCATTCCATGTGTTTCGGATATTCGGACTGTTTTATGTATGCGAAAAGCTTAGTATATATAGGCATTCCTCTATTTTTTCTTTTCGGATACCTAAGTATACTATTACACAACCAAATATCGGTAGGCGACGGTTCCCTACTAAGATATATATCAGCTCTGTTCTTATACACGATGACCTGTGGTGAATCGGAGTGAAAATTGAAGGAGCTCCTTTGAACAATTGGGATGCATGCTTTCACTTGCTTAGTAATACAGTATTTGAGTATGCCATATACTTTTCTGTAGTGTTCCATCAAAGTGTTTAAGTTTACGTTTTAAGTGCTTGCATAAGATAAAACATTTTTCAGAAAATAGAACTGTCTTAAGTTGTCGCATGATTGAATGGGTTTCAAAGAATTGTGAAATGTCATAGCATATTATTATGACAATCATGTGATTATGTTGGAGGCTGCGTGTAGGTTACATTTTACGTAATGTTTACTCAATTTGTGGACATAACCCACAAATAAATGAGGGAGGAACGAGGATTAGGGAAAGGAAAGAACTATAATATCACACTTACACAGAAGAGCTGTCTTCTTTGTACATGTTCACGGCGTCTTGCTTCATGCACTTTTTGATACTGCTCCTCAATCACATTGTCAATGATCCTTTGAAGCTCAATTTCTCTAGTGTTGGCTAGGCAGTCTCTCTTCCGGAGGTATTCGCGATATATTTCGATTGATCGCATTAGTTCCCTCTGTACAACATAATAATCCCTTTGAGAAATTCTAGAAGTATATATTATTAACATTTTCCCTCTCTTGGGAAATATATATTGCAACTTTTTCTTTCCCTCTGCCTACGACTCCTTTTTCTGACATTTGAAGAAACAAAAATGGAACAAAAATAATTTTTGTAGGCCGGAAAGGAGAGCGGATGCAGGCAGTAATACCTTGGCTTTATTGCGATCTTCTTGTTCAATATAAAGTTCTCGAATAGCTTTCTTGAGGAATTCGAGAGCTACAATCTCTTCCCGCTTGATTCGTCTATTTTTGTAATACTCCCTAGTTTCCATCATGTCCTTAACGTGCTCCTTGGATCTCACGTAACGCAAACGCTTCTCTTCCTCTACTGTAATCATAGATCAGAAGATTTAAGTGCTAGAGACTACAATAAAATTCAGATCTTTTTTACATGGAACAAAAGTCGCAAAGCGTAGC
Source organism: Entomobrya proxima (assembly GCA_029691765.1). Lineage (NCBI taxonomy): Eukaryota > Metazoa > Arthropoda > Collembola > Entomobryomorpha > Entomobryidae > Entomobrya > Entomobrya proxima. The sequence goes on from CM056170.1 coordinate 3,637,649, forward strand.
AGTAAATGAGAGATTATCGCAATTGACTTTCCTTGTTCATGGATAATGCTAACAACAATAACTAATTGCTCTAAAATCATTAATGCCAGATCACATAACATTTTATAGCATCCGACTTACAGCGACGCTGCTGATCTTCCATTTCCTGTAGTATCTTCATATTTTCTTCAATTTCCTTTGCCTGAATCATCGCTTGAACTCCCTGTTGTTCTTTTTTATATTCCAACTGCTTATCAAGTTCTTGGAGGCCTCGACGTACGGCTTCCGCTCTAACACACTCATATGCTTGCTCCCTTTTTAGCTTTAGGATAACGAAACAAATAATAATGATGAAATCGATAGCATGGTAGATTTTCAGTAACGCAACACATCAACTCTGTTTGCTAAAACTAATAGGTACATTGATTCGTGTGTTATATAGTGGCTTAACTACTAGATATTCTAGAAACTATGTATAATGTTACTTTGTTTTCAGCATCCTTCAACCACAAATAGGCATACATGCGATCATTTTCCTCCTCTTCACATTCCAACCGTTGCTTCATTTTGACTTGTTCATCCCAGTCCTTAACAATTTCTTTGGCCATTTTCTGAACCCTCAATGTTCGTAGTTGCTCACAAGAAGTTCTATGATTATGCAATAACACGTTTTAAAATCTCTAGATAGATAGGGCTTGATGAACAAACAATATGTATAATCGTATAATATGTAATATGCTTCATCTTAAAAGAGGTGTTTACAACGACACGTTTATAATAACTTAACCAAGTCATAATTAACACATCATTATGTTAATCAATAATGATAATTTATGACTGTAGGTCATGTCTTCTAGGAACCTAGCATGGTAATAATAATATGACCAAATAAAGGTTTTAGAAAAGAGTAGAAGACTGACTGAAACGCTTGGTCGAGCTTTGCGTTCACGATTTTCTTATCTTCTTCCTCCCGCTTTGCCCTGAGCTCTGCCACACGTTGTCTCATGACCTCAATTTTTGAATCCTTTTGTTGTCCGAATTCATTGAGTATTTGTTGTGTGTAACCAAACACTTCATCGTCCATTATTCGCTTCAGCCTAAGATTAAACAGGTACATCAAAGTTAATAGTGTGGTTATTACATTGTTAATTCATAAAAACAATTACGAAGCAATCACAAAAATGATGATTGTATATTGTGCCCACATCCATTTTTGCACAATAAACGATTATAAAAAACTTTGATTTAGCTGACTAAAACGCATGAACAATGTATATAGTATGTATAGGTTATGAAAACCACAATCTACGATTAGGTGCTGGTGATTAAAGGGAATACTATAAATACTGATTATTGCTTCCGCATTTGCTTACTGAAGAAGATGACACTTTAATTAGCATTTCGCCAGTATTTGATTAATGATGCATACAACAATTGTGGTTTATGTGGGTTACCACTCTAATTGCTGAAGTATATTGTATTTTAAAGTAATTTTACAGATAAAACGTTTTAGATTTGTAATCATAATCCATGAATCCAGATTACCTGTCACTTCGCCTTTCCAAGTCCATGCTCCTTTCCTCCATTTGCGTGGCAGTTTGGAATTTTGCAATATCTTGTGTTTTTTTAATCTCTGCACGATTTTCAAGTTTTTGTCGCAGTTTCATCTTCCGATCTGTTTCAAGCATATCTAATACTGGACGAAGCCTTTTGTTTCGAGCATCGAGTGTTTCGTAACCTTTTTCCTGGTATGCTAGTTTTCCGCATGGGGAGCAGCATGGAGTCTTTTATAAAAAACGATCACCTTACTCATAATTTATGTAAATGAGCTATATATTATAAAAAAGTTTGAAATAAACATTGAACAACAGAATAGGGTGTTTACAGGCTGCAAGATCGGTTGACAACGACAAGGTATGGGGAACATTTTCCACTCCAATTCACCAAAACCAAATGAGTTCCTAAACTTTTTTCTACAGCAGCAGAACGGAAATTCTACGTACGAAGATCCTCTGACGCACGTTCAGAGCATTATCATTAAAGTATTGGAAACTTTACACAATGTAAATCGTTGTTTACAGGCTATATGGCTTAAAGGTTGTGTGTTGTAAAATTGAGAAGTTTTTGGATGATGTTTATTCGATAAATCGAACTTGCGGAGAGCGTATGAATATAAAGTTTCCCCTTTCTAGCATCTTTGCTTTGTGAAAAAGTTGTCATAGTATATAGTCATGACACGGATGCAAAAACTTTTTGATATGCTAAACAAAAACCATAGGAAATGTACGCTGCTGGCTAGGGTTAGGGAACTCGTTCAGTTTGTTGAGGTACCTGGTGTAGGTGGAAGTGACATTTTATGCCAAAAGAGAACTTGTACTCAAATATGAGGTTTCAAATAGTATGAGAAACAATTTAAATGCTATTATGACTGATGATGAAAAATAAATGCATAAAAGTATATTACAAAACAGTACTCGTTTTAATCTTGTATAACGAGAATTTAAAAACATAATACCCACAAAATTGTAGCCATTTGCATGTAAACGGTAGTAATAAGCAATTGATTAGGAAGTTTGTGGAACTGAACTGGTAACTGACATAGACCTCAACATAAAAATATTACATATTTTGCACTCAAACCTCTCAGCACGTATTTGAAGTACCTTCCGTACTTGTACATTTTGGCAGTCTCTGAGTAATATGGTGTCATCTAACAACTTACCGTGCTGGATACTTTGTTACATTTCGTGAAGTAGACTCGATAGGAACACTAAGCATTTTATCTTCCGTAACCTGTAATGAATTAAGTTTTCCTTTTACCATACTCTGTATCAAATAACGACCATTTTCTTTGGTAATTAAACCATGTTATTGTAACCTGTCGCGGGAGCTGGTGCTCCATACGAAGAACTTGGAGGTGACCCATAGGAAGAACTTGGAGGCGATCCATATGATGAGCTTGGAGGTGATCCATATGATGAGCTTGGAGGTGATCCATACGATGAGCTTGGAGGTGACCCATAGGAAGAGCTTGGAGGTGACCCGTATGAAGAGCTTGGCGCGCCATATGACGAGCTTGGTGCTCCATAGGATGAACTTGGTGGTCCATAGCTGCTTTGTGGAGGTCCATAAGCTTGTTGAGGTGGACCATATCCTCCGCTGCTACCACCTTTACCACCACCTTTGCAAAATATTCATGAGTTGAATCTTTTGTCTTGTTTTCTATATAATTTTTTTCTATATAAAATTCTGATGAAAAATCTACCTTTGCCTCCTCCCTTTCCACCTCCTTTGTTATTGAACAGATTTCTAAATAGCTTCTTTATATCAAATCCTCCCTTGCCTCCACCTCCGCCTTTGCCACCTATCACAATAAACAAGACACTTTAGCTCTATCTAACTTGGCTTGCAAAACATTTGAAGCATGCAATTTCGGAAATACCGTTCACTACATACCACCACCTGAACTACAACCACCTCCACCGTACCCTCCACTACTTCCATATCCTCCACCACCTCCACCTTTGCCACCTCCAAGACTGCCCAGCGTGGCGTGGCTCACATGAATTATCACCACTGATAGACAAAGTAAAAGTGCCTGTCGAACAAAGAATAACACAAACTTTACAAATGAATCTGCGGAAATGTCTGTGGCTGGTTTGCAAAGAAATCCGGTATTTTTTTACCGTACCACTTTGGCCATTTTTGCTGCGTATTTCCTAGAACCTTTCCTGCTACAAAGATAGATGCGCCAACTTCGGCCCTGGCACTTTGAATGGGGTTGGCGCAATATTGTCCCAGGGCTTTATATATGTCATCCTCTTCTATAACCATCTTCCCTGCAAATATAAGTCTCCGTGATCAGTTTTCCAATATTGCAGTCTACTCGCCGCGATGCCTTCTTGCATGGACGGTTCACAATTGTGGGCATTGTTGTAAAACGGTAACATTCTTACTTTTGAAACCGACATGCGCTCTACTATAGTAATCATAGTAAACATTCAAATCCATTACTTCTACGGAGTCCTCCTGTCACTGTATATTATATTACTTGTGTGTGTACATCTGGCGCAGAAAATAAGGATTATAAGAAAGTTTTTCAGACTTGCATAATATGATCATCAAAGAAATTTTCTAACTACTACATATGGATTTGTCCACCCATTCAACTTTCATACTTATTTTTTATTTATTAGTTTGTTGGATACCGATACGCGTATTACAACAGGTATATTACGTCGACTCAACCGACAACAACGACAAGGGACCAAAATGTCTGTTTTTCGTATAATGAGATGAGCAACAAGAGAGAAGGTGCCTATGCACTTGTACAAGTACACATATCATTTTGCCACTCTTGAATAACACTAATAATAATGCTGGCAAGTAATCAGTGATGATGATGACGGGATGACGGTGATTGTATTACTTTAAGGTGCTCCGTCACATCCCCTTCATAATCATCAACGGTAACATAATGTATGCATAACCTACAGAGCGTAATAAACCAAAACATCTCTGTTGCATAATAATTTTTCTTCCTCGGCATATTTCTTAAAAAGTTATTTTTACATGCGTGTGTGCAACGCAGTCAGTCAGTATCCTTTATTTATGCCCCTACTTGTATTTTCAGAACAAGTAAGTGGTAGCTTGGATAAGTAATAAGCAAAGTTAAACTTTCATCATCATAATGTTATTATTATTATCTCTCTATTTTTATTTACCATCATCGTCGTCACCTCGTAAAATAAAAATGTCCATCTCTAATGGATGCTCTTTTATTTCGGCAGGATGAAAATTTGTATAATATTATGAACATTTCTAGTAGTACGCCAGATAAATGGATTTTTTCCGTTTACGTGCACTGGCACATCATTATTATTGCGGCAGTGCATGATGATGTGCAATGCAAACGAAGACGGCGTCGAGTGTCGTCGTTTTCGTCACAGATTACTGGCAGATTTGCTCCTTTGTTCGCGTAGAAAGGGATACATGGTTTCCTAACGCAAAAACTCGATCTTAACAATACAATTGGCTTAATATAATGATAATATTTTTCTAGCTGCACGCTTCAATGGATCTAATAATGTTGTTTATTCTGGTTTTAAAGGAAGGGAGTAAAATGTAATCCTAATACTAATACCACCATCATCCTTCTTTCATATTCAATATTATTATCATGGCATTTACCGATTATGGTTCCATTCAAATACACAGCACCAAAAAAGCTAGAATTCTAAAACTATCACGTAGTCTAAAGGATAAAATTATCATTTACCAAGAAGACCACCACAATTTCTTCAGTGAGCTGATGCAAATTTATTTTGAAGAAATTCTCCTCTTACCTATAAAAGTCTATGCTATCATAAACGTTCGTTCCTAATTCAGAATGAATGGTGTATGAAGGCCTACTTATTTATCAAAAAGTAGGTGTGAACGCTGAATTAAAAAAGAGTGAAACATGCGTCATGTGTGATAATCCTTACCCGACTGCCTGGGTGTCAGGTCTTGTATAGTTGTCGCAGTCACTTTCAACGAAAACCACTATTCTCCAACAACATTCATTTAAGGAGTGGATGGATATTAAAATATTAAGTTTTTATTAATTTTCACTTTCAATTCAAAATGACAGTTAGTATAAAATGACATTTTATGCTTTTGTTCTAGCTTGAATATGATAAGGTGAGATTAGAATGCTTAATATAAGTATTTGTTCATTATTCTGCTGGTGTTGCGCTGTTGTTTGTATTGTTTAACTTTGGAAGATGGGGTGATTACGCCATCATTAGAATATGCTATAGGATATTACAAGCGATTGAAGTTTGAATTAAATCCTCGTGATTAATAAATACGATAACCAATACAACTAACAAAATGCATAATGATGTATAAGGACACACACATTCAAGTGCTTGTGTTGGATCAATGAATCAATGGCTGGCAACAAGTCTCATTATCTGTCATCTTTAAGTTCTTTTTGTTCAGTTGAATGCCGGTGTACGTGCAAATTCTCTTTAATCTTTTCCATTCAAACAATTGAGATTATTTATTTAAAGATATGCTAAAGATTTTCATTTACTTTTTAAGTATGCAGCAACTTGATAATACATCTGGCGTATTAGCCTTTAGATGAACTAATATATTGCGAAACCTTTATCGTGACTTTAGAACATGGCCCCATATTAAGCACGACTTAACGGGTGTTTTTTATGCAATAAATCTGGTCATTTACACAGGTTTTGTTTGTGTAAATTTAATTCATTCTTTGCTACTTTTTTGCAAAATTTGAGCCAAGGGTCCGAGCAAAAAAACACTACTGAAGAAAAAATGCATTAATCATAATTATATTGAAGCGGATAAAAAGGATATGTAGGACTTATTGGAACAAATTATAACCAATAGTCGTAATAATAATACAAAAATCTGCAGCTTGGTGCTAACTCGTGGATTATACGAATCGTCATTTTGCATCCTTGAGGACTCATTCAAGGTTATTATTATTATTACTTTATTGTAACAGAGTTTTTGCACGACATTATCTGAACCACAAAATCGATTGCTTGGTGGTTAAAATACTTACATTTTTTACTGTATTGTTTTTGACCCCATGATTTACACATCAAACGTATCACATGTATTGTTTAGTAGCACGGTAAAGATGAAGAAGCAGGTAAGATTGTATCGTATAACATCCTAATACGTATACAACAGCACAGTACCATAATGGGTAAATGTAAAACATTATGTTGCTGGTCTGATGGGATTTCCATCCGAATGGAATAAGGTATTACTACTTATAGCAATAGTAATAGACTTTTTGTGTGAATCAGGATTTCGAAGTTTAGTAAGTTTGTTTGCTACCGGATATGATAATGACAACTGAAATACTGACGACAAGTATGCAGCATAAAGTTCGGCAGTTTTCACTCTATCATTTATTGTTTAATCAATTGTTGCTAAAACTTCCTAGAAGCACCAAGAAGATAATAATTGTAAATAAATTAATTTCGTGTGTACATCCTATGCGTTCTCCTATCTATGCTGCTAGAGCAACGGTTACTATGGTAAAAAGTGTATATATGAAATAAGTCATCACTTCCCTACCTGTGGTTCCAATCCAAGAATAGATTTGAAGTTTAGAAATGTTTCCAACAGAATTTCGGTGATTTAGTTAGAGCAATATTCACGTGTTGCCAATATCTTTTGCCAAAATAATATTTTTTGTCAATACCCATCAAAATTTGTCGCTTAAAAAATCTCCATGTTCATTTGTAAAAATGTTAATATTTTGGTCAATATATACTCGTCATTAACGAGATTAGCATGTTTTTTCACTGGCAAATTACAGGTATATAGGTAGCTGCATATATATATTTTTTATGGACAATGCTCGATTAGCATGATTGTTGCATTATTCCTGATAAGAAGTTTATCAAACCAAGTTTATTAATTCTGCATGATCAACAATTTAAAGTAACCCTGTTGAATGGTATATAAACCTTCACTACTACACTGCATATACCTTCTTTGACTAACGCTCACCGAGCATTGGTAATCACGAGATAATCTACAAGTAGATGTCACCACATTGTTGTAAGGACTATTGTAAGCTAAATTAGTTGAAATGTCTAAAATGACATGAAATATATCATGACCATTATCCTAAATAATGAATGTTCAATTTTTGGGGTGTCGTGTAATGAAAGTAGCGCAAAAGGGACAGTTGTATTGCTTGCTGCCTAAACTTGGATTACAGGAAGTTGTTTGATTGCGGCAATTTACTTCGCCAATACTATAGAGTTGTTTGTGCACTACATCCGCCTTTTTATGAATGTAATGCAAAATGTGCTTACTTTGTACAAGTTAGGTATTGTTCCATATCTAAATTCATGTTTTCATTTAGAACTTCTACTGCACGAAAGAGATTTTTTGCGTTGAGGTTTCACGCTATCATTGTTGATGCTAAACAAAGCACCTTTAGATTATTCAGTATATCGTTAGCATGGTTGGTTGGAATCGCTACGTACTAGAAGAGTAAAATCCAAATATTAGATTATTTGTTTAAGCTTGAAATGCCTGATACTAAAACTAATACCACAACATGGAATGAATATAATTTCATGTTATTGTATTCAATTACGGTGTATGACCTACGAGAGCAAAGGAGCTGGAAAGTTTTCATAGTAACAATTTAAAATTTAGATTTAGTTTTAAGTTTGACATTATATCGTTCATTCACATTCACAAATTATGTACCTTATTTGATTTAGAATTAAGTCAAACAAAACACGGCACGACTAGACATAAACACTAATTATTAGACTAATTAGCGCATTCCGTCTTTCCGTTACTATTTGTTTGATGTTGTTGTACTATGAAGACTCTGACAAACAAAAATATGATACATAGGTCAGGTTTCAAGATTTATATTTATCTTATCCAATTGCAATTTTGATGTTGTTTTGGAGACTGAACAAAGCAGCTAATTGATTTAGGTATCTTAATACATACTCTCAGGTTTTAATTATCCCAATGAATATTTTGTAGTTAAACCCCACAAAGATATAGAAATCCTTTATAGTTCATATTGATTAGGTGACGATGAAAAATATTGTATTCACAGTTAGTCCTCCTACCATTCAATATTAAGAAAGGGATCACATATAACGACTGTTTTGCTATATTTGTGTGCTTGTTGCAACCAAACACAGAGTGCTCTACTTTTTTTCGACTTGGTTAGCATTCGACATCAAATTGATCGAAACGTTTACAAGCAACCAGTAACCCTTATTTGTCTATTTATGTAGATATAATAAACGATTCATTGTTTTCAATTTGTGGGTTCGGCAGTAAAACAAAAATTCGATTCAGTGTCAAGTTGAATGGAATATAAATAAAAACCTTTATACTGAAAACTGTGAGTCGTGCATACATTTAAACCTCAAATGTGTTTCATATAACAGAACAGAACTGGAATGTCCATGATCTATCAATTATAGTATTGTATTGTATAAGTAAGCCAGAAGGTCGACTTGTAGTTTTTCCATATTGCAAGATGTACGCGTGCACAACGTGCACAATGGTAACAAAATCTATTTTACCTTGTAAACCAGAATAATAAGTTTGTTTGTTACTCCTGAGATTAGAAATAGCTCAGAGTTAGACAGCACTGTTTTCTTTTCATACGTTAAGTTTACGTTGGCAATTTGGATTATTGTTTAATACAATTATAATTATACACTATAATTAATATGCACCGTGTTCATAATTACATGTCATCATCATCGAACCCCGATGTGAAGGAAGGTTGGTGTAACGTGTATGGGGGTGGGGTTGAGACAAGGGTACTTAATATTTTGTGTGGTTCTTCTCTGATGAATTATTAATTTTCTTTACAGCAAATAACGGCAGTAATAAAATGAGAACTTCTCATTGCAGGAAGCAAGTCTTAAATTCTGATAGAACTTTGTATGAATTTGTATACTTGAGTTTGTAAATGTCCCTTTGCAATTTTGTGCTTTTAATATAGTTCAAGTATTAGAAAAGGGATGCTCGTCTCGAGTGAGTATATCAGGGTAGAGGTCATCGTTGCGTTGTTATTTACTCACGAACTCCCACGGTCGAACTTTTGCTTCATTGCCATTGGCTATTCTGAAATGATATAATTCAACACTACTTTTGTAACAAGTATTCACACTAGTTTCAGCAGCATGTAACATGCAGATTCATGCATAAGTTATTGAGAATTCAGTGCTATAACTTCCTTCACTTTTACATCATGTAACGATACTAGTTGCATAATACTACTGTTTTTATATTTTTTTGCTTTCTTGTTTTCATCAGCATTGTAATCAAGGGAAGTTACACATTATGCACAGGCAAAATGTGTTTTAGTTTACACTACGAGGGCTAAGGTATAGTTCTGTATTTCATTTTCAGTAAATGAACACAACTGAAGGTTTATCTAATTGAGAATTGTGCATAAAATAAGCAATAAAATAGTTTAAATAATATAATGTGCAAATATATTTTCATTCAATGAAGATTAGTAATAAAATGGCCAGAGGTATGTTAGTGAATTTAAGCTTCTACAGTAAACGTTTTACTGCTGTGACAGTGATTAAACTAAACTATTGGCAAAAAATTGTACACTTAATTAAATCACATAAATAAGCTTAATGGCTTAAGAAAAATAGATGGCCATAATATATATTAAATACTATTTAAGTGCATATTATTTGTTAATGATGGTACGATACCGGTTACTGTCCTTTTGAATTTTGCCACTTGTGTGACAGAGATTATTTTTAAAAGTTCAACAGTTGAGTTCAAATAATCTTGTTTCGTTCGTGTCAACAACTTCTACCTTTTGTTGTCTATGACTTCTGATGTCTAAAAACGTCATTTTTTCAATTGATGTAGGCCGATTAAGGAATAACTGGTTATTGTTAGGCATTTATACTTTTCTACTTTCATATCAATTTTAAAGGTATGTTCAATGTACAATTAGGTACAATTATAAATATATTATACTTAAATGAACTAGTATTTTGTTAAATAATTTGTGATTGTTAATTTGTGCGTACTTTCATTATTGGAATTGGCTACAAAAGTTACTTTAGCAGTAAATAATATTAGTTGTGGTCGCAAGCACAATTCAAACTCTGTTTACTCCAACTTTTATGATTAAATATGCTGAGAACTACGCAAAATTTCCATAAAAGAACCTTACATTAAACTATAGTAATGATGCGACGAAGCGTGGATAGCGTGTATTCCCGTTTGAATCATCGTCAATTCGTTATCATTACCGTCATCAACCGTGTCCATAGTTTAGGTGCTTTTTCGTCCATGCAAGTCTCAGCAAGTCTATGGTGAAGAACTTGACTACATGTAAGGTTTACTAGAAATTTTGTGCTTGAATACAATACTATGAATACTATAAAAAAATTACGGGGTACTCCACAACTTTACAAAGTCATTTGCAACAATTTAAGAGAGATGGAAGATGAGTGAAATGTTTTTCTTTTGATTTTCAATGCACGCCACAGTCCACCATTATGCGTCTGTACTACATGTTCACTCATAATCAGATTTTTCATTTTCCCTAATAGTTCTCCATCTCCCTGCCACTGGCATGTTATGCTCTCATCACAAAGCTACGAATGTGCACGTATATTGTGCGATTCATATAAAACGCCAGCATTGTAAAGTAGATACATGTGCTAATAAGTGCTTAGAGTTCAGATTTAAATGAAGTTTGTAAACTTAACATTATACCATGCTACATATGAACTAGTGTTCGTCAGTCTAACTTTGACTTTGAACTTCGGCGGAGCATCTATGTGCTATTCTAACCGAAATGCTAATTTTATCACTCCACTTCCACGTTCCCATATTACAATTCAGATATACTATTTAAACAACTGAGCTCTATAAAGGAACATTTGTCATTTCTAACAGATCATTATTTTCTGTTCTGTGAATTTTGAGTAGGTATTACCTTGACGAACACTTCAAGATGGGTATGTATTGAGAATTATCTGCTCATTATAAAAGGTTTAGGTAGCTGTTCTTTGAGTCAAATACCTAATTAAGAGTCCTCCTTAGAAATTAACCAGGTGTCTAAATAAATTCGCTATTTAGAAGATCTGTTTGATCGCATTGTCATTCTGCTTTGTAATCTCCACAATGCTTGTAATAGTCCTAAAATATTGCAAATGACTGACAGTCGGGTAACCTGTAGTGTGTGGCAATGTATACCTATGTGTGGTTTTGTGACATTTAGTCATAGGTATGTGTGTTGGATGATATATGCAAATCCCATTATTTAGTCGATTTAGTGGCTCTGCAATAATATGCCGAAAGATCGCTAACCTCAAAGTCCTATAGCAGTGATCTGTACGCATAACAAATTAATTTATGTCTGAAACAGACAGAGTATATTACAAATACAAGTTTAGTATTTATGGGGCAGATGATAAGTAACAGGCTTCGGGTGAATACGTGATTTTTAGTCAACAACTTTTGCTTGCAGTTTTTAGTAGGCACGCACATTTTTTTGATATTTTATTGCGTTATCATCAGTCGTTTTAACCCAATTCACCATTCATTTACAACAATATTACAACAATACACACCGCGTAGACTTTATCGATGGTAGGTTTCTGTTCCTATTATATTCATTATCTGTGGTTGCATACATAGTGATTTGATCATTGCTGTTGGTTTTGCAAGAAAGGCAAAAACCAACGATATCTCTGCTGATGATTATGATTGTTGTTTTACTCTCGTTTTAGAATTGTTACTGAGGCTTATCGTTTTTTATTTATTTGCAGATTTGCATTGACATAATTTGCACTTACTATAGCATATTTACGGAACAAGGATTACCTGAGTTAGGTAAGTCATTTATAATGTTTTACAAATACATAATAAGCTTTATATACAAAATTGTGGTTGAATTCGGGATGATATTGTCATGACAGTTTTGGTTTTGATTGTGGGCTTGCTTTAGCTGTCTTGACGTTTTATTTGTAAATGAATACATCAATAGAACATGTCATTTACAATTTCAAACTTCAAAGCATCCTGTCGTGTGGCATGCAATGATTTGCTCAAATTATTGTTGCTTTAAATATCTAAATTGTTGCCTTTGTACATAATCCGGGATAAGCAATCCGTGTTTTGAAAGCTCGTACGAAGCTAATCGCTTATGCACTTTAGCAAAATCACAGGCAACAGATTTGTGGCTCTATATAACATCTTGTTAAAGGCACCAGATTGCATCGGCTTGCCAAACTAAACTGATTGCATTGCAGTGCAGTACTTTATCATGGTTCATTGCTTTCGACAACGCGTTGCAACGTAAGGAAAGTATGCGGTAGTTGTAGTGTGCAAAAATTTGACCACCTTTTATCTTTGCAAGAGTATACAATCAATATTATCTTGTTGCTTCTTTTCTTTTGCTTTTTTTACATTACTCCTTTTTATTGCTGTTTACTTGCAAAAAATCAGCCAAGCAGGAACAAAACGGCATCCTAGCTGTCAAGCAGCGTACACGTGTAGGTACTACATGAAAAGTTTTTTGCAGGTCAGGTACACCTAAAAATGCAGTTTTTGCAAGTTTAGTGAGACAACAGGACATAAAGTAGCTTTTCACAAAAGTTGTAGTTCAAATCATATAAGACATAATCACATCTGCATTTTCTGTGCTCGTTGCATCGCCTGCATCTGCCAATTTTGCAACGAATGCATGCATTAATATTTATTCATTCATTCATATTACACTTATTAAACATTGATGAATGCAATTGCTTTGCAGCAAATTTTATATCATGAAGATGAAAAGTTTCATTTTATTGATGGACAATAGTGACTTGACTGTAAGATTTTTAGTCTGTCATGGCAACATTTGCGGTTGCTCGTTTCTCAACCAACGCGTAAGTAGTTTTATATTTTGTTGAATGCACAACCAAAATCTTTAAAGCGTACACATTCCTAATCACTTTCACATTAATCTTTTTTGTGCATTAAGGCAGCAAACTACGTAACAATGCACTTTAGAGTGTTCGATTATAAAAACCAGGTTTTTTCAATGAATTTAAATCTTATTGTGTGCAGGAAAATCATTTGTTTTACAAAATAAGGTTAATTAACTGAATCTACATCGGTTCTTGTCAAATGTAAACCAATCAAAAAAATAACACGCTAAACTGATTTTTAGCAATTTTATGTCGAAATCGAGTGAACTAATTGATTACAGCAACGAAAGCATTTTGCTTTTGTTCCTGTAATCTATTAATATAGACAGTTTTGGTACATAGCAGTCAATTTTAACAGTGTAAAACGCAAAATAAGTAAAATAGGCCACAACGTTAAGATGAAAAGTAAATTTTGCAATATGTACCTATTTCTATCCCTCTTTGTGTGCTCTTTTAAGAATTTTGCAGCGATGTAAAAATACTTACTTTTTGTTTCATAAGCAGAAGCAGAAACGACAATTAGGTTTTATTTCTGTACCTTGGGTTTTCCTAATTTCTAAAACTGTCCAAACTTTACATTCATGCTTTCTAAGAGTTGTGGTACAAGTTTAATTTTTGGCATAATAGTAAATCTGTTGAAATTGCTTTAGTCCAATGTTTTCAGAACAAAAACACATTTCATATTATTACTATAGTCTACCACAATCATGTTTCAGGCTTTTCATTCATCATCCAATAAATTCAGGCTGTGCTTGCGATTTAAATTGCTGGATAATGATAATTTTATGTAAACTTATGCATTTTTGTAAGAACTGTCTCTTTGTTAAAGCAAGTTGACTTTCATAAAACAAACTCTAAATTTGTTTAGAGAATGCAAAAATGACTATAAAAGTATAAATGAACAGGTAGGTACAGGTTTTGTCCTTTTAAAGCATATTTCTTCAAGTTACAGACTTTGCTAAACCAAAAATTAAATTGCTGACTAAGCAAATAACAAGTCACTAAACTTTGGATATTTTTGTACTGCGAAATGTTGTATATTTTTGAATTGTGATGTTACTTATGATGGTAGAGAGAGAGCAAGCACTATGTATTTTGTTTCATTTCTTATCTTTTACGTATTTAATCCCGTCGTCTCCGTTTAAAAAGAACATACCCTTTTGGAGAACTGCTCATCTTTTGGGATTATTCGCATAACCACCTATTTTACATTATCTCTCAAATATACCATCAATCATGTTCATGTTTTGTACACTTAAACTTTACCTTTATTTCCTTGCATTCAATTTGGATACTCTGAAATAAAATAAAGCGATACATATATTTATTTCATAAAAACCTGCACGAATTTTCCTTTTATAGGTGCTTTGCTCACTTTTTAGTCGTTTGCCAAGCATAAAAAATGTAAATACAGGAAGTGTGTAAATATTTGACTACACTTTAGACATCTTAATAAAACATTATGTACGGTACTCTTGTATTTGTACCCATCTACCATTACACAAAGTCGCGACAGACGCAGTCTTTTATGGACAAGCTAGT
Organism: Entomobrya proxima; assembly: GCA_029691765.1. Lineage (NCBI taxonomy): Eukaryota > Metazoa > Arthropoda > Collembola > Entomobryomorpha > Entomobryidae > Entomobrya > Entomobrya proxima. Next base: position 3,652,654 of record CM056170.1, read on the forward strand.
ACATCCTTCCTCAAGTTCGCTTGTCGAGTTGTTATTTCACTTACCTTGCCACACTGCCACCGCTCTAAATTTCACATTGTTACACATTATCATATCAATTTACAATTCTTTGGAGTAATATTTTACAAAGCTGGTGTCCCACTAGCTTCCTGATTTGCAGAGATACCTTTTACGTAAACATTTCAGTAGGATAAACAAAGCTATGCGATAATAGACAGTTTTATAGATTGATGCAGTCACCAGTAAAATACTGTAATAAAGAAAAATGTAGCTTAGTCATGTAATTTTGTGCGTACATATTTTGCTTTATGCTTTTGGGTGGTTCTGCTTATTACCACTGAACTGTTTACACGTTCCTCTGTCTGTAGGGCTATGCGTCGAGCTAATAGTTGTATCCTTTGTTGTACTGGCTGGCTAACGCAAAGGAGCAACAATACCTGTACCTTGAGATCTGAAAAGGTCATTGTACTGGATGGATTCACATTTGCAATACTAAATAAACTAATCATCTTGTGTTTTTTTTCTTTTCTTGTAAATTTATTATGCAGGGACCGTTCCTGTATAACTCTTCTTTTTACCTTGGCTTCTTGCTTGTTGTGTCTACTTCTTCTGTGAGCTCACACAAAGCTTGTTATTCAATTCTCTAAGAATTTGGAAAGTGAACTTCAGTAACCAAACTCGAGGATCCTGTGCTGCGTCTGCACTGCCACCTTTAAAATTCTCAAGATTTGCCCAGTGCTACAGAGCAGATAGTACCTGCAGTAACTTCAGAGATTTTTCTTTTGGTTTTTTATTACATATAGCACCACAATCCAACAGATAACATAATAAAATACAACACATCCCTCGACTGAATGCTGACTAGAGGCTCACTTCAGTTCAACTTGTACCTGTGAATCAGCAATAGCAAAACCAATTCATTCTTTTGCAGTCGGCAGGCCTGCATCCGTCCATACGACAACTACGCTGAAACTACAAAAAGGCAACGTACCAGCCGCCGCCACAACGCACTGATGCTTTTTGGAAAGCCATATTTAACAGGCATTCATTTCCTTCGTTAACACGCATGTTATTATAGTCAAGGTGTATAACTGACGCTCATCATCATCGCTGCAGTAGCTTCGATAAAAAGAATCAGTGCTCAGTCTCAGCAGCAACATCAACACCACACTACAAGAGACGCTGCAAATGTGAGTGTGTAATGTTATTATTGTCCCCACTACTAACGCTGTCGCAGTTTACGTTTGTTTTTGTCTCTGCTCCCTAAGAGCGACTGCACAGTATTATGCATAGACTACTGCTGCGCGCTGATTAGATTAAATTTAATTTTAAGTCCTGTCTAAACACTAGGCTGAAAGATCAAAGGAACATATGCTAAACTAAAATTATCATTATTGTTCCTTTCAACACATATAACCACTGTGGCTAATTTGTCACAGTGGATGAGCAAAAGAGAAAATTTGGGACAACATAAGACAGGTCATAGGCAAGTTATGCAGTTTGAAACTTAAAAGCAACGTTAACTCTGGATTGCTAAAAGATACTCGTAAATGTTTAAAAGTTATATATGTTACTGCATGAACCTTATATATGACGTGCACGTTTTTGACATTTCTAATGAATAATACAATTCTGCTTCACATGGTGTATTTTTTACTTCAATTTTAAAAGCGACATTATTGACAAAAGTCTTGCAGGAGGAGTGGGGGAGAAGTGATTGTTCTTGATCCGTGAAGTTAAGGTGAGGTGTACCGAGCATAAGTGCTATCATGAGAGTCATCATGTCGCTGGTGATGATAACAGACTCAACTAGCACTGGTAGTTGTAAGAAGAACGTCGTCGGGGTGCCAGAGATTTGTGTGAGTGCGTGTTAAGTTGGTGGTATAGAGAAGTGCAAGTGAAACTCCATCTCATCATTATTACCCTTCTATATACTACTCAGTTTTGTATGAAAACAGACACTATGTCTGTTGCTGAAACTACATGCTTGTTTTGTAGCACCATCATCATAAAACCACATGACAAGCCTATAGGATGAATAACGGTTGTAGAGCAGAAAAGCGTCTTTTTGTTATTACTGTTGTGACATAACATTACCCATCACTAACGTCCCGACACCATTGTACCACTCAATCCCCTTTTAAATCTCCTTTATTACGCAATAAGAAATTAACGAAATTAGAAAGCGTGTTACAGCGCAAATACTATAAAAACGGCCACTTCTGCCATCAGAAGAGCGTGAACATTGTCATCATCATCATCAAAAATGGATCTGCTTACCGTAAAGTTGATTGTGTTGGTGCTGATGGGCGTTGTGAGAATCCTATGTGGCATGCTACCTTGGGCAGTTGTGAAAGCCATTAAGGGAAGATGGTCAAAAACTGCTGACCGAAGACTGAAAAAATGCATTTCAGTTTTGGTATTCTTTGGAGGAGGGGTGATGCTCGCAACATGTTTCCTTCATATGATGCCCGAAGTTCAGGAGAGTTTTAATGAAGCTGTACCCGATCTTCATTTACCGATTCCTCAGATTATTTTTGTCGCGGGCTTCTTTCTAGTCTACATGCTAGAGGATATAGTTCATGCATTGATTCACAAAAGGAAAGCGGCAAAAAGAAAGCGTAAGAATAATAAGCTTGCAAAAAGTTTACCGTCCAAAGGAAATGCTGGCCCATTGGTTGTTGGGAGGCCCCTTGATTCCAGCACACCAATATCAGTTATTGGCAAGAATGACGATTATTTGAATGGGGGTTTATGCTATGCAAACAACTATCCGACCAGTGATCATTATCGTAAACAAGAGTTGATTGGGAGGACGACACCACCACCCCGAGAGACCAAAGAACTGTTTGATAAGAACATTGTAAGGAAATGTGACGACATTCCGGGACTTCCAAAGCATCGTGTCATAAGTACAACAAATATTCAGAGCAAGTCTCATGAAAGTAAGCCAGTACCAACAGGAAATGGCCATGTAGGTAGCGGACTTTTGGTCGGAGTCGAAAAATTCTCATACATTGATCCAGACTATATCCAGACTATGTTTAGAGACACTATAATAGCCAATTCTCAAGCAAATCTACTAGGAAATTCCAATCTCAGTTTTGTGGGCAGCGGTAGCGCTATAGAGAGCAAAAGCATCCATGATCTCCATTTAAATAAATCGCAGGATGTAAATGTGATTCTTGATGATACGAACAGTAGTAGTAGTAGCAGTGGAAGTACAAGTTGTAGCCGTAAGAAATTACATGAAAAGAAAGGGAACGGGAAAGATGTTGAATCTAGTCATACGCACCACCATGAGGACGACGATGACCATGATGAGGACGATCCCGATCATTTCCATCCAGAAGAACATAGTCATCTTCCAGTAGCATTTATCGAGGGGGATGATGAAACGGATCAAACTGTGGGATCTGAGATTCGGAACCTTTTGATTGTTATTGCCATTTCTTTTCATGGTGTCTTCGAAGGAATGGCTATTGGTCTTCAGGATACCGCGGCAGATGTCTGGTACATGTTTTTCGCAGTGTCACTTCACGAGTGCACCATTCTCTTTTGTATAGGAGTGGAACTCATTTCCAACAAAACTAAAGTTTACCGAATGGTTCTCTACGTTCTCATTGTGTCTCTTGTGAGCCCACTTGGCATTGCCATCGGGATAGTCATCACAGAGCGACCAATTGGGCCAGGAGATGTCCAAACAATTATTGTTGCATGCTTTCAGGCAAGTTAATAATTAATTGCTCTCTTCCTTAATTAGTTTTTGCGATAGTCATCATGAGTCATAAAATGTACAAAAGTATGGGTATATGTTTGCTCTTGTGAGTATTTTATTTAGTATAGTAAATTGATAGACCTGTTTAAAGTTTAATTTATGCATCTGTTTTATCTTTGCGGCCATGAAACCATCAGACGCCAAATTCATTTGTTTTGTCGACCATTAAAGTTTTGTCCAGTGGGATATATAATTGCACTATATTGAATTATTCTTTTTAAATATATAAGCCTAGTTAGCTGTTGGTGTAACTGTTAAGTTCCTTTTGTTTTCTTGCTTGGTACCGAATTTCATTAATCTTTTAGGAAAGACAGTATTCATCCAAAAGATCTTAAAGGTATAGGATTGGAAATCCAAGATAAAACATGAAGCAGGGTGTACTTTCGAACGGTTACTTTATCTCCTTAGTGTCAATGCGTTCTATTGTTGATACATTGAGACAAACAGCAAGCCAGGTCAAATAATTTTCGCTGTGTCTTTTTTTGCTTGTTATTTCGTTGTAATTTTTCGTATCTATTGAGATAAAGTAACCGATTGAAAAATAACATAGGGAACATAGGCGCAGTGCTGGATTTGCTTCTATTTCCAATCCTATTCTTTGAGGTCTTTTATTCATCCTAGAAGCGTCGTTGATGGAATTTTAATGTCATGGCTTTTTTATCATTGCCTTATCAACAAAATACCTAAATCATATTGTGCGTAGAGCACGCATCCATGGATAAACGTGGTGCAGGCGGATATATTTGTTTTGGGGTACCTGCAGAGGGTTTATATGGATCAAACTTGTCACGTTTTGTAGTCATTATACACGTAATTCATGTAATGTATGTTATGGTTATCTCATTTGTTTCACACTCACTCAGTCGAGTCAAACTGGCTTACATTTAAATTTTTTTAGCGCTGCAGTGATTCATTAGCATATTTTTATTATTTATTTATCATTATTAACCTTCCCTAATTTGTAATTAGGATAAATTTCCATGGGCATAATAGACGTTTATTTGTAATATTCCACATTAGTGAAATGTAACTTGAGAAAAGCTTAAGTTACAACGCAGGCCAAAAAGTTTTTTGCAATCTTTTATCTGTAATAATATTCATACAGCATGGTCATAACAATGGCTTTGTTGATGTAGGGAATGAAAGCGTTTTCAAGGGGGTCTGTTATCACCGGCATTTTTTGTATTTGCGTGTAAAATAAACATAATTATAGGGTGAAATTTATATTCGCGATTATGCCGGAGGCACATTTTTTTGGTAGTATATTTGATGTAATGTGAAATTAACATTTATATGCTTATCTCTGAGAGTTTTAGTGTGCCATACTTCCATTATACCATAAAATAGGCATAAAGTAAATGTCCAAGTCAAGTGGTTGGCTTTTTTGTTAGCGCCCAGAAAATCATATATTTTCGCATGAAGAAGCTCAGAGGATTCTCTCAAGGACATACTTACCCTCTATCATATGCCCACATCTAATTTCCTTTCAAGTCCGTTAAATTTTTAGTCCTTGCATGCATACGTTTTACAAAGTCTTGAAACTAATATCTCAACTGAATACTGCAATTTTCACAATAATGGCGTTGCGCATCTTTGAGAAAAACTCATATTGACAATTGTGAGAGAGAAAAAACTATTTGTTAACAACAAAACTGAAGTTTAAACGAACAAAAGAACAGCAGGTTAATGTGATTTTTTGGTTGAGCAGCGGGTGTCCAACGAAATATCATTAATTGTTCTTGTGATTCTTGTGTGTAATTGTTTACGTCTATGACTATGACTAACGTTTGATGTTGACATACTTCTTATGCAAAGAAACATGACAAATAGGCTCTACCAAAACTTTTTGAAATACGGTTAGATTATAACCACGTCCATTATTTCAATAGTCACGGATAACGGGAAGAGACAAAGGAAAGCCATGTTTTGTATTTCAGGGGATTCGTAAACTCTTCATCCGTCTGCACGCTTAAAACAGATATTTGCTACAAAAGTATAATAAAGCGCACACAGTATAGTAATAGGTAGGTACGTATATTTTGGAGTACTCGTTCAAGGTTATTTTAATTTCATACCCTTAAGACTACGAGATATACCATAAATGGAAAACATGTTTTGCTATAGTCGGAGAAATGACCTTACCATGCCACTAAATCTGCTTTTATGATGTATTATATCAATATTAACAAAGTGAGTTGATATAGGAAAGGTTGTACCAAACGCCAAGCAATGTACGTGTGACATGACTAAAAATCCCGTCCATAGTTCATGATTGAGAAGTAGTTTAAGAAATTCCCACAATTCCCAGCGTCAAAATAAGGCTATAAAGGATTCCTAAGTATTTTGTATCAAGATACACATGAAATAACACATCGTCATCATCACCATGTCAGACAGAAACCAGAATAGGTTTCGAGTTGTGAACTAGTTGATAAGAGCCTCTTACTCTGAAGTAATAATATTTTTTGTTTCTTGCACTATTATGCTGCAACACTGGGATTTTGAATTAGTCAGGTAGGCTTCCTTGAAATGAATCATCATGTTTGCTTCTGTGCGTGTTTAATATTAGATGCTTCTGCAATTTTGCAAGTAGTCTGTCTTACACAGTATGATGTCTCATGGTTGTAAATCTCAGAATATTAACCAAGAAAGAAATCCGAGTGTAGTATTCAGTTATAGTGAGCATATTGTTATGTTAAATGGTTTGAGCAGGTGTAGGCGGTAATATGTATTGTTCTATCAAATACTTATGACTCAAGTACTAACAGACACAGAAGTCTGAAAATTTTGTTTTAATATTGACGGGTTAGTCATTTGAATAACTTGTGTGTATTAAAAGCTGTGCATACAGCAATTAGAAACTGCATCAGCAAAATTTAATAATTAGAATTGCAAAATATGAAACGCATTATAATTCAATATTATTCTTTGCGATTTTCTCAAATGTTGCACGTCGTTATCATGTGTATTACAATTCTAACAGTACCAAATGTTACGCATGTACGTTTCTATTAGTTAACGATGCCAGAGTACAAATGACACTCAGTTTGGTTTTTGGCAAAATTATGCATCATTTGAAGAACCATTTAGGTTTTGCTGAGAAGCTCAGTATTAATTTCATTTACCAATATATTCAATGGAATTATAAATTACCAATTACCAAAGCATCCTGGAGTTAGTTTTAGCAGCAAAAAGATATTTTAAGTCAAATTTGTTAGTACTTATTTAGAATGCCATACGTCACCAACAGACCACCATGGCTACGCAACACAAAATGAAAGTACCATATCGCATATTATAGAGATCAGTAAAATAGAAACTTTACTCCATAAACTATATTTATATGTTCATAACTTTCAATTAATGTCAAAATAACTGATGAAGCTAACAATGAATGTGTTGAATTTATGGGTTTTTATGCAAAAAGCGTTGATTTCTTCTTATCGAATAGTGTCAGGAGGTTGCTATTTATTTCTCCTCTTTAAATATTGGACACATGAAAATCTTTTTATACTTATCATTAAAGGCCATTAGGTTTTGAATTATGGGCTCCGACAAAAACAATTATTGCATGCTAATATTACTCATTATCCAGTAATAACTCCAACATTAACGACTGGATTTATTCATGTGTGGTAAAGCAATTCTTGTCTTGTTAAATTGGGCTTTGTTTTAAGCACCAAACCAAGCCCACATGTCCAATGTCATGCATAATACGTGCTTGTATCTGCAAAACTAAAGTCACACAATTTTTAATAAATATTCATGAAGAAGTCATATTTCAAATCACTAGAAGTTTAGGCATATTATGTAGTTTTGTGAGAAATCGTCAAGATGAAACTTTAGATTAGACACTACTAGATGTTACAGGTAAACTACCTAAAAATCACATTAAACTATGCTGCATAATATTTGAAAAGTTTATTGAAATTTGTAATCTTATTATTCTGTAATGAATGGAAAATGAGTAGCAAGTATGGAATATTCACAAAGCAAACGTGACTTTTACTCTGCGTTGTTCAAGTCATTATCCAAAGCTTCTAGTACTTATCATGATGATGAAGATGTGAAATAAGATTGTAGAACTTTACGGGTGAAGGTTACGGGAAATTTGCAGAATCAAAAAATCTCATATGATTGTATATTAATTTATTCTTAATGTTCAGGGTTTGGCTGCGGGATCCCTCCTCTATGTCACGTTTTTTGAAATCTTCCAAGAAGAAGGACGAAAGCTTCACCGAAAGTATCTTCATATTCTTGTGGCAATTATCGGCTTTGTGATGATGGGTGCTTTAGAGTTTCTTGGTAAGTTTCCATTCTTGATCAAGATAAAGAGATCGGAAAATTTTTGTCATTGTAACTTCACTTGAGAATTATTGTTGTATGTACTATTTTGAAGTGCTCCATGTTTAGGGGAATTACCATTTTGGGTAGTTGAATGATGTGTAGGGCTTTATACATTAGATGCAAACCTGTCCTTGAAAAAACCTTTATTCTATTTCTAATCATTGAAGATCTTTTCTTACCGAATTTGCAAATCATACCAAGTAATGATTGACCATGCATAGATTAAGCTTTCCTTGAAATAACTTTGATCCAGGAGTCTAGCAACAAAAGCATTTTTGAAAGTTGGATTATGTAATAACAAAAAATAAGAATTCAGTAGTGTCCTTAGTAATTAAATAAGGTGGATATGAGCAAGGGTTACATTGACCGGCAGGATTTATGCAAATTAATGGCTTGAAATACATACTTTACTTTTTATTTATGTATCAGGAGGACATAGTCATGGAGGGTCAAAGAATACTGCGTCCCATTCACATGGTCACAGTCACGGAAAGGAAATAGGGGAAGACCACAGTGATCACGATCATGATCATGCTCATTCAGGGCATCACAATGGTACGGATGAAGATCATCATCATCACGACAATCACGACCACATGCATTAGCTGACATTTTGAAATTGCTGATATATCGTTTATTTTGGCATAACATAACATTGAGTCCTCCAGATCTATAATAAATATAAAATAGGTAGGTAATTTTTGTATTGTTGATCATCAAGACGTTGTTATTTCAAACTAATGTTATATATATGGTATATGTGATAAGTAGCCGTGGTAGTGGTTATTGTCGAGCAGAGCGGACCGCGATCAGTTTTGATGGCAGCGCTACAAAAAGCAGCATACTGTCGGTGCCAATTTTGCACAGAAGACAACATTAGAATAAAACCTTGCTGATAATATTGGACCAAAGATACATGTTTGAAAATACATTGGATTTGGACGTACAATTTGTATTGTGTAGAGATGTGCCTTCTAAGAATGAAAATGAAAGCAAACCGTCCTTTAGATTTTGGATCACTACTGTTGCTTGCCGACCAATCCAATTCTCATCACATTGGAGGGATTGATCCAATTTATTTTGTTGTCATTAGCACACTGTTATATTATTTTTGCCACTCTTATACGCTTGCAGTACGCATCCCGGTTCAAAACAAAGCCTAATAATGCAAGCGTTTTTGTTTTACAGTGAAAACATAGTTACGAGAGAATTCAGTAATATAGATGACATGATAACACACAACATTACATTGTGTAACAATAATTAGATATGAAATGTACCAGAGATACTGGAACTGCTAAATGGATATACATAATTATTTTTATTTACTACAAAATGCATAATGCATTGATAATATTACGTACACTGTGTTTCTACTTTTTTAATATATTTTTTAATCCCAATGTTTAAAGCATTGATATTTTGTGTTGAGCCATTTGCAATCAATGGAGTGCTTCCAAATATTTAACACGCTTAAAAAATGAATGTAAACTTTTGATTTTTCTATTTTCTACCAGAAAATCTTAGATTATATTTATTCTATAATCTAAGCAACATAAAATGCTAATAATGTATAGATTTGACTTATTGTTTCAATTGATTTCTCTTTTTCGTACAAACATATTTATAAAGCTCATTATCTCAACTTACCTACATATTTTATACACTGACCATTTCAATGTAAGTGTCATATTTTGCTTTGTAAAAAAAATTTATTCCTGACTGTTGAGCAGTCAACAGTTAGTTCTTGGAACGCAATTATTGAATGCATTTGCTTATGGTAAATATATATTATTGACTTATTTTAGTTTGTGATGTTTGCCTTTTTAATTTATTAATATGTGCAACAGGATGAATAATAGCAAAAGTCCATTGATATTGTATTATTGCCGTAAATCATGCATAAAGGCAAAAAAAAGTTTTAAAAATCTTATAAACTACCTCGGCTACTGACATCAGGTTGAGTATCGTCGGATCCCCGGAATTGATCTCGCGATTTTTTTGGGCCTTTCGCTTAAACGGTGTGTTGTGCGTAGCATTATAAATGTGACCACAGTGTAATTAATATTAAGAGGTATTTGTACCATGTAATAAGGAAAAAATGTTTCAGAGGTTTATGACGACTGTGTGCAGTAAAGTAGATTTGTTGAATAAGTTTAATGTATACGTAGCGGTTGTAGAGCGTGATATTTGGGATTTAATTACCGAAAATCATTTATCGTTATATCGAGAAATCGAGATACATAATATTATTGTGATGACTGTCTACAAGGTTAGATGATTTAACGCAGTTCTCCTCCCACCATTTACAGCTTCGTCGACATTTTTTCATTTGCAACTATATTTTTAAGTCAATGTATAGACTGACTGAAAATATGAGTTAGTTCGTGATGACACCTTGTTGAAAAATTTAGGCATAATTAACGAAGTAAAACTTTTAGAAAATATTTACTGGGACTAAGAATTTGCGTATGAGAATAATAAAGTCTGAGAGTGTGAAGTAAATTCACTTTTAACTCTTAAAACTGAAACGTTTAAACTTATTTTTCTGATCCCATTATTAAATCATATTTATATGCAAGATGCAACGTCATGAAACGAATGAATGACCGAATAAAAAGGACCATGCCATCATGTTAAAAACTTTCTTTGCATTGTACACGCCAATTCATTGTTTAAGTCTTTATTCAATCATAATGCTTATACCATAAAATTCATAACTGCTTAACAAATATCAACTGCATCCTACGAATGCGCTCGTTCATAATATTTTCAAACATAAAACTTTTGATGCATTAACTTATGATGCTTATGCTTGCGTACATTTATCTTTAGTGTTGAAATATTCTAATACTACGCGCAATTTCATATATATACAATAAGAAAATGAGTAATTTCTCTAAACCATGCTTTTTATTATTTACACTTTAACTTTTACATGTGTGTACCTAAAACGAATAAAAATTAATAACACATAGCTTTCCACCATTTTGCGATTTTAAAGATATTATAGGTTATACAAAAAAATGAACAAACTGCTAAAACGTATTTTTTCAAGATTCAAATTACCAGAAACGTTGCATATAATGGTTACTTGTTTGACGATCTGTTTTTGATACAACCCCCGTATTTCATCTCTATAGACAATAGACGGCAGTACAAATACTTTTAAACGCTAAATTATTTTCTTGAAGAATCGTTTGTACAATTTTTAATATAAATAAATCTGTCTAAAAATTATAAGTATATGGGGGAACTATACAACCAAATGTGCACTTCATATAGTATACACAATTTTTACAGTATCATAATTTTATATTTTCGCGATATTAGATTATTGGGCCTAATTATATCGTTCTATTCTAAATTGACAAAAATGTCAAGTATATCAATTAGATTTAACATACTTACAAAAACACTCATTCATGCATACCAGACATTTTTTGCTAACCTAATTAATATAAATTATCCTGTCCTGGGACTTCTTCTAAGATATTGGAAAATTAGATTCATCGTCAAAAAATGTATACATTTTGTTTTGCACGAGTAAAAGTTAGCAAAAAAATTTCTACAAATATGTATTTTCTATATAGTATGTTTCATTGTAATTTATAATAATATTAAATGTTTAATTGTAGTTTTTTGTACAAGATTGAGTTCCATATCAGATGAGAAAACAGCAACAAGCAAATCAACGTTGGTATCGGTAGGCAATATTGAGATTTATGCATAGGTTTATATATTTTTTCAAAAGTTTTTCCTGTAGTTACTCTCTCGCAAAGGACAGGGGATAATGGTTAAAAACAAGCCTAGAATTTTATGCCCTTAAAATATCATTATTCACGCAATATTTGAAAATCTGTTGTTTTGTTGTTCTAAATACAGCTCACATATTATCTAATTTTCAATTCATTCCTCTATACTTATCCTTTTCAGTTTTACGATACAATTATATTAATATTTGAGATGCCTATAAGTAGTTTTCTTTGCTGAGTTTTTAGGTATATTTACATCACTTATACGTAATATTACATGCATCATCAAACATGTATTTGTATAGAGTGAACTTTTATCTTTATCACTATAAAACTCACAGCTATGCTATGCTAAATACGATGTTCCTGTTATTCATAGGTAATATATTGTATTGGGAACTTTTCAATTGAAATGTAAACTAAAAATGCAAAAGTTTATGTTCAATAATTCAAAAATTGAAAAAAAACAATCAGGTTTATTTGTATTGTATTAAATAATATTAAATTACTTGCGCAAAATCAAAAGGACAACTTGATTTGTGTAAAGGAATGCAAAAATTGAGAATGAATTTGTTCTAGTATAAATAGTAATCGATTCGTTATGAATATTACCGTTTCTTAAACAGAAGACAAGCAAAGTTTGAGGTTATACAAATTGTCATTATATTGATAATAATTTCTAGTGTATACATCATCCTTACTTATAAGCTCCTTTGTAGGGTTTAACTTTGTATGTATATCAGACTGCATATACACCAAGCGAGTTGCTGCGCCTCAACTTTACATAAACGTTCGCACAATGCCCCTGTTCTGCTGCTTTGTAGAGATCCAAGTTTCATGTGATAATTATTCATAACCAACTTGAACACTTGTGCGATTCAAGCTGGCTATAATGAATCCATCCATGTACTACTAGTGTTTCTTGGATTGGATTGTCGCATTGCTACTCCTCACTCCTAGGAAATTGCACCATTACTTCATCACATAATACTTTCAGATTTTCCTGAGTTGCAAAACTGAAAGAAACCAAATTATTTGCAACAAAATATTTAAGATTATTTATGACCTAATTTAGTAACTATATATTATATTTCATTTTCATTTTTCAAACAATCAATCACAGTAATATTTTCATAAAGAAATTTAAATTCTTACCTTTTGATCGTGCGAAAGAGTATATAAAGATGTCAAACAGAGGTTGATGTCCAGCTGCACGAGGTCTTTGTAGATCATGTTGACACGGTGTAAATATTTTATCAAATAATAGGTTCTTTAATTTCATTGTAGATACAAGTAAATAAAAGTAAAACGGTAGACTGCACGTATGGAACCAACAATTGAATATATAGGGCATTCAAAATGTTATAAAATGCTATTTTTCCAGTTTTGAAACTTAATCACCAGCGTCACTTTTGTTTGATTAACTGACGTAAACCCCCTTTTACTTCACTAACGTCACTTTGCAAAAACAGATACTAATAATTATGCATTTTCTGGGTTCTGACTCTGACCAATTTCAATAGTAGAAACATGCATGACTTATTAGGCTTGATTACAGCACTGTACTTTCCAGTAAATCTCATCAAATGCATTCCCAATATTTAATTGGTAACGCGACACAATGCTTTATTGTTCGCTTATGTCCACTACACTTTAATACACCGGAAGGTTGAACTGAATAAGTTTTGACAAGTGTTGTAAAACAGACATTTTTACAACAGCTTGTGTCAGAAAGAGTTTATGTAAGTTTATACTGAATTATTTTAGTGGAATGATTTGTCTACACTTAATACATAGTAGACTGTACATCATGTAAAAATCTTATAAATTATAATATAGCATATTTTTGTATTGAGACTGATTTTACTAGGAAAGAGCAGCACAAACACTTGAGGGGTCACTGGGAACGTGTAAGTATATGTACGCAACACATAAACATGAAACTGCTCATTACGTTTCTTGTTTCTGCTTTAGAAGGTTCCAACTTTGGACTTTCAAGGGTTGAATATTTTCGTGCGCAGAGACCATATAGCAAAATTGAGTCGGAAAGGAAATTAAGTATTAGTTATCTTTTCTTGGAAAATGCAAATTTCGGTTACTTCCTTTACAAACTCAGCTCTCGCGAAAGTTTCAATTCAGTCGGTTTTTTACATTCAAGATGCACAAGTTTGATAATTAATTCATATACGCACAGGTTTATTTCCTTGCATTTTGCCTACTCCAAACAAAGGATGGTGAACCGTTCTCCACATGTACAACACGGACACAGTTTTTTATGCCTACAGTTTTCGTAACTACTATTTTTTTTGCTATATGTACCACTCAATAATCGGCGTAGATTTAGATTCGCAATAATACCAAGTTTCTTTATAGTCAAAGTCACTATGTAATAATAACAATAACATATTTCACACTATGCACTTTCACTTATCTTAGAAGGGTTAACAAAAGGTTACTACGACTGCTCTTGTTTTGGTTGATGCTGCTGCTGTTGGAAAGAGGGAGTTTGCTTCTAATGTGGGCGATTGTAAAAATATAGCAGAGAACACTAGAAAGTATAGACATAGCTAAAAGATGATGATTTAATATACGACTGGCTGAACCGGTAGCTGACATCGGAGCTGTCCGTTCACCTGAAAATGTAATGAATGACATTTATGTAATTACATGCTGCCACAATACACTGGACCAGACAAACAAACAAAGTAAAATGTTTGTGCTGCTGTTCTTAGAGGCCCACCATATACACTCTGACTTTTTGGTAGTACGCGTAGTTGAATGTTTTTGTCGAGTTATTCAAAGTTTTAAGGATATTTACTTTTAATGTTTGTCGCTGTCCATCACAATATTTGAGAGGGTACATACACATACCACCAACACATAACAAGACATGCTTTTCAGGGAAAAGTTTTGACTTTGAATCATTCAATATTTCGGAAGGGTCATACTGAGTCGTAGGATAGGAGCTTAGCCGCCCACACCTACAGGCATGCACAACTGTTAAGTTCAGTAAGCAGAAAAGGAGTGTAGGAAGAAAGTTCCCGTCATTGTTGTTCCTTGTCATGGCAAAAAGAAAGCCAGACTTGTAGTGCCCAACAAGGAACAATAACAACGGGTTAGCTGAAAGTGTACACATTGGTAAATAGTAGATGTTGTGCAAAGGGAAACGGGAAACAGGGCACAAGACACATCCGGAACACAAGTAAATTTTGCTGCTAGGCTTTGGTTTTGCATTTTTCTCTTGGATATCTCTGTAAAGCTAGGGTAAATCAACGTGAGCCACATCTTACGTAAGCACCCTCTCTCTCTAGTGGTATACCCCGAAAGGATGTAGCGTACCCATTACCCATTATCCATCCCTTTTCACAGTAATGAATACAAAACAGTATATTATATATCTATAGAATGTTTTTGTATAACAACTTGAAAACATGCGGCCTGCCCGACAGTTAGTACAGGAAATACAGGGAAAACCAGCACATAATAATATTCATGTCTCTCCATCATGACTTCTACTTGTCAAAACCTCAAGTGAAAGATTGTTCCGTTGGGGAAAGGAAAAGAACTCATGTCCTTTAACAGACATATGATACATTACTGTTCTCTCTTGAACGGGCGGCGGAAAATGCAAGTGAGCAGAGGGCTTTCTCCGTACGCGTTTCACACTCGCATTTTTTCATGAACTTTTACCAAGTATTAGCATGTACAGGGAGCGTAAGTAAACGACAGGAAATGTATCGAAGACGAATAAGGAAAAGAGCCGAGGATACGTATTATGCAACGTAATCTTGGTTCTTTAGTTCGTTGCACTATACACTCTAACCGGATCTTTCTTCGTGTTTTCCAAATACATTTCATGTTATTTATTTATTACATATTAAAAAGGGTGTTGTACTAGGTTTTAGTACGTATAATACGCTTCGTCTCATATTTGCAGTACTCGGTATATTTTTTCAAGGCTTAAGTCAACACGGAAAAAGAAACTTTTCTTTAGTTAAGCAGAAATAGTTTTATAAAATGAAAGAAGCACTTACCATTGGCGAGGACATGAACTCGAACACCAGCAACGTCAGCATTGCTGGGGCTACATGAGTATTTTCCTGAGTCTGAAACTCGAGCATCTTGGATGAGAAGGTAGGAAGTTGTGGTCTCGCCTTTCTCTGTTATCACGCTCACTCCTCCACGTTCCGAATTGTAATTTATTACCTGTGATTTCGGTCAGGGATATTTAGCTTCATTAGTCCATTGGGTTTTCAACCAACCATTCCAATGCATACCTATCGAACTACTATGCCGAAAGCAATCCTTTTTTCTCTTTT
Source organism: Entomobrya proxima (assembly GCA_029691765.1). NCBI lineage: Eukaryota > Metazoa > Arthropoda > Collembola > Entomobryomorpha > Entomobryidae > Entomobrya > Entomobrya proxima. The sequence goes on from CM056170.1 coordinate 3,668,853, forward strand.
CACTCTAACTACGTATCCAATATGTCTACCAAGTGAAGTTAACAATTTTTACGCTTCTCAAGAAAGAAAAAAGAGAGACACTTAAAATAAGGTGCAACGGAAGGCCTTCAGCCTGTCTTGCTACAACAAAATGAAAATAATAACCTGGCTAGCTCACATTTATCTAGCTGGACTTCACCAGCTTTATCATCCACAAGAAGGTAAAGAAAAAAATATATAGGCAAAATCCACACAGAGCCGGTTTCATTTTCATCTACATCTTCCATGTACACATAGTCTGCTGTAGAAACGCTTGTTCTATGATTAGTAAACTACTTAAACTCTCGCCTCGCTTGCCTACCTTGCCATCTATATATTTTTCTGTCCACCCTACAATGTGAGCTTTCCCTCATTTCTCCTTATAAAAACAAGAAAAAAACTTCCTTGAAAGAGTGCAGTCAGTAGTGGTTGATTGCATCGTATCGCAAATCAAGCCACACCTCGTGAAAGTGGATTTTTTTTGCTGGAAGTAGGCACAAAATCTAACCTAAACCTACTTGGAAAATAACTTTTACCAATCTTAAGCCAGGCCAATACAGGCATTTATATAGTAAAGTCATCTTAAAAGAAATTCCTTCGTGCGAAGGAGCCAGGGTACGAGAAAAAGACTGTGTGTGTGTGCATCGATTGTGTGTGCGAGAGAAACTGGTCATATTATTATTACGTTTGATAATATGTATTCTACGTGCGAAAATACAAGATAACACACATCTTGAATGTGTTTTCCTGAGGAAAATGTGTCGTTACTTGTTTGGAAGAAATAACACTTCTTGTAAGGTGCACAGCAGCCCTTTATAATATATATAAGTTTTAGTTGTTCTGGCTAATTACTTTCGCTATCTGACTACAAGTCGGTGGTTCGTTCGGTCGATTCGAAAAGTGTGCCAGTCAGACTGGCTTTCTGCTTGTTTGCCCACACACAACTTTACTGCCATTCTAGCTAGAGAAATCACCTTCCCTTTGGGATTCCTAAAATACCCCGTTCTCCATTCTTTCAACCGATGTAAGTGTGAACCTTATGGCAATTTATTATCAGAGAAGACCAACAACTAAATACATGTATATGTATAGCAAAACGGTTTGTGTATGGCCCAGTTGGAGAATGAATGTGGTGAGAATGAAACAAAACAATTGTAAATGTTGCAGTGAGATGTGATCTGGCCTATTTTCGCATTGTTTGTTTTATTTTCCACAAGCATGATTTCCCCTCTCACTTTCTCTACGTTGTGGAAATGATATTGCTATAAGTTTGGCTCTTTGCTGTTTGTTTTAGGTAGTTTTCTCTTGTGAAAGTTTTTGCGTGCCCCTGATGTGTACAATACTAATAACTAATAAGAATATATATGCATCAATATTTTATTGTTATTCGAATATGAAAACAAATGCCATTGTCTATAAATATTCATAGTTTCCACCTGTAAACATAGATATTATATATATGCATACATATGACGTACCTCATCGTAATGATACCAAAAGATATACGAGGGCGGCTCTGGACTGTATTTGATGATGCATGTCAAATTGATCATGCTCCCTTTGTCCACATGAAGGTCGGGACCGCCCAAAATGGAAGCTGTAGGCACTGTAAATTTATCAAACAAATAGTCCTCATTAAAACTTCATTTCATTTAGAACTTTTATTTTACATGGATTAGAAAATGTCGTTATGAAGAAAACAACCTTCAAAACTGTTTTATGACCAAATATATTCTATGACGGGACGTGCCCACTACTCTCAGATTGGATAAAATCGTGATGCAAACTTTGAGATTGAACAAACAGAGGGGGAACGTGCAAATATAATTTCTTTATTGTAGATACATTATATTTACAATATTCTATATAACAACTTTGTAGACAGCTTATTAAACTACAGTGGCTACATCTGCGAGGATGTGATTTTTCAAAGAATTTGGTAAATACTTAAGCTGAGCGAGTTCTACAAAAACACTCCGCTCCAGATTATATATAAAAAACAAGCCCCGTTATAAAATGTTTTTATCCAAGTCCCAAGAACAAGGACACAAATGCAAACAAACCCGCTGAGCCCTGACTAATTTCCAGGTACAATTTAGTAGCTTCACTATATACGTCCCGTTTGTTAAGTTTCCCCAAGAAGTTAGCAGCTTTGAATGTCATTTGCATTTTCATTTGAGATATTTTTCAGAGAAGCGTCTACTTTAACTTCAAGCAAGTTATATTTTATGCATTCTCCAGAACACTTGAAAGTTTTAATGGAGTTCATGAAAACACAACAATGATGTCAGTGTCATTATGCATTGCAAATTAACTGCACGGGCTGGACAACTTTTCCCATGTTTTGCTGTTTTTACTAGCTAAAATGAATTTGCACAATTTGATACTTAAAACTCTCTTACAATAAATGCAATTAGAGAATGAATCGATAAACTTACCAACGACATTGAGATTGACGTAAAAGCTTCGATGTGGCTGAGTGCTGATTTGACACTCATAAATTCCTGCGTCTCTCTTCTGAGTGTATTTTATTTGTAAGGTCCATTCATCCGTCGTCCTTTGATGGAGGGCTTGGAACCGCTGATCACTGGTGTATGTGTATGTGGCTACCGTCAAAATATGAATGTCACGATGCCGCACCCAAGAAACCTGCATTACATATTAAATATAGTGTTTTAAGTTTTTATTTCACACTTTCAACTTCATAATTTGCGAATATTGAAAGATTTTTCCATAATATGTTATATAATTTCAACTTTGATGCACACAGCATACATATCCCTTCAAGTTTTACATAATTTGCTGTTTGCATTATTGGACATTGTCAGTAAACAATGCAATGGTATTGTTTAATCGCTGTCCGAATGGCAAGAATGAAACATTTAAAGTTGGTTTAATGAAAGGGGAAAAGTTAAAAACTGTAGTATTATAACATCAATCATTTTCTAAAGTAGCAGGGTTCTACAGGATCACAGTACGATCGGCTTCGCAGATGCATTTGATAAAGAAGCGTAATAAGCGGTGTGCTGTAATGTGCTATATAGAAGAAGAGTGTACTGAAACGTTAATAGTGTAAGCGTTTTCTAAAATTTTTCACTATTCTAAAACAAAAAACTTTCAAATTTTTGAAATCGTTGACAATGACCTAAAATATGCAAACTCATCATTATGCTAGCACCACTGGTCTTAAGGGACAATTACAAAAAAAAACCTAATTACAAAAGACACTTACCACAAATTTTGTATTACAAAAACTCAAGGTGAATAGGTGCTTTGTAACTTATGTACATTTTTATTCCTAATTTATGATTTTATAATTCTCCCCGTGAATCGGCACCGATTTTGACAAAACAGATAAACGTGGCCTATGAATGTATGGACTATTCACTACATTTCTCTTAGTTATTATGCTTGTTTTGCATTCAAAACATTGGATGTCAAATACTTCTTCATTGAAGATCTGATGTAGTTATTTACGGAGCAAAATTTATGTTGTGTCACCCACTTAAAATATAGAATGTAGTCTCATTACGAACTGACAAAATGCATTGCTTAATTTGAAGGGTGCGCACAGTTATATTTTACCATAAACACGTTTGTTTACACGCATACATATGTAGAAATACACATATCACATTATGTAGTGTTAATTTGCCAGCATTTTGCACCGCATGTATTTATTATAGGTTTCTTTAAGAAGCAAAACTATTAAAAATTCTTCTCTAGAAATTCCCTAAATTATTTAAGGGATTTCCAACAACGATAATTAGATGTCTGTTTGTCTTACAATTTATTTCTGTAAAAATGCAACTAATGTGTAGTTGATAGTATCTAAGCTAAAACGCGTACGTTTATCCTTGTGCATAATTGATGAAATAAATGATATCATTATGTCAATCAAAAATGCAGACGTCGAATTGCTGTGGAATTATCAATCGGACTGTCGGCAAAAGTGTCAAGTTCAAAACGCAGACAAAACTCGTATTTAACCTCTAACCAAGACATTGTATTGTAGTCTTTAATACACCTAAACTCGTTTGTAATGTATTAAAATGTTCTGGCGCGGTTTTTGCATGAAATGTCATTACCATTTATTCCAACCTTCCCTTGATTTAGCTTATTGTAGTATGTGTTGAGTGAGGGGATTGGAGTATTGATTACTCTAATAAGTATTAATGCATGAATGTGCTAGGTGTAATAACTTTTTAAATAAAAGAACATAACAGATAATCCACGACAGAATTTCAGACAGAACTCATTCGTTTGGGAGGCTTGATTTTGTCAAGGTGCTTTCTAATTCTACTATACTTAGAGATTCTTGTATGGAAATGTACCTGCCTGCTTATTGTTTACTAAAAGGAACATAAATTGCAATTTTATGGAGATACATTGGCACTTTTAGCATTTCATCTTTATTATGTAGCTTATATGTAGGTGTTATATATTAAGCATGTGAGCGAATACATTTTTAAAAAGCACGTCAGTATGTAGGACAAACCAATTTCCTAATGATAGAAATATTTTGCTTGCATGATATTGATATGATTAGAGGTAAATATGATCATATAATAATGATGTATCAAACTCGACTACTTGACACATTCAGTAAACTTAAGGTCATATGGTACAACAAAGACTACAAATATATGATAACAAATAACAAAAATATGATTTAAAACAAACTTTACTATTTTGTTTTAAAGTAAACTGCACTGGCGGGTGTTCCGTTGTATATAAATTGAATAAATATATATTTAGTGATTTTATTACATGCAATGTACAACTACAATATAGAAATAATTATAGCAATGAAGTCAGGTGTGTATTAATTGTCTGTAAAATAACTATTGATTGCGATTGCATTTATCACATTTATCAGAGCGACTGACATCACTCCAAAATGCAAGACATGTTGTATTTATTTTCTCCGTTCGGACGATGATGTCTTGTCAAGCATTAAACATGTCAGGTCTTTGTTGAACCAAAGTTTTAATTTGGGAATTTGTAATACATGCTTTCAAGAAACCTGAAAGTTACATCTTTTGTTTTCTTGGCTGTTGGCAAGCACAGGCGTTGCATGAATGACCCAACAAAAAGAGAAGGGATATCGCAGGAGCTACAATAGAATTCTGCTATCATCATCCATTGTTTTCTCGAACTTGAATCTCCCAAATTAAGAATGAAATGAAAAAAATTGGCATTGCTGAAATTTGTCATCAAGTATATAATATATTTATTAAAACAAAATTATATCTTCAGCTAATTATAAGCACCTTGCAGTTCACCAAGAAGACTTTATAATTATGAAAGCAAACCTACAACTACTGTAAAAAAAACCTTGCAGACAGAATCAAGTCAGGAGCCAAGGTACAGCTCAAGACAAAAGGCACTCCAGCCTTAATAATTTATGCAATAAACCTACTCCCATGATTTTCAGTTGTATAATACTACCTTTCCATTGCTAGAGCTGTAATTGCATTTTTCTGTTTACACAAACTAGAGCACCAAGATAAACCATGATTTACGCCTTTTCTTTGTTGTTGCCATTAAACTTGCAACAAATTCAGTAAATGCTTCTTAATCAAAGTCACCACAGAGTCGTGTGGGGGTACACACAAAACTACAGTTTAGTATAAAAAGTCCAGTACTTTACTACACTGAAATCATTCATTTAAACCCAGCCAACCCAGCAAAGCGTAAAGTTACTATTTCCGTCAGAACTACTGTTAGCGTTCATTTATTTACATTATTTATTTATTCACTGGTTCTACAGACCGAAAACCACAAACAAAAATGTTTGCCAAGGTACAAAGTTTCTTTAATCGTACTAATTTCATAATTTACCCGCACATAAATTGTCAGTAAGGAATACCAGCAGAGCAAAAACCTAAACTGACCCTACTACTTGTCTGTTTCTTAAGTTTGTGTGCGGAATTCTTTTTGTGTGATTGTGTGATGCGCTCTAACTTTCTTGTTTCTTATTCTTTCAAATAAATTAGCTAGCCATCATCTGCACTTTGGCTGTGGTAACATCAGCCATTTCTCCAGGATATCTCTCATCTGCTTACGCACTTGGAAGCCAAGCAGAGCACACAATTCGGGGATATGGAGGTCTCAGTTCCGTCTCGAAACAAGCCAAGGTTTTTCCCAAGAACTCACTGTGAAATCACAGGAGTAGCAAATATATTATGCGTTTATTTTGCCAAATACAGCTCATGTTATTCATTCTATTAATGGCTGTAGCTGAGAGAACCACCGCAACGCAATTCATAATTTTTAAGCCCGTGTAAAAAAGTAATATAAAAACTCCAAACTATACTTTTCTTTCGGTAATTGAAAAAGTGTAAAATTATACATCGCTACAGTTAGAGTGATTTTTAATAGAAAAGTATTCTCAAATTATGAATTTAGTTCTTGGTTTCTTCAGCGGCAGCCAATAACAGAAGTAATAGCAGGAACGGTTCTTCATATAATGCTATATTTGTGCCTTTACAATTCTGTCTGTATGCTTGGCACCCGCACGTGTGCTCCTTGAAAACAATTAATCCTGAGTTTTCTTGCAGGCCGTCGATTCTGCTTATGCCACCGTCCGCAAAAGTGACATTCGTGTCACAAATGACGCTGCTTATGCTCCTCATTCTGTGGTACCATATCAATACACTACTCACGGACACGCTTATTCAACGCCCGCCTTTGCACATGGCTATGCTGGTCCAGCCACTATAGCTCATGGTTATCATGCTCCAGCCGGAACCATCACTTATTCTCGTCATGGGTATGCTCCAGCCACACTGACCCATGGATATGCCGCCCCCACTAGTGTGGCCCATGGATATGCAGCTCCAACTCAGCAGCTCCAACTGGCTCATGCATACGCTCCCCAAAACACTGTCGCTCATCACGGATATCCTAGCCTTGGATATAGAACCGTGTCCGCGCCTAGCCTCGGATATAGAACAGTGTCCGCCCCAACTACCACTGTGACCAAACAAGTTGCGACAGTTCCAACTGGATTAGGAATTTCTTATAGTCCCTCTACAGCCGTGGCTACATCCACATTCAGTGGATATGGTGTGCATTACGGATATTAGAGGGAGAAGTATATACACTTTAATAGTGAGCTCTTAAAAGATTGAAGGTTTTACCATTGTACTTCCGTTCCAGTCTGCTTTGTGTATAAAATAGCGTATTTATTCATAATCCTTCCGGATTTATTATAATCCTTTCAGCAGTATTATTAATTTAAGTTAATGATGCTAAAAACGAGAATGAATGTTGATATTATTAACTATCGTTTATCATCCCTTAATTTATTCGTTTTGTGCTAGACCGATGCATGGAAACATATTTTGTGAAAATGGGTCGGAATAAAACCAACATATGCCGCAATAAATTTTCCTGTGTTTATATCATAACGCATCCAGCCCACGTGTAGTATCTCTCTTTGTTATAAAAGTTTATTACACGCCCCAATTTTTGCATAAGCTGAACTTTTCATGGAATGGGGCTAGCATAAAATGCATCAATATATTACGTTGTCGTTTCTTGCATCATAATTGTAAATCTTCTTTATAACATCTAAGTCAAAGAGAAAGACCTGCACTTGTACTCAAGGTTGGTTCTAAGTTTGTATAAATTACATGAGCAAACATGGCAAACAATTTTATCCAGATTTCAAAAATTATGACAAAAAAGTACGAGACACATTGCTGATATATGGTTTCATCATGTTGACCTTCATTATATTTTATATTTATGATGATGATGAGTGTAGTGCAAAGTGGGATTTATTTTTGAGAGGGAATGAAGAATATTGCTGAGGACAGCTACTATAAAGAAAGCCAGGCCATCATCATTGTCTGTAGTTTCAGCATTTGTTGGTTCTTTATTGGCAGTCTTTGTGGGTTTGTGCTATTTTCTTTTTCTTTCCCTTTGTAATGTAGGTAATACATCTGAGTTGCAGTAAATAAATCCGTCTCTCTGTATGGGGTTAAGGTCAAAGTAAAGTAATTTCGTTGTCGGATTTAGCAATAATGGAATGATTCATGGTGATGATGCTTCCAGCTTCATTTTGTTGTTCTCATGTTTGGAGATCACCAGAATCACCACTTCTTTATGCTAGAAAAAAACCACCCTTTAAAATTTTCGTTATAAGCCTATAAGCTATATATCGTAAGCCAATGTCCCATTTCCCCTAAGAAGTTCTACTTACTATCTATCTTTCAACTGTGTACAGTATACAGTGTACTAAACATGTAGTACTCGAATATTGAAGGATAGATTTTGTATGACTTTGGCTATTATTTGAAGATTAAGAATACGATTTTTATTAATCGCGGACATAAAGTGGGATCATGAATGCATAGTGCTTGCCACCTGTATAGTGTTGACGGCAGAGTATTTACCAATCCAACACAAAATCCTATGTTTTTAAATAGAAAATGATTGACAATTTTATTACATAACCAATTTGGCAACAAAAGTTAATTTATTTACAGTCACAAAAAGATATTTGTTCTGATATCGTCAGTCTAGTTAGGTAGGATGACGGAATGCAATGTCAATTCATAAATACTCTTGGCCCAAGAGTCTTGGGTTGGTAGGATTTAGCTTACGTGAGCACCTTTGTACACGTTTCTTTTTTTATGATGGTCATATTATTTCTTATTGTATGATATAATATTATGTAATATTAATTCACTTTCTCATTTATTTGTATTTGTAACAAAAACAAAGTCCCGAGAAGTGACACATTACTGGAACATAAAGCACACACTACTGATGTCCTTGCTTGTCAATGAAAGTTTCATCTGGCTAAATGCCAAGACACTCCATTCTGTTTCACTATTTTTCTCACCACCACCACCAAGACATGAAGCAGACCGCCGCTACTGGTACAGTGAAATACTGGGAAAAATATATATTACAAATACAATAGGAACACACAAGCGACTGAAACGTGCAAAAATGTTTGTTCATTTGGCAAATCGGACGCTCGAACCAAATATGCTGTATGCTCTATCACATAAAAAAACGTATCCATTTTTTCTCAATGCGATTAGAGTTTTCCTCCCCATTCCCTTTCATTACTTTCTCTTTCTCTGTTCGCATTAAATATCTCCGGTAAGCCATGCTACATTTGAATAGACCGCTGGAAAAACTACTAAACTGGTTGCCAAGTTAGATGTAGCAGCTATAATTTTATAATTATTTATCGTTCTGGACAGTTTGTCTGTCTAACAGTACCCCAATAATCAATCTCTTCTATTGCTTATTGGCCATTTTGGATAAAATAACGAGAAACTCACCTAAGAAGAGATAAGCAATGAAAAAGAGAATATACAGGCACATGAATCAAAATTGGAGATAAGTTAGATGTTTGCTTTTGCGCATTTTTTATAAATCAGTTAGATATTTTTGAAATCCTAACTTAGCAACCTTCACAATAGTAGTTTTTCCAGCGGTCTATTCATTTTTCTATCCACGAATTTTTTAGTAAGACCAGTCAAATGTTTTCATTAAATTGAAAGTGTAGACGTAGCAACCTTGAAATGCAAGATTGACTTTGCAGGTAATTTGTGAAACCTGTGTAAACAATACATATTTATTCAGTTTGAAGCTAGAAGAAACAAACTTTAAATTCAAAACTCGAGTTAGTTAAATAGCATGCTAAAATTTATTCTGTTGATAAGGTTGTATGAATAACAAACAGCAGCATAGTTTATGTATGGTTTCATCATTACAATCATCATGTGGTTTAGACTGAATAATCGGTTTTTGGCCTACTTTAAAGCTATTCTTGGTTGTTCATAGATTTTGTAACATGGATATGACGGAACTGGTTGTATTTCAAGTAACCTTTCTTGTCAGTAACTTCAATCTTCAATGTGTGTGTTTCTGGCCTTGAACAGTTTGGTTTGGTATGCATGCCTTGCGGTTGATTCAGGTACACGTGCAGAAAGCATTAACAAAATGTTCAAAGTGAATTATTAAATACATTCTGCAAAAACAACTTCCGGGAATTACTTCTTTGGTATTAAAAAACAGCACAGCAGCATGTAAATACGTTAAAGACCGGAAATTTGAAACTAACTATTTTACTACTTTATTGGCCAACATAAGCTTATTTTACGTCTTGATATTTGATAATGAAGTACTCTATAACCGACAGCTAAATGGATGAGGTGCACATATCGATTTTACTTCTGTCAAATCCTTGTCACATTCCTTTTCATACTTCTTTACAATGTTGTTCATAACAAACTTGTTTACTCGATTTTTTCATTTAAAATAGTAACGAACCCACTGAATCGTTCTTCCAAACGATCTGGAAATCGGATTAATTAAATTGTGTAATGCAAATGCGACGCTCGTGGGTGATAGTGATGCCTGAGAAGTTTAGAGGAAGCTAATACTTTTAGGAAGTCCTTGACAGAAATTTTAATCTTGTTTACACGGAATTACTTCTTCCCATATTCCCCAAAGTGAACACTACGTACTAAGTGAATTACAGTATACCAATTTCAGTATGACTTTCACACAACTAGAACCACAAAACTTTCACCCACGATACAAGAAAGAAAGCCTAGTTTTTTTATTTACACGATCAACGAATACAATCGAGCAGAACTTTAATTAGAAACACTGGAAAACCATCATTGCAAAAAACTTTGGGTACTATTGGCAGACTATCAAGATGAAAGGTACACTCAATTCGTACTACGAATTTCGTAGTACATTAATCAAGACCACTTACAGGATTTTTATAGTTCATAGAGTCGTATGCGGACAAGCGATTTTTATTTTAACATTGAACTTTTTTGAGTTGGAACAAAAAGGCATTGAAAAGGACTCACAGCTATGAAATAATTTGCCGGTAGCGCAGCAGGGAAATAAGAAACTGAACATGTTACTAAATTCTCAACGCAAACAACCCAAATTGTAGCACTTACAATCAGTCAACGCGTACCTTCCTTTTTACCATCTAAAGGCTTAGCGACTTAACAAACCATAAAAAATAAATAATGTGAAGTGGGAGGAGAAGAGCTATATAATAATATCCTTTAAATGAGAAAACATCCTGCTGCTTTTATCAAAAGGGGGTAAACAACTTTTGCGTAAGTGAAAAAACAAATCTTGCACCACTGCCAAAGATTTTGTTCAGTGAACAATATACATACTGATTTAGTTTTCGAATTGTTCCTACATGGCACGTTAAGCATGCTTTTTCCAGTGCATACATTTTGCTGCTTTGATTAAAGGTGCCTTAAACATATTCCCAAACAGCGGAAGTCGAAGCATTTTGTGTACTGAACTAAAATAAACATTTCTCAATTAGCTACATACAGCAGAAACTTACTATTATATATTATAGGTGTTAAATTTTTTACTATTTTCATTTTTCTCAGGGTCGGCAAACAAAAATAAGTTGCAACATGAAATTTAATGTTATGCTAATATATGGCTTATTTTTGTGATAAATGTGATGAAATATTTATGTACAATGTACATTTATTGTGCTTTGTGCTCCACATCAGTAATCTTCCCATCCTTGTTATGATCCTACCCAAATGAATTGTATTCGGTTTATGGCAAATATTTTGGTCTTGTATATTAATATTCGATTTATAAAAACAATATACTAAGAGTTTAAAACAAAATACAACCCTTTAATGTAGGGTAGTGAAAAACTTTTACTATTTGGCATTTCTAATAAATAGGGCAGGCGGAAAAAGTGCTCCACCCCCACTTTCTACAACCATCATTATCATCGTGTTTCGTGATCTGCGGGTATACAAAAGACGGAATGAAGAGATGAAAAAGATAAATATATTTTTGTGCCATCCCATGAGTCTTAAGAAATAACGTGCTTCAAAACTTAGTGTAGTCTTTCTGGCAAGTATTCCAGACAGAGAAAGTCGCTTCAATCGTGTGATATAGCTAAATGTGCATTACATTTACGTGTAATGAAAACTGATAATGGTGAATTGGGTAATGTTTATACATACAAATTAATGCATTCGGCCTTCTACCTCTCTAAAACCTCGAGTCTCTACAAAAGGTTATAAAATCTCAGACGCTTGCTTTCACTTTCTCGCATTATAAAATGTTATTATCACTGACAACGGATGTTAATTTTCCATTTTTGTTTATCAAAACAACAATTCAACACAATTGAAACGGCTGTTAATTATTTAAAATGTCTAGTGATAGTAAATCCTGATTGTTAAAATACTCATTTCATAAATCACATTGTAATAGCACCTCTATGATAAATCATGGCATAATATGCAACTGTGGATTTAAATGCAAATGATAAAGTTAATTATTATATGCTCCAAACAAGCTTATGTACACTAATAAATGCCTTGGACAGAATATCTGTATAGTATCTCAACTACCTAAACATGCGTATTACCGGGATTTAAAAGTATTTCATACTGTCACTATTATGTACGGTATGCTTATTGAAAAGATTCTGCGAATATTCATTTTTACAGTACGTAGAAATTCTTTTTACTATGTCTACAATGTTGATATGTGTTCTCATGATGAATGCAATGATGACGGTGATAATGCTACTAACATCGGCTTTTATAAAGGACAGCAAAACAGTAAGAAAGTCTTTTCCTTTCTCTCGGCAGAAAGCAGGATGCAATAACTTTGTTGCTTTCCTGTGAAAACATTCTACATTGACTTCCTTTAACAGTTTTCAGTTGCTACTAAATATTGACATTATCATTCAGTAGTGCGTTAAGTGTGAGCCAAGTTAGAACAACATTAACGATGGCTACCAGAGTTTTGTGCAATTTCCTTTGGAATTTTCTCCACGGGTTTCATCGCAAGTTCTATCTTGCTCCAAAGATGATCAGAATTAGACAAGCAAAAGAGAAATATGTACCCAACTTCTGCTTACTGTACTAACTTTAGCAAATTGTTGATGTTGGCACATTTTCATTTCATGCTTATCTTCAAACTCATTTCGAAGAATAAAAGCGTATATTTTCCAATAACCCTACTTTATTCCATTTCTACAGGAAATCGCCAATTTTGTACTTTCAAGGATAAACGTACGATTTCTATTCAGATGCATAAAATAACTTTTATCCAAAGCACCCATTAAGTTTATATAAACAACAGTTGTTGTTATTAACATAATATGTATTTATCTTTAAAAGATTTCTATTGTTTTCGAAAAATCATTATTTCAGTAATGATTAATAGCAAATATGGTTTAATAATACGTAAGAATAATACGTCCAACTTACCGTTCGATTTCCGAGATTTTTAACTCGACAGCTCAGGTACGCAGTCTTTCCAACGAGGGCTGTTACATTTCTTGGAATAGTTGCGTCAAAATACGGTTCTCCTTGCGAACTAGGTGAGAAAGGTCCCGACTGAAGTGATTGAAATATACTATAAGTAGACTCTGATGTGGCATCCACTCCATCATTCACAAACACCGAACCTGAAACACATGAAAAAATCAAAATTTTGGAAATCCGTCCAACAAAGCGTTTTAAAATATTCCTACAAAAAACCAGTAAAAACCATAATTTTATACAAAGGTTATCAGCTAACAAGTCCAATCCAAGTGGATTTTCTACGCATCGTAAATCTGTTTTCTTTGTGTTTCGCCAATTGATCATGGCTGCAAGCTGTACGACGCCTCCATAAAAATGTCTAAAACTGCTGATTGCTTTTTGTTAAAGGGATGTGTGTAGTTGAGTGCTTCTCAAAGCCATCCACTCCTTACTTTGGTCAATCTCTATGCAGCCAAATATGTAGGTATGATAGTTGACTCTTATTTCTTCGGGACATCTCTTTTCAGTAACACAGGTCATGTCGTACCCGTTATTTTTATTCTATTAAGGAGACATCTATTCCAGACGGGATCAGTATGAATTAAAAACTGTGAAATTTTCTTTACAATGTCATATTATCAAAATGCATTGCAGCGTGCAAAATACTTTGATACGAACGGTGGAAAAAGTTCTTATACGTATAATTGCCGGAAGGGTGTATGCATAAAAGCTGACAACGAGGAATATGACTTGAGAATCTGAAGTTCAGATGTAAATTATTGAAGCACACGTTATATATATTATACGGAAACTGAGAATAATTTTGAGTTTTTTTAGTACAGCCAAAGTTTTGTCATTTAAGAGTAATCCTTTCTTGCCTGTCTTTTTATACTACTTGTCTGGCAAGTTGCGTTGTTAGAAAAATATTGAAGGCGTTTACAAAAGCCATTTTCTGTCACCATAATATTCGCATATATAACAGCTTATTCGTTTTTGTATATAAAACGATACACCCCTTCCTAATCCTACGATGCACCTACTACCATGAAATATGTGAAAGCTTAAAATCTGGAGTGAAGTAAAAGACAACGCGTAGTAACTGAAAAAACTTTGTCTCGATACAACCATAAAGTTTTACGTTATATGCAGCTACATGCAAGTGATATAACCAGTACAAATATTTATGTGTCTTATATTGTATTTCACTTCCTTGTAGCCACTTCCTTTGCTTTTGGTGCTATTATTCGTATTTATGACCGCTTGCTACTTTTTGCTTCTGAAAAGATGCTAAAGCGAGCGAGTTTTTCAAGAAACAATATTTCAGAACCAAACAAGGAAGGAAGGAGTGATGTTATTCGCTGGCGTGGATATATACTGCATGCGTCTATTATTACTAAAACGTTGTCAGCTGGTAAGAGCCTATTTCTTCTTGCTGGTGCAGTCAACCAAAAACCTCTGTGTGTAAATTTTCTGGGGACAGACTAACCGTCTGGAAAGGGGAAAAGAAAAGGAAAGTCAAACCTTGGTGGATGACTGCGTTGCTGCCTTCTACTATGTATTTTTAAAAAGAAAGTTGCGTACATACGGGATTTATTTTGTATGAATAGTTTTCTTTAGGGAACAGGAAGAAAATGAAAACCTTGAATGTATAAAACCAGAAAAAAACGTATACTTTGTAAACGCAATGAAGCCAATAACTACACCACATCAAATTGGTTAGATCGGAGAAAAAGCTTTAACAAAATATATGCCTATTATGGTAGATGATTCCGAACTCATATTACTTATATATTTTTATCATGCACATTTTATAACAAACAAACCTTGCGAAACGTTTACAAAAACAATTTAAAAATTTATACCGGTAACAGTCGAGTCATTCTATTTTTGATGTGTGTGTCCGGGTGTAAGTCGTGCCTGTGGCGGTTTCTGGCTTTCTTTATAGATTATAGTTTTCATATAAATACCAATTCTTTCAGTAACCTCATATTGGTTAAAATTCATTTAAAGAGCTAATAAATCACAGTATTCGAAACCCACATGCATTTAGCAACGCACGTATATTTCTCCCCCGGAATCGCATGTCGGGAAAGGCTGGCGGTGACAGCAGTGGCTTTCATATAAAATGAAATAATTATGTATACCTAGTAGGTATTACCTACTATTTTGAAAAGAATAATCACAAAAAGATATATACATTGCGGATGCGTTTGGGATCCTTTGCGTCAGAATGCTAGTGTTTAAATCGAGAAACAATTTATAGTAGATAGAAAACATCAGTTGGCATGTGTTAATTTTGGAAGCCATTCTAAAATTCCTAAATGTACTTATAAAATGTGTGTACGAACTGAAGATTGAACGATTGAAGGTTGTACATCTAGTGTATAGTATAGACAATGAATATGCGGTATCATTGTAAACTGTAAATTGCTTTAGAGTCACGGATTTTTAAAACCACATTTGAGCAATTGGTGCGTTATCGGGAATACGAAATGCACGAGGGATACGCATTAAATCCTTCAACCCCATTATCGTCATAAGCTTCATTTATAGCTATTAACTTTCTCCATACATATCAGAAAAGCCATGAAAGTAAAAGTCTTTGTTCTCTGTACACGTTCCAAGCTTATCATTGCCGTTTTATTCTCTCATACCGTGGAACAATAAAATGACGTCTTTCTAGGTGTATCTGCTACACTTCTATATATCTGTAGTGTCGGAACTTTGAGTCACAACTAACTTGAAAATGGGAACGTGTGTAACGAAATTCCAATGCATGACTTAAATCTTGAGAACCTTTTAAGAAAATGCTATTCGTACCAAAACTAAGAAAGTAAAAAACCCTAAGCATCAGCCACCACTAAACTATAAACACGGGACAAAAAGTTCAGTCGCGTCTTGTGCTTTCGTTTCCAGTATAAATGCATTTTTCCTCTTATGTTCTTCAAAGTGATATAGAAATATGGTAAACCGTGTGTGGCATACTAGTGCATACACAATAATGGATACTATTACTGCTTATTGAATGGATTTCTTCAACTCTTAGGCTTTTACTCCTATCTTTAACAATACGGAACTGATACGTTTCACCAAATCTAGCCAAACCACACCACAATATGCTCCGAATGGAATTTTACAAAATGTGCACTCACGAACATATACGCAGTTTGATATAAGAGAGCATAAAGACTATACCATAAAAGAAAGCGTTTCTTTCTCGAGGTAATACTGGTAAATGTGATATAGGGATATACCTAAATATATAGAATATAAACCTTATATAAAGGTCTATTTTGTCAAGCAGGACTCTTTTCCGAAATGCATTATTACACAGAACTATTTCCCTTGCGGGTACGTAAGCTTATGCAGTTGAGTAAAATCAACCACTTAAATCCCCGACTGAAAGTATCAACTAGAGAAAGGATTTTGACTTCATGCTCCAATCCAATACTGTAGTGAAAGGAGAAACAACACAAATTTTCATACCACTTTATTATTATTCATGATGAGACTCGTCTCAGGGTTAGACATTTATACTTGCCATCACAATACTCGTTCAATGAATTTCTCTTTTATTTCATATATGATAACAAAAAAATAGTTTGGAATCGGTTCCTTTTAGTATAGTGCAGTTACTCAATTTAGAAAATTTGCTTTTTATTATAAAATAAAACATTCAGTCATACTAAAAATGAAAAACTTTTACGGTCATATAAGTTATATCAGATAATACGGCTACATACATAAGTTGCATCGAAGATCATAGTAAGAAACCCAAACACATTTGATTATTGATTTTTAAGCATATTACACTAATATGAAAATTAGTCAGGTAAAAAAGATAGTTGAAAAAACGTACAAACAAGATTATAATATGTATAAAATTAAAAGCAAAAAGCAAGCATAAATATATATCGGACGCACTACGCACGTAAACGCATATGTACTTGACGAATGCCGAATGCATGATTTGAAGCTGGATCTATTCGAAAATGTTTTTGGCATCTCGGTTTTTCCAAAATGCTTAAAACTAAGGCAAGGTTGAAAAGTATTTTTCAAATCATTTCCTTTCACCCTTCCGTTTCTATTCATTCTTCTGACGTGCCAAATAATAGGTTCAATAATTTAATATTTTGTACCCAAATGGGCGTTTTGACCTCAAAATAACACGTTATGGTTATTGGATAGCAAAAATCAGATAAAATAAACATCTCAAACACACAACACCAGCGAGGACTAAATTCATTTAAACTTTATTTTGATAGATCAGCTTAATGCTACGATTGAAAAAAATATCGTATATATATTTCGTTTGCTTGAGATGTTTTTAAAAACCCACACAAGATTAGCTCTTGTAAGTAGCCTACGCTACCGAGAAACAAATTCACAAAAATTCAGTTCAATCCTTATTCCTTATCCCGTAGTAGCATTACATATTATAGTAATATAATAATAAATGATACATATAATACATATCAACCCAAAGTGTTAAATGAAACTGCAGTGCCAAGGCAAACCTTTTCATTCCGTTCCATTGAACGTTTTGATAAAAAATATCGATTTCCCATTTGTCAAAATGTAGACCTACAACCGTCACCCGAACATGTTCAATTTCCTTGCAAGTTTAGTTTGTCTAACCTTAGCATGAAACTATGGACAAAAACTAAATATTACATATATTTAGCTGAATATTTTGCTCCAAGGGTTTTGAACTGCCAATTTTTGCAGGACAAACGTCCCTCTGGTGAAGTTTTATAAAACGTTTGTACTAAAATTTCTTTGATGCATATAACATTATGATTCTAAAGTGGACAAAAGAAGATTTCATTACAATTGAAAGGAGATACTGCTGACACTGACTGAAACATCAAACAACGAAAAGTTATTGACATTGGGTTTTTGAAATACCTAGAATAGAACATTGATGCCAGGCTCATGTATCCGACGATCATGTAAACGCTTACCCATGCGTCAAAATACATCCTTAACTTTGTTCGGTAACTTACATCCTTTTTTACCAACATGCATTTCTAAGGAGCCAGAGAATGGCTTGAAGATGACAATGACCTCTTCTGTTGCAGAATACCCTGTCCTCACTGATTTTTCGGTTGAAAGGAACAGGATGTTTGTTTTGGCGACATGAATCAACTTACTTGTAATAAATGTCAAGTTTCCCCACTTTCTAAATACTGTGTGTAATAGATTTCGTACGCAGACATAAAAGTAGATCAGATATTGATGTAATTACTTTTAATGATTATTGAATGTGACAAGTACGTAATTCCGTAAAATAGATATTATAAGTCGTACATAATAGTAATTATGGAATCACGTACGAAGTGTCTTAAGAAAGACATCATAACTTCATAACGCAGTGGACTTATCAATCGGAACGTGTCATAGTCATTCGCCTCTCCGATGCGATATTCATTAAACAAAATATAATGTCAACCATGATGGTTGAACCATGTATCCTTGGAAACAACATACCTAATATGGCTCAGTGAACGAGAGAAATTCACACTTTTGTTTTCGATGTGAGAACAATGGAAGGGCAAAGTCGAGAACAGGAAATTAAGAAAAGATGAAAAATGTAGCCTTGGTAAAATGAACGGGTTTATTTATGCAGAATGAAAAAGTGCATACATACGCCTGGTATGATACGCGTGTACCCGGTGTACCTCATCTACAGATAAGAAATTAAATAATTTCCAGAAAATCACAAAACTTTTCTTTGATTGCTGAAACTGGTAATTTCTTGTTCACTCGCGTTCACTTCATAATTTGCCTACGTCTGTATGTGGATTTACCTAACAACCTTTCTATGCTTCAGCTCTTCGACACCTTTTCTGTTTCTAAAAATCGAAGAAACGAAAGGATTTTTCTAGTTTCAACCGCCGGAAAATTGGAAAAAGTGCCACTTTGCTTGCATATGAGGTAATTGCTTAAGGGAAGGAAGAATCCACCATAATCTACTTTCTCTACACTGAGTCTTGACTTGCTGCTAGCTGGCTAGCTCCTGTGTCCAATGACATGGTTATATTTACTTACTTGAAAAACCATGGCCAAAAATTTAAAATTCAAAAGGCGTGTTTTGTACGTCCACATTTGATGCAGAGCTGCTGCAGTGCGCATACATTTTGTATAAAGTACATAGAAAGCGAGGGACAAGAATACACACCCGGGTCTACTTCATCAATTAAACTGCATCCCATGTTATACGAAACTTGCTGCATTTTGGGAGATTTATGTTATTCGTCCTTTTCCCTTGTTCCACAAGTCAGCTCGGTTTTTATCTCTAGTGAATTTAGTATGACGACGGGTAAACGAATAGTACACATTGACGCACCACAAGAAAACTGAAGGCTTGAATTGATAATGCAAGCGCTACGACCCGATTTGAAACGCTAAAAGATGCTGAATGAGATTCTTTTGGTTCACGCAGAGAGACACTGATTTTGATGGGGAAAGAAATTTGCACTTGGATGACTACTGTACATACTAACACAACGCTAGAATATATGTCTAACTGAATACTGCAGAAGATGTGTGAGTGAAACGAGAAAAATGGTTGCTTTATTTCGAGAAAGTAGATTTATCTTGACTGGAAAGACAGCACAGTGGGGTGGATGGTTGATCGTGATGGGTCAAAGGAGTGGATCAAGATCCTTTCAAGTGCTGTCATGCATATGACAGAGGCAGTAAGTGGCAGTGGCTCATACCGGGAGAACTGCATTGAAATAGGGAGTTGTATTCAAACAAACATAATAACTGGATGGAGAAAGTGAGAGTCAGTACCACAGACAAACACATTAAGTCTAACACGTCATGTTGGTAAAATTTTCAGATTTACATACATAGGAATAATGTTTGGCATTGCATCAACGACGTAAAACAAGTATAAAAGTATTTAGTAAGAACATTATGTATTTATTTTTGTTTTACCTACTCGGGGGATTTACCTGCGTAAGGAGCTTAGTATTCTGCTGTTCAGTATTTCTAAAGTTTGCAGATCAGTCAGAGCAGTGCAATCAAATCAGTTTTACAATAACCGATTTTGCATACCAACACCAAACGCCAATATAAAGGATTGACCATTTGAAAGGACAAATTAAAGTTTAACATGGCTTATTAGTATGGTACCCATTAGGTATACATCTGGTTATTCCACTTTCCAATAACTTAAGATACAAAAAACACAAAATAATATGCGCTACATAAACATTCTAAAGCGTACGTGGTGTGCCAAATGATTTTATTTGGGCGTTAAATTGTTTTCTATTGGCTTTTGAACATTGATAGAAATTGAAAAGAATTTTCTAATCAATATACGAGTTTTTGTTTAGACTAGGCTTGGATTCTCATTACCGCACCATAGCCATATATTTTTTTCACATTCCAGCAACAAAACTAATTAAACATAAATACATAATACAGACTTTTACAACCACTTAATTGAAATTTATTTATTGTGAAAGTTTTCCGTAACACAGAACAACAGCTGCTACAAGCACTTCCACCTCAACACACAAGGCTCTTTGTAATAATCCTAATAAACTTACTTAGTTTCAAAAGCAACAAATTTCTAGGCAAGTAGTTTCCGCAGTCTTTTTGTACACAACTCGCTCTAAAAACCCACTCGAGGCTGTCGACATCCACTGAGGTTTTCCAAAGTTATTTTCCAACAGTCTTTTCTATTTACCATTTTTCCAATGTTCATTTTGCAAAAAATAATAAATTAAACTCTTTTTCTATCGATTTCGGCAAACAAAAGCCAAAAAACGTTTTTTCCGGCTTGTTAGCCACTCTATCAATCCGAAACAAACTCTTTCAGAAAATTTGCAACGTACCATTTCATTCTGAAAGGATAGCGCGTTCTTGCACGGGATCATGATCCGTGTTTCTCCGGTTGTTGCTTCAACTAGAAGATTTTCAGAGTATGAAGATGAAAAGCTATGTAAAAACTAGTTTGTTTTCAAATGTGGTTTTCTTATTGGTCTACGGTTTGCGAAGTAGGTTCCCTATATTTTCTCCAACTTTCTCAAAAGTCACACCAAAGCATTCAAAACCGGTAAACCAGCGATGAGGCTGGTTGCAACTTGTAGCAATGTACAGTTATGAATATACATACATTCAAAGTACACAATGTGGCAAAAAGGTGAAAGTTCGAGTCACAATACTTATATACCAATTTCCTAGTATTTCCAGATTTTTCCTTTACATGATCATAAGCATCATCTCCATTTAACAGACATCGTCACCGGGATTTTAATAGCAGCGATTCAAGTTGGCGCAGATGGGGAATGGTACTTGTAAGCCCAGACCGCGAAAAGTAGATAGGCGAAAGCCACACATCTCCACATAACATCATCAAATATCCTGCGCAATATTGCAAATCACAAAGAGTCAACTCACCACGGTTCTTTCCCTTTTTTGCTGATGCACAATCGACAAAAACAACAAACTAGCAACGGGGTACACACCAAATGAAAGCTTGAAAGAACGCCTAAAATTTAAGCAAAAATATACAAACGTATTCAGTAATGTATAATAATGCCGTGAAGTACGAGTACCCTTTTTGACTTTCTGCATTCTCTCTTCCTCTCGCTTGTGTATACTGAAGAAAGCCCATTGGAAGGGAGCAGAGACAATTCGAGAGAGGTGAGATTTCATTTGGCGTTTGGAGATCAAAGCAAATTCGATGCTGTTTGTGGAAAATCTCATACCGCCAACTCAAAACTATAACTAGTCAGTTGTATGCAGTACCTTTTAATATAATTTCACATATAGGTATGCATTTAAAAGTCCCTTTTCCCCACTATTGAATTTCATTTTGCTACTCTCTTCCAACTTTAATCTTGGCCTCGTCAAATCCTGTAGATAAACCGTCTACCCAAGAAGAGTTAAGCTTCAACATCTAGAGCTATACGTTACTGTTTATATTGTGTGCGTTGTAATTAAAGCTACCTCCACTCTTCAGCATTGCATAAGTTATGTGTAACACTGAGAACGTACTGGATTGATCATGAATGATTAATGACGAAATCAAATATGGATGAAGGTTTTATTTTTTAAACAAACGAAAGTGATCAACAAAACATGTCAACAGAGCTTAGCAGAAGGTTTCAGTTTTCGATTTAATACGGGCAGACACACATAGGTTGACTTTTTAAATGGAATACATATTTCCATGAATGGTTTTAACAAACCTTTCTTTAAATCTGATAGTTAAAGGCATAATATTGAATATACAAAAGGAATATTATATTGCATATTAATGGAAGATCCCAGGTTTCCAATGAACGTCATTTATATTAGTAAACATATTAGTAAAAGCATTAAACGACAGATTTTAATGTTTACATTTTCTGTTGCAAAATATCTACTAGATTAATCGATTGGTGAAAATCGCTTTCGAAAATTCCGAGAATTCCGTTCTCGAGAATTGTAGCAGGCGGATGAACGGCAAGGTATTTTCGTGAGGTATTGCTTCGTGCTACGTGCTACGTAACAACCCAATATGTCTACAATCTTTACCTACTGTACTAATAAGTCAATAATAATACGGCAAATATAACCGAATTTACCGAATCTTTTTAGTTTTGAAAACAATTGGATAATGTAAAGAAAAAACTGTTGTTGTTTGCCCATTCGTTTCTCACTTTTTCTTTGAAAGATTTCGAAATTTATACACTTGCAAATTGTTCTTTACCCCAAAAATAAGTGCCTGGCTTTCCTGCAAAATGAGTAAACTTTTCAAATAAATAAGTACCTTCTGTTGGATAAAAAAGTCATGTGTTTATAGATTTTCATTTGTCGAGTCGTAGAAAAACTTTCCCAAACAAAAAACTTTCTTGCTTTTCTTTCTTTCTTTTTTTCCTATTTTCTTCGTTTCTTGGATTTCTTCTTTTATCCTTCTTTTACTATATAATATATAATATCACTTCCACCAATAATACCTTTACTATTCATACAAAGAGTGCACCGACGATTCTACCTTAGAAATTGCACTTTTAGGGAACCACCCATCCTTATACCTATATATCACATCACGCCTATTATTATGTTTACACAAACATAATATTCACATTATATATGCTACTTCATATGCGCTAATTTGAACATTTTATGGAAAAATAAAAGAATTCTTTAGAGCACTATTATATCTATTAAAACTAAAGACAAGACAAGACGAGATCTACAGTATACTAGTAAGCTTAGAAATATAACACTTTACGTACCTAAGAATGCTAAGTAGCCGAAAATACATGTACCTAAAATTGGGAACACCGTGCATGAGTCATTCATGTGTATGCTTGCAAAAGCACTATCAGTGCTTGCTTAAAGTTTAATTTGGACATGAACAAACCTCAAAGAGAAGTACTTCTCTGGGTTATAGTCTCTGAGCATAATTCACACTTTCTCATTTTTGTTATATTTGAAGGAGAAAAGCATACATTTTTGGTTGTAAAGCAGATTGGGATTTGGGACCTGTGCACTTGATTAACGTCCGCATCTATAATCCCTCTTCAAATTTCTGTTCACTATTTGACCATCACAAGTCACAAGGTCTGCAAGTACTTGTGCATTATATCAAAATATAAAATGTGTGCATATACGTGTGAATTAAAAGAGTACGATCAGATCAATCAATAATGTGAATAAGTTGCAAACAGAAATTTAATCATTTTACATAACGTATATTTATCTTGTATATTTTTATTAGCTTTTTGAATTAGTTTTTTAAACTGTATTATATTTTGTTTCCGAATAAATATTCTGAGTATTCAACATATGATATATACTAACACACAAATAAATTGCAAAAGCATATAGAAACTTGTTAGGAAGTTATGATGTAGTATGATCTGTTAAGCATCAGGACGGTGGATGCACCTAAAATATTGGGATTACGACTGTAAAAATCGGCTTTTGTAATTCTATTCTTTTTGGGGTCGGCCACTGCATAGGTTTTGAGTGTGTGCTCATTTATTGTGTTATATTACCTCTACAAATATCATACCATGCTGAAATGCATGCAATATTTGCCATATACGCAAATTATAATAAAGAGCTTCTAATCTTAAATATGAAGTTTAACAGTGGATTCAAACGATGGCGTTGTTTAACACTTGTACAGGGTTGGTTTCCTTTGGTTTTCAAGTAGCGAAAGTGTCTGAATTCACTGCAGAAAGGTTGGAAGCTCGGAAAAATCCACTTCCACAGAAAACCTGCATGCTCTTATATTTATTATATAAACTGAGATATTCCACTCGTGGCAAAATGCTTTTTCAAAACATCTTTCCGTCCAAGTATCAAATTCAGTGCTGCTATTCAAGTATCAAATTATCAAATATGGGGTATAATGTTAAATGTTGTTGCGTCATTGTCATAAACAAATAAGAAAAAATTCCTTTGCTCATTACGTACACGCCATTATCATCATTCATATCACAGTTTATGAACGCAGGTTTGTTTGAATTTAGTAACGTACACATTCAAAGACTGAAAGTGAAAGTACCAAGCTCATGCAGAAACAAATAGCTTTGCTGCATTGTAACCGTAACCGTAAGTGTAAGGATAACATGTAATGAGATCGATGCTTGTTTCCAAATTCGTTTCCATGATTTCGGCGCATTGGACAGAAACTGGTTCCAACCAACCCTTTTCTGGGCCAACAACTCCGGTTAATAAGGAGACAAACAGTATGGAATGATTAACTGAACAACATAGTATCATTATGGATTACTTGCTTCATTGACTTATACTGTTATTACTGGAGTCAATGTCGTCGCAGCGCTACTTGCTTTTCCTATTTGAGAATTTTCTTATAGTCTTTACATACTGCATCACACAAGGTGGTGATAAAACATAACGACACCTTGATAACCTTGATTAATATACGACATAATATAGTATATTTTTTACTGCAAAGTGATGTGTCCCTACCTGGAATCATGTGTCACATTATATGGACTATGGACCACTTGTTAGAAATTTGTGACCATAATGACATTTTGACAATAGAATTAGAATTTCAAAAATCTGTTCGGTAATTTATGTTTTAGAATCTATGTTATAATCTTTTTTATCAAACATCTATTTTTGATGCCTTTAGTCTATACAGATAATTTACAGAATATGAAAGTTCAATTCTGTGTTTGAGAAATTGCATAGAAAGCAAAACGATATAAGTTAAATTAGTAGTACAAGCTTAAGTCAAGTAAGCTTTGTTAGTCAAGTCAAGCTTACAAAACCTTGAAATGCTGTAATTCAACTGCTGACTGTACAAAAAGTGCTTTGAATTTGAAGGACTCACGTTTTACTTTTCTTTTTTGGCAGGCATAGGCAGTAGTTTCAGTAGTAACTTAAATGGTAAAATTCCTGTGCATCGCTTTTGAAAACCCGCCAATTCAAAAAATCAATTGTTGCAAAGACGAAATTCGACTGCGTAACAAAGATTACACACAGCTTTCAATTGATTGATACTGTGGTTTGTATAACAAGTTTTATTTTGTGTAACAAGTAAACACAGCATTAAGGTGTGTACAAAATTATAGAATCACATAATATTATGTATTGTGAAATATCTATCCACCAAGCCAGTATAATGGATTTAGAGGACAGCAGGACAGACCAGACGTTATTAGGGTACCTAATGGTATTGTTCGAAGCTCAGAACAAGATGCACAACTACAACCTAATGCGCTACTACTAGAATGACGACACAAGACAAGTTTAACTTCAACATACTTTATTGACAGACAATTAGCAAACTACTGACAAAAGATACAGCAAGAATGACTACGAATACGAATGACAAA
Organism: Entomobrya proxima; assembly: GCA_029691765.1. Classification (NCBI taxonomy): domain Eukaryota; kingdom Metazoa; phylum Arthropoda; class Collembola; order Entomobryomorpha; family Entomobryidae; genus Entomobrya; species Entomobrya proxima. The sequence continues at coordinate 3,694,999 of CM056170.1, forward strand.
CTACGAATGACGAAATACGAATGACCACGATCCTGGGTTTTGCACTTCCTTATATACTCATGATTTTCCTCCTTTTCCGGTTCCACCAATCACAACCCATTCCCAATTATAAATAAAATATTTCCTTAGCAATTAACAAATTACTGCACGTGAACGTAACGTTCCCAAACAACCTCAGAACAGTAGTCTCAAATACCCCAAACTACAACAGTAGGCTCTTCCCAAAATTATTATTAATCCCAGACCTCTTATACACTACAACACTAGCATATGCATTTACTCTGTTAATTCGTATTTAAGTAAATAAATGCATTTACAATATCATTCTACAATCATTTCACTACGATAATAGATTACCCGACCCGTACATAATACAACAGACCCGTCCCAGAGAAAAAGCACCCACCACATCATTCCAGGTGCCCAGTACAGCTCCGTAGGCCCCAACAGGTATTTTTATTTGCAAATACTATTTTTGTCTTCCCATACATTTGCTGTCTAATTGGAGCTCGAAGAGCTCCAATTCTGCAAAGTACGCTGTTAGCAACAGCAGTACTGTATGAGAAGTTTATGCATTCAGTTGCAAGGTCAAACCCTTTGACCTTAATTCATTTCTTAACTATTGAGAATTTTGAGATGCACCCAAAAGCAAATCGGCGATTTAGACAATGAGGATGGCTGCTTTTGGATTGGTTTTTCCAAAATATGCAAGAATAAAAAAATTCCTTCGTTAGAACTTATTTTTAAGGTAAATCATCGTGGGTGGTCTGATATTTAACCTTAGTTGGCGTGATAGCGACGTTACTAACGTTTCAACTGTCGCTATACTGAACTACATTTACAACTTGAGGTCTCGATTTCGAATCCTCCCCCAGTCGATACAGAACTATTTTTTGCTCAAACTAATAATATAAATAAAAAAATAATCATGATTCGTACATTACTATAATGAAAATGATGATACGTATGTCTGAAACTTTGTTCTAAATTGCTTCATTGAGGAACTATGCACTTTTCTTGACCAAATTTGACTTCTGTTAATTATTAAAATTTAAAAATAAAAAACGGATAAAAACCCAGGTTGTCTTCCCATACTATTCCCTCAAAAGTACAAAATAAATCTTGTATGGGAACGTGCGCACCAGGATGTGGCAAAACGTTAAGCATAGGTTATATTGTATAACGATTTAAAAAATTCTACAAGACTTATAGAGTTTCCAGTTCAAATTTAAAGGACTCGAATTTTACATGTAGGTAAATAATTTAAGTAGTTTTGCCTAATCCTGGTGCGCACGTTCCCATACAAGATTTATTTTGTACTTTTGAGGGAATAGTATGGGAAGACAACCTGGGTTTTTATCCGTTTTTTATTGAGTACTAGAACAAATCTTTGGCAAGTAAAAGTTGATTGGTCATGTCAGTTTGTTAATGCAGGTCGTACATACACATATATTCTTAATAGGGTGATTGCATTTTAAAATTTAATTTCACATGTACAAGTACATGTTCCATAAAAGTGCATTAGTGAGGAATACGTATGTGATTCTATCATTTTTCTACACTCCTTACCAACAATAAACAGGCTGGATAACCGAAAAGAACAATTGCGTTAAATTGTCTTTCTCATACGGCCTTCGCGTTTTCATGATTGCCATGTTGTGTTTGATCAGACAATGTAGTCTAGGGAGCAAGTATAAGTATTGAAAAGAATTGAAATTAAATTAAATTCCTGTTATTGTCATCCAGACTTGTTTAGTCAAAGCCAAGGATTGAGTAGAAACCAGTTCACAGTACAGTTACGATATACTTGTTCAAAACAGTTTTACTAAATTCAGTGCGTCAATGTTGCAACATTTTACATAATAAAAACATATTATATGCATGCTCTAACTGCAAATAAGGCAAAGAAATTATATTCATTATCTAAATTCTAAATCGGTTCAAGTACACTAAAAGCGCTCTAACATAAATAGATTTATATACAAAAAACAGGCATACATGCATTCTTGTGGCTTTCAATGTCAATGAAGCACTTGAACTTTCAGCAGACGGAAACGAGACACAGACAAATGATTACTATAAAAGGCTTAAAATTAGATCCAGAGAACCACTGTCAGACAAAACATTCAAGTCCGCATAGGATTCCTATTACATGTATTTAGAAAAGAGAAAAAAGGTCATTATTGCTAGTTCTTTTTGGCACCGACCAAGTAAAGTATCTAAGTTTGTAAGCTCTGTGTACATGAAAACGAAACAACGCTAATAAAAGTGGCTACTAGGATATGCAACTAAGCACTTAACAGTATATACTTAACAAACACAGTCCACCCTTAAAGAAACCGAAACTAACGAGTTATTCTATTGAAATTGAGTTGGGCTCTCAAGAAAAACGAACGAGAAGAAGAGAGCAACTGACCACTGTGTAGTCAGTCACTGCTCATCATTTGGAAATATAGAGAAAGAGCAAAAAATAAATTCACAAAGATATTGCCTTGTACACAATCTCATTTCCACTGTTTTTGCTGCTTTTTCCGTTTTTCCTTTTAGAATAACCGACTATTATTTCCCTCATTTTTTCAGTTTGTAGATGTGTTACATTAAACATTCTCTCCTCATCCTACGGTTTTCTCTGCAGGCTATTTGTGTTCTTCTTTTGCTTTACTTCACTTCCTCCCTTCTTCCCCATTCCCTCTAATTTTAAGATTTACTGTTGCCAGCCCTGCTGCCACTTTCTTTTCTTGTCGGAGTTCATTTACTTCTACAAACGCACTTTCATCATTTGCCAACTTATATAAGGACAAAACAACTACAGAGTTACCTACCCACACTTTTTTCGTTTCTTAATAGTACCGTCTTTTTCATCTGCGTTTGTGTACTTGTGCAGCAAATGCGAGTTCAAACATCACTATATACATTCACTTTAGACATGCGGAATGAAATGGGTAAATGTATACTGCATTGAGAAGACAGACAGAAAAAAGTTTGTTTTCTCTTTCTCCTTCCTCGCTTTATTCGTTGCCTTTTTACTCAGACTCAGAAGGCTACCTTTGTATTTGAGGGTAATCGGGTGGCCGTGCCGTGTAAGTGTATTTAATGGTACGTTACTAGTCTCAGAACAGAATTTTAGTTGGAGATGAAGGTTCTTTGTAATTTACGGTGGCACGTGACTATCCCTTCTTTTTCCTAGTAGATTCTGTTTTAAATTGGTTTGCAATAACAGGATTGTATATTCTTCAAGAAAAAGTACTGAAGCATAAATAATACTGTGAAGTTAACAATAACCGTGAATAAGAATGAAACGATGAATGAAAAACTTAAGACATTTAAAAGCCACAAACGAGAAGATTCCTAGAATGCATATTACCAAGCAAATAAAGAAATGCACTGCACAAATTACAAATACTAAATGCAGCTAATAATAGAGAAATTTTTAGATTCTTTCATGAAACTAAAAAGGAACCTTGTAGAATGAACAGAATCGAAATAGTTTCTTTTCTGTCATTAGAAAAAACAAAATCCAGTGTGGTTAGATCAAATACAGTAGATTGTCAATGTAGAGTTGAGAGTTCAAATCAAAGACCTGGAAAATGTATATGCTTTAAAAAGCCAACCAGGCGACAAAACAGTGTAAGAAACATAAGAAAGGAATGGTCATGATGATGATGATCTGATGACGTCACTGCGTGTAGAGCTGAGGCAGCTGATGTAAATATGCGCGGTGTTATTGGGTTAAGGCTTAAGGCTATGAGAATGCTACAGGAGAATCCTGAGAGTGGGGATGCGCGGAAGGAGCTTGAAGAGGCTACTAAGATGGCAAGTTACTTAACATTTCTTAATTTTCATTTAAAATGCTAAATTAGGATTCATAATCACACTTTCCATTTTCTCTAGATGAAAACCTGGGAAGACGCTAAAACCCTAGAACCAAAATTCCTAACCCCCGCAGAACTCCAAGGTGGAGTTGAACCACAGGACCCTAAAACCAAAGGGGGGAGTCTTTGTTTTTTCCTGACCCTAAGACCCCCCTCTTTGGTTTTCCAGGGTCCCATCATTAAGCCTGACCGAACTCCAATCCGGCCTAAACGCGACCAACTCCGTAAAACACGCGCACTAGACTCTGGTATGGGTATGCATCTGTTACAGAAAATGGGCTGGAGACCTGGAGAAGAAGGTCAACTAGATCCACTGGCCCTAGACGTTAAAACTGATAAGAAAGGGTTAACTGCTGCGGTTGAGGAGCTTATGTACGGAAAGAATAAAGGCAGAGGGGGTACTGGTCCTAGCATGCCCGTAGTTTACGATCTGAGTGGAAAGCATCCTGTGTCGGCGTTAATGGAGTTGTGTGGAGGTGGGGGAGTTTGAGTTGTGTTTTGAGCATGGACCGCCTCATAAACGTCAGTTTGTTTATAAAGTTGTTGTTAATGGGGTTGAGTATCAGCCTTGCGTTGCTGTTGGGAACAAGAAGCAGGCTAAAGCTAACGCTGCTGCTTTTTGTTTACAGAGTCTTGGGTTGCTGCCTACTATTAGTGAGTTCACTTAACTGTTTAATTTATTTTTAATGAATTTTGCATTAAAATTGACTATTTTTGTACTTCAGACTGCCAGGTAGGCCCAGGAAAACTATTCCAAACAGTAAAACCCCAACCCGGTTCCAGTTCTCAAGGAATAGAAGGCACTCTGTCCAATCCTTTACGGAAATTTGGAGCTATTACGTTGCTTCAAACTGTACCAGCACCTCAGCCTATACCTCCACCACCTCCGCCACCGTTATTTGGACCGAAGTAGTTTTAGTTTTTAGCAATTTAGCTTAAAATTCTTCATATAGGATAGCGTAGGATAATTTTCCCTGTTCTATTTAGTTTTCTGTGAAATGTTTTGGAATGCAATAAAATTACTTCATATAACTTATGTTATTTCTAAGATGGTATGGAATTTAAAGAATACTTCTTAATTTTCAAAATAAATGCTAATTGCTCATTTATCATTTAGATGAAAACCTGGGGAGACGCTAAAGCCCTAGAACCAAAATTCCTAACCCCCGCAGAAGTCCAATCCGGCCTACAAGCCTGGGCTAAATTCTTGGCCCATGACTTTTTATTTGGGCTTTACTACGTAGAGTATCAGCTTCCGTTATAGTAGATAAAAGGAGTTGGAACAAAATGCAAATTAATTGGAAATTAGGGAGATTTCCTGGGTTTTTCTCAGGTCTGCAGTCACTTGTACGTGACCAAACTCGTCTGTGTACTATATAGTTGCTTTAAAAACTAGCATTGGGAACTAATTTTGCTTTTTCTCAATGGGTTCCATCCTATTGTAGGCTAAATCCTTCAACTGAGTGGGTCGTAAAAACTTTACGGTAAAGCTTTATCTTTCGAAGGTTACAAAAACGAAAAAGTTTTTTTTTCAATGTCTCGAGCGTACATTTACCAATCAATGAGTCAACTAGCTGATGCGAAACGCTCTAACTACGCAGTTTTGGTTTGCGCTAAATTATTAGTAAATTGGATGATGGTTTTATCTTGTGTGCTTTTTTATTTGGCGAACCTTGCCCCTGCCAACTTGCCAATTGCAAGCGAGTAAAACTTTAAAACAGGTATGGTATGTAGGTGGCTGCATAAATAGTATGAACATCAAGGTATTGTGAAATGTACCTACATACGAATATTGCAAACTAAACTATCTATGTTATAATAATAACCAAATATGAGATGTGGATGGCAATGGTGTTTGAAGAAACCAACGTATGGAGAATTCGATGGAAGGTGCATAACAAAAGTAAAAGTACATTTGGCGGCAAGTGAAAGTAAAATTGCTAAAGAGAAAACCACTTCTTGTGTCTGTCAAGCCAAAATGGGGATGATAGGGACAATAACAAAAGGATTGTTAATGCTAAGATGGCTTCTGCTGAATTATTCTACGTGCCTACCTTGTATGGAATTAAAAATTGAATTCTATTGTTCCCTCCAGTTCATTCTTCTTTGTGGCTTCGAAAAACCTTTTCTCTGTCTCCTCGTCTGTACGTTGCTTTATTGAATTAAGTAATTGCACAAGAGAAATGAATCGAAAGTGAAATGGTTCACGTTTTTGCTCGCTCTTCTTTTCCCTTTTCATTCATCCAATTATCCTGTTCCTCTCTCTTTCTCTTTGAAAGAGCTGACTTTTCTTCAATTCCGCCATATAGACAGAAAAAAGTAGGAGGTAGTAGGATTAGTCTCGCTTCGAACCTAAAATCTACCACATTATCTTCTCCTCAGTGAAGAAATAGAACTATGAAAACGAAGACAGTGAAAAAAAGTGTGAGCCAGAATTTGTTCTTTTCTTAATTTGTAGAGAATTGTGCAAAACATTAAGAATAAGAAAAGGTACATAAATTTTTTTAGAGTACTGTTATGATTTAGTTTACAAGCAGATGATAAAGAAATAAAGTTTGTAGATAAGACGTGAATATTTGAGTTATTCACCAGTAGTGTATTTTAAACGTATCTAATTCATTTTAATTAAGTCTCTTTGCGAGTTTCAAGTTAGCATGCTATATGGGTCTTTGATTAGTGTTATCGGTTATGAATTCTGTACTCTATTATATTTTCGGATTACTCAGCTTCCTCCTGACTTTCTTTATTATACGTAGAAAATTGTACGCTTACAGTCGATGACAGTTACATAAACATTTCCATGCATCCATCATAAAGTTTCTGACAAAACGGTTTAAAGTTGTCCATTACCTGAAATATAAAAAACAAAAAAATGATTAGCTCTCGCAATTATAATTTAAGTTGGCTTAAACGAAAAGCGGGTTGACTGATGATGTTCCTCCATTACATTTCAATCTTCTATTTGTAGTTTTATTCTATTCAAATTCGAACTACTAACGAAAGTATGACTAGTATAGTTATTGTGGTTTAAAAATATGCAAATGTTCCGAAACAATTTATACTAACAAACAAGCAAACTTTCAAGTAAATTGTTTGTTGACGTATTAAGTAGACACTTGGAATAAATATTTTGAAATAACTACACTTCAGATTTCCAAATATGTAGCTGCGCCAATATATAGACGCCAAGCCAAATGCTCACCTTAAAACTGACATAATGAATTGCAAGAGATAAAAGAGAACAAAGATTATCCACCGGTATACAATGCAACGAAAAGGACCATTCATTCCACGTCAGTAAGTTAGTAGGTGAAATTAATTTGTTGCGCAAGAATGATATGTAGGCTGTAGCGTGGTTGTGTAGGTGGTGGCTTTGTTGGGTATATGTTGTTGATGAAAATGAATGAAGTCAGGAAGAGTGACATTCATCCGGTGGTGGTGGATGTTGTACTACATATTATTATTACCTTTTTTTCCAGGAATTTTTCATTGTGCTGGAGTACTGACACAGACAAAGGAGATTATTTTAAGAGGACAAACTGGATTCTATATACATACCTATGCATGTTTGCAATTTGCAATGATATATTATATTATTATGGCTCATCCAAACACAATGGATATTCAAACTCGGGATTCAATTAAATTCTTTTGTTACGACAAAGTTTCCTTATCAGGAGTTATTTCCAGTTTAATAAAAAAATCTAGAACAATACTATTACGTTATCGGTGTGCATATAGGCTAGTAGATCTATTCTCGTATGCAATAGAAGGACAAAATATAGCAATTTTCTTGAATATTTAGTACATAATATATATGCACACAATTTTATACACACTGACACATCATTTTGGATTGTGGGTGTATCGATTGAAAAAGTTGGCAAACTATCCATAAACCAAGAACTTGGTGGGCTTCAACATTCCCACTTTCTCTAAGTAAACAAAATATCCTCTTCATATTTGTTCACGGCGACGGCGGTTACATACCCATTATGCGCTAGGTATCACTGGCTAAGGCACATATGTTTTCATCTTATCCATTTTGTCTAAGGAGACCCAATTCTCCGAATTGCATTGTTGTGTTGTTACGGTACGGTAGAGTAACCACCCTTAGACGTATACTCATCTTGTTTAAACTTGATAATACGAAAGACATATGTATTTTTCTATATATTTTGTATATTGAACAACACAAGTCTATTTTGCTAGGGAACGAGAGGAAATAATCGACGGCCCAGCACGTGATCGGTGTAATAACGCTTCAATTCAATTTGCTCTAATAATCTCGGCAAGGAATAACGATCACGTAACTATCACGCCATGTCTCCTTCCCCTTGTCTGTTTGACTACTGATGTATGAGAGAGTGAGTGAGCGGGAGAGAAAGTGAAACCACACACACTACCTCCATATTCGGTAGGCTTTCTGAAACAGGCACATGTATGTTTATAGACTACACAACAACAATTTTGTTCTTTTTTTACATTTTCCCACAGACAGAACCAGAGAAAAATGTGCGGTCGTGTACGTTTTGTGGGGACTGTTGTCCAATATTAGATATACCTACGGACTTACTTTATCAAAATAAAAATTACATACTCAAACTCGCAAGTGGGATGCCAAATGATGACAAGACCGTTTCTTCTTGTTCATGTTCTGAAAATTGTAATACTTTCTGAACATACAATGCACGAAGCGCTCGTGAATCAAATGCTGGTAGCAGTTAGGTATTGGTTCTGTGTTGTTGAAATCTCCCGTGCTTATTCTAATCGTGCGCAACCAACCCCTGTAAAATGCTAGATAATATAATATGTATATATATCTAGTATTTAGTATATAATGTACTAGAGTTCTTAGACATGACTGGGTCAGCTATTATTTTTTGTGTTTAATTTACACCCGTTCCAATTACCATATAACTTCTGAGAAATGTTAGCCTATTTCTCAAGTGGTGACAAGAACGAATGGCTACGACTCATAACAATACATCAGCTAGCTTCTCTTTTTACGTCTTATTGATCATTGTCAAGTTAAACAAATTTACCTTTCTGGTTTACCCTTCTTTGAATTTTGTTAATTAATTTGAAACTTTTAATTCAAATATTTGGTCAATTTGGTGTCATGAATTTGTTTTGTTATTTTTATCATTGGCAATACCCCAATACCATATCTATTGCTTTCACTGCCTTATTTCATCAAAGCGTATTTTGAAGGAAAACTTAAACCCATATTTGAAACCAAACACTTTAAATTGAGGACAATTTTTACATGAAAGGAATTTTTTTCAAGCTAAGCATAAATGCAAATTTGAAGAGTAGTTGAAACCAGGTTTAGCATCAACTATTAACAACAACATGATGATTTGAAGGCATATTAAAAGCGGTAACATATTCCTTTTGAAGCCAAAGTGCAGGGATGGCAACAAATTACCATGGAACATTTGAAGCCAAATGTTGAGATGGTTACATTTAACTGTACCAATTGCAACAATTGAATTGAACGTCACAGTATTTGAAGCATATGTCGTCTTTAGCAGCAAATATAGCTTACTATAGATGTATGGCTTTCAAATATTTTGTATTCAACAGACCACACGTGTGTTTTTACTTTCATTATATACATACACACACGTCTAAAATATACAAAATACAATATAGTGATCACAATTGTATACATAAGTTTTTAACGCTGATGGCAGAATAATCCGGTTAAAAAAACAAACTAACATTTTCTTATATGTAAGTGTTAAACTGTTTTATTACATGAAAGGAAAAAAGCGTTGGCGTTCCATGAGAAATTTAACGCAAGCAGCAGGTGTTCTTATTTTGGTTTCGTTTGCCACTATTTCTATTACAATCTTATATTTGTAGTTTTATTTTCTACAGAACCTTTGCATTTTATCGTAATACATTTTTTTCTAACTTTTGCTATTATATACCTATGTCTGCATTTTGTGACATTAAATATAAAACATGCTGATCCCAGTGGACTCAGTAGCCTATTGTTATATACATATATATTTATATTTTCTGGAAAAGTGAATCTTGGAAAAGACTGTTTTCACCTTTCTTTATTTTCTCTTGCTTCGTCACGATAAGGATAGAAAGCCAGTTTCACTAAACAAAGCTTCTGCTGATTCTACATTGCAAGTCTATGTCTCAATGTAGAAAAGAAATCCTAAATCAAATCTTTTTTACTTGAACGAATTCCCTGTCTTTTGCAAAGACGACCGCTTGCTGGCAAGTTCGTCGTGAGCCACTCCGTCATCAAACCAGTAAGAAGCACTCAATGCCAATGCCATTCACATACGAACTGGGATAAAACTAGACTGTGTAGGAAACAGACTTCTAAACATAAAGACATAAAAAACGAGATGCTAGACGCTTGTGTATCGGACTATATAGTACATCCTTAATTTCTCTTCCTTTTGCAAAACGTAAACCCCCTGTTTAGTGCGTCGGTACAACACCATCATAATAGTAACCTGTTTCTGATAAATTCTATCAAGCCTACACATACATTTATGGATTCTTTTATCCGGGAATAAATCTTATTTTTCCATGTAGCGTTTTGATTCAAGTGGTTGGTAGTGATAACGGTTAGGTAAGAAGAGACTGTACCAATGACAAAGACACACGGATATATTACGCGTTTCATTTTCATCACTAACAAGTGAGCCGAAATTCCGCACACACAAAATTATCTTTTGCTTTTTGCTTTAAAAGTATAGGTAAATGCCACCAATACATAAACACAAGTAAGGGATTGTACCATTATACTTATTACATAAGTACAGAGAGAAAAATATTAAAATGTTCGGTTTCGTTGTCCCATAATACCCCTATGCCGTTAGAAGATAAGCAGTGTGAATTTGTAGCGCTCTGTTTTGTTCTAAAGTGGTATAAAAGAGACAAAAGAACAACCACACTAGAAGATCAATTGAAGCAAATAACGATCAAAAGACTCGTTTCCTCTCCCAGAATGGAAAACAAGACATTATTGAAAAAAGAGATATTAGCGTGAGCCTTGTGTGGTGCAAGCAAATAGTAGCCCATTGTGTTTTTCTTTCTTTTCTTCTCCTCCATCCAGTTTCCAAGAGACGAATCTTAAAACGGGGTATCGATTGGATAGAAATACTTAGGATATCTATGCGTTCCTTACTCTCAGCTTTGCCAGGGTGTGAACGACTGTATGTAAGTACTTTTTATGTTTATGTGTACACAGCATATATACCAATGCAGTTTTTACGCAGCTAGCGAAAAAAAGACTTAAGGTTTTTAAACCAGGTGCCAGGTCCAATTTCGATCGTTCCCAAAGGTCTCATTGTCACTCGTATCATTCATGTCGTTGACTTGTATGGATTGCCTGGGTATACTTGAAAAGAGAAAACCCCCGAAAACACAAAAGGTGTGTGCGTTGATATTTCTTGAATGCCAAAAAATGTGGGGAAAGAGTTTACGATACCATTCTAGTAAGTTACTTGTTTTTTTTTCAAAAGGACCCACATATTCTCAAATTTAAGTTCGATAATACTTGTAGTACTAAAAATGTAGTGTGTAGTGCACTTAAAAACGTATTTTATGACTGTCAGCGAAAAATACATATATCTTCATATTACCACTCATATATTTACGGCGTTGATGATGACGATGGTATTGTTAGTATTGGTATTACCATCATTTCGTGATCTTTAGTAATGCCTTTGGACTATGTAACTATACGTTTGCTGTGTGTTTTTATTTTTTCTATTAGTACATTTCCTGTGTCTGTATGTGTATTTGCATGAAAAATGCGGCCATAGCATGTTGATGCGCTAACGATAATACACGTATATTCTTCGTTTTTTGTTATCCTCCAGAGGAACGAAGCCCACTGACAGTACAGATTCATAACTCAGTAGATAGATGCACTACAGCAATGTTTACTAAACAGTTGCAAAAACTACTAACAAACATGTAAGTCGTGTTTGAAGCATGAAGAAAACAACGAATGGTTGAATCACCAGAGCACCATCTCGCTGCCACCAATATCGTGAAGTGAAAATATGGGGGAAACAGAGAAAACGATAAAAAGGAAAAAAGGCAAGAAAGCTCGATGCATCAAGAATAAATGTGTTATAGATACTCGCAATAAATCATGACAAGCTCACACAGCTCTGCTTACCGCGTGAAATGGATCTCAAACACACGAGACTGCCACACACATATATATTACGTATCCAGTGTGTGCTGCCAGTGTCATGGAACAGCTATTGCTATTACTATTAGTTCATTCGAATGTTACATATTACATATACATAACTACGTACTATTCTCAGCAAATTACCAATACTAGGTCATTTTACTCGTGTATATCAATGAATGTCTAGCCAATGGTGAATGGAGAGCAATGTTTATACATTTTAATATCTTTGCTTAATCATGTTTGCCTACAACGAAAAACACAATATTTAAGCATGCACTTTTGAGATGAAATGAAATTATACGTTTTGCAGTTTTACCTGCATCATGCAATACGTGAAGTGAAAAATGGGAAACAGAGAAAACGATAAAAAGGAAAAAAGGCAAGAAAGCTCGATGCATCAAGAATAAATGTGTTATAGATACTCGCAATAAATCATGACAAGCTCACACAGCTCTGCTTACCGCGTGAAATGGATCTCAAACACACGAGACTGCCACACACATATATATTACGTATCCAGTGTGTGCTGCCAGTGTCATGGAACAGCTATTGCTATTACTATTAGTTCATTCGAATGTTACATATTACATATACATAACTACGTACTATTCTCAGCAAATTACCAACACTAGGTCATTTTACTCGTGTATATCAATGAATGTCTAGCCAATGGTGAATGGAGGGGCAATGCTTATACATTTTAATATCTTTGCTTAATCATGTTTGCCTACAACGAAAAACACAACATTTATGCATGCACTTTTGAGATGAAATGAAATTATACGTTTTGCAAAGTTTTCTCTACAGTGAAAACAGAGAAAACTATTATCAGCCAACTTTCATGTTTGCTCCGACATTCACTTTTAGAGTTATTTCAAAATGTATGGAGAGACTAGGAAGCAGAAAAGAGAGCTAAAAGAAGCTAAATGAGCTGCCTTTGTCATTTGTAGATCCAGAAACTTATTTATAAATCTTTTCATACAGCATATAACAAAATGTATTAGCTTGAGTCAAGGGTAATATCATAGATAAAAAACTTTGCATAAATATAAATAGGGAGAAAATGGCAATGTGTGTAGGCAGAATTGATGTTATACGCATGCAAAGTAAAAAACCAGTGGATGATTGTATGCTTTTTGTATGATTTTTAGTACATCCCACTCTTCCATTTTCTCATCCTAATAAGAGCGTTAGTGGAACTTTCACCGTAGACAGTAAACAGGGAAAGAGCAGGAAAGCCAAACGAAAAACAAAATGTATATGAATATATTTGTTTTCTGACAAACGTTCATAAATTCTATTGCTTTCAAAGAGTTTTATCTCCATTTGCTTAGTAAAGGTTAAAATCACTCTTAAACTCAAGAGAAGACTTTGTGTGTTAATGGTGTTTTAAACTTCTTTTTAATGTTTGTTTGTATCTCAATTTTCCAAATTTGTGCCAGCAACCGCTAATTGAAAAAGTGATCCCCGGGTGATTCTAAAAAGGTATTGAAGGATGTTTGAAAGAAGTGGGATATGGAATTGTAAGGATTTGTTTCTGCAGATTTGAATGTTTTTATTGGCTTATTACAGCTGTGATTCACATTTAATGCATTAAAGAAGAAGCCATGTATAACTAGCATTCCATTAGCATTCTATTGTACATTTTAGATTTGTTACTTTCGTATTGATGATCAGAAAAAACCGTTTTACAAACAGTATTAACAAGCGCCATTTCAAAGGAAATTATGTACGCTTGGAGATTCGATTGTCTTGGCCATAAATTTCTCAACAGTAAAAAAGAGTAAAACACAAGTTGGATAGTGAAGAATTTGTGTAACATGTTCATATAAGGCCACGTGATAGATTTTGTATTATGACGTCAGTACTCTGGTATCAATATTATGCATCGTGTGTATTTATTACTTGGACAAAAAGTTTTATGTACAGTAATACTTGTGTAAAATAGATTCGTCAGTGTATGTGATAGGCAAAAAGAGGGAGAAAGTTTTGTACGTACTGTAAAAGTTTTGCAAAATGGCCCCTATACATCATCCCTTATACATCATCAATGAATGTTTGTATCAGGTGTATCGTTATGTATTCATTTAGATACCCAAATTGTATATAAAATAGATGATGTATTTTCCAAAAATTCCATTACAGAAACTTTATGCATTGCAAATTCTTCAATTACAATACTTTTTGTGGAAAAAAGTTGCATGATCAGGTACAACGTATTGCAAGAATTTTCTTACTCTACCTTGTAAAAAGTGGAATCCGTAGCCCAAGGGTAAAGTATATGTTTTGCAAGAATTTATTAGAAAATTGTTTAATATAATTATATAGCTGTGGTATAAACTCTGATGTTGCAGATCGATAATATAATATGCCAATGCCAATGATGATACTGCGTATTACTTTCACTTTCTGATTTTATGGAATGAACCACTTTTTCAATGTACTTGTAGCCATGTAATTTACTCCATGAACATGTCAACGTGATTATATGTACCAAGCAAAAAGAATGGAATGAAAAACTACAGTAAGAGGGGTATAATGTTCGTATGAAAACTCAATATACCTATTTAGTATAGTAAATTAACTGTATATAGTTGCATGGATATGCATATTACAAGCTTCAAATTTTGAAATGTGCATATTGCCTGAAAACTTTCCTTTCCACTAACTGGAAGGTTCCAACTAATAAGCAAAACCTATATTTCTTGTGCCATCCTTGTTTTTCCTTTTAGCTGAAAAGATAAATTTAAGTTTCCAAAAAGTATATCTACGTAAGCAAAATGGAAATGAAATTGAACATTGTGAATCGAAAAAAAAACTCCATAAATAAATACATGTATTCTTAAGATAAGGTTGCACCTCATTACCATTCAAATAGCTTTATCTGTTTAGTGAAAGGAGATCCACTTCGTACCTTTTTACAGTTTGAAAAATTGGCCAAACCTCCGTGCTTACCATATTATTATTATTATATGCTACCATATAGTTTTCAAGATATTATATAGATATAAAGATGAGGGTTTTTTGCTAAAAAAACTGTAAGCATTAAAGTAGGTATAAATATAACAACGCGAACCCACATTATAAGGCATAAATGATGCAATAGAAACAGTTATGGTTATCACTGGTTTTGCTTTTACTTTCTCTCTGGTCACATTGTCGAGCTCACTTGGTAATATAATGGTATCTCTCTTGCACACCACTTTCTTCAACTGTAAATATGTACGTTTACTCATTACATATTCATGCAAAATAAAGCACTAAGCAATCCATTATTTTGAACTATACAAAAAGGGGAAACGTCCCAACACGTTCATTTTAAGTGTGTGCAACGACACCGCAAATGCACGCTGAAAATGAGTTGGAGTAACACTAAAATCGACTTTTTAAGTAATGAGAGATCTAAATGGTATTGGAACATTGTCTCTTTACTTACTAGTGTTATTAGTATTGCGTTTATAAAAATAGCATAGAAGGTATGCGTGCAAAAATTGTGGCAAAAAGAACTAAAAAATCCGACGGCATAAATATGTAGGTATAACGTTTTCTTTTATCTACTAAATGTGCTATATACATACCACTTTGCTAAGGTGTGTACACTTATATTTGCTACCCTTGAAACAGTAAACTTGTAATTGGAAAGCAGGGGCATTAAATTTATGCAATACGCTCTGTGTATTTTTATCAAAAACATTCTTGTTTAGCAAAAGCCCTTATCTAGGAGCACTAAACCTGGATTACTATTACCATATATATCGGGTCTAATCCAAACATCTAAGCGAAAGTGGGAAACAGTTTGCTTTCCCCAATTACATTATATTGCCAAAGGGCTTGCTGTTCGCCTTGTATCGATTAATTTTTTTAGAGTATGCATTTGTTCCCGCATCCGAGGTTCCGAGTAGGGAGAACAGGCGTACATATGTAGTGAAATTGGGATAGGCAGCCTCCAACTGTTCGGTACAAGTGTTATGATTTAAAAAAGTGATGACATGTATGCTGCACTCGGAGTTAATATCGTGGGAGGGTGAGAGAGTACGGGTATTATAGAGATACAAACGGGCACGAATAAATTACCATTACCCCTGCCGAACAAAGCTTACAGGGTTTTTGTCATACGACGAGCCAATGAATGGGTATTGAGGCAGAGTTAAATTATCACGCCCCATTTCACACTAGATGTCTTTAAATGAATGAAGTCTAAATTCTATCGGACTACACGCAGTTTATGTATGAACTTGGTTCTCCAATCCAGAACAAAGTATGTGCAAATGCTAGTAATTTTATAAAACACCATAAAGTGAAAGTTATATTAAACAGTGTGATTCAAAGGTATGGGACCTATTGCACACACTCTTACATACTCTGGCTTCGTGGCGTCATATATTTAGAATTTGCTTTCTCTCAGCATATAGTTTGAATTACTTCACACTGCTTGCAGCACAATATTAAAGCGTCGTGTCTCCCCACATTTAGTAAAAAAGTGAAGACTTTATTTTATAGTGTTCGTAATAAATGGGTAATTAACCATCAGCACGCCTAACCACGAGGTGTGGCAAAAACTCTTAAAAGAGATGAATCGAGCAAAAGTTAAAGGGTCACAGTCACATTAAGTTCAGCACTTACTCCATTCACACACGTACCAAAGAGAAGTGTACTCGTACAGTTTTCATCATGAAATAAAACATCATATGGAATGCACATTAAAATATCTACCGCATTCACAATTCACACACAAAGTCCTTTTGAAGGATGGGTGTACAAACGGGAAAAGTACGAGCAACGTACGTGTATGTATGAAACCCCTTACTCAATCACAAAACATTTTACGACCTGACTTTTTTAACTCTAAATTACCGTGAAAACTCGGTTTATACCCGGGCAAAATTTCAAATTTCCCAGACCCGGCTATAATTTGAGCAGGGAAAAATCCAAAATTGTGAAAGAATTTACACAATGAAGAAAAATCCTAAGCCAACTAATTTTGCAGTTTTTTGTTAAATTTTTGTAATACCGAAAACCAAAAACTATTTATGACTAACAAGCATAATTACACGAAAATTTATTGCAAAATTGTACGTATTATAAGTTTTTTTTTATTAATTGACATACTAAAACATTTTTGACTAGGGCGTAATCCGGGGTATAGTATGGTATACGTTTAAAGTTTTGCCGTTAGACTAGACCCGGCTATAATCCGAGTTTTTACGGTATTCATTCCTAAAACCATCCATCACATCACATATGTATACCATTAATAACAAAGAGAAGCCAAACCTTATACACGATGCAATTTATGCACATTTCCCTGTACATGCATAATTATCAGTACTTTAGCTTTTACTTAATTCTGAATCTGCAACCGTTATACTTTTTAACCAATTATTGTTGAGTAAAAATCACAACTGCCAACTAGCTTTGTGTCACACATTGTTTCCTTTCTATTTCTCGCATAAATGAATACTATTTTTAAATCAAGCAAACTATACAAACAAATTGCACTATATGAATCCTATAAGTTTTTAATTTGTAAATGTAATCTCAATTTCCAAAGCTGCAAAACAAAATCGACAATTTTTTCAGTTACGAATTTTTCATGTAGGTTTGTTGTATCAAAAACGCAGGTATTTTCATAAAAAACAAATTTCGCGAGTCGTAAAAAATACCCATTTAGCTCAATCCAAGAATTTTATTCGCTGTGAGGCGTACAATTGAATGAAACAAATGCATATAAGACGGTACAGAATAATAGAACTTAAAAAGATGTAAGTCAAAATGTTTCCAACTTGTGCAACCTAATAAATATTAATTATGCTGCGAGTATTTATGTAAGAGTTGCTCAGAAATATGTGCATGAAATAGTCATTCGCTCGCATATGCTGCCTTCAAGTATCAAAAGTTCATGCAGTATTTTCCTCGATACGTATAACGGGCAGACATGTACATTTGAATTCGAATGCGAATAGGAACACATCATACCTATAAGTATAAGAGTTTTTTATTCTTCAGAGTATTCAACCATTGCACAGTTTAGCGAGCCTATGTACGGACCTCTCACTTATGCGATATTCTAGTATGTTGTAGGGTTTGGTAAATGGAGTCGATTGATACCTCACTCGACCCCTCCAACTTGAAGTATTTGGAAGTTATACCCGGGTAAAGTTGACCTCCCGGGTATTTCGAAATTAAATTAGGGTTTCAAAATAGAGGTTTTTTAACTAATTTAAAAACTAAACTAATAATTTCCATAAAAATGTCCAATTTCTAGAAAAAGAATTTTTGTAAAAAGTCAAAAGGCTTGCGAGTTATTGCGATTTTTTGCAAAAAAATAACCGATTTTCGAATTCAAACCATTTGAAATCGGTGCACTTTCGGGTCGATTTGAAAGCGTTTATTAGTACTTCATAATGTCCTAATTAATTTAGGTTTGGAAAATTTGAAATTTTTTTATATACTCAGGAGATATTGCGGTTTCAAAATGTTACCCAGTTTGATGACGTCATCGGTCACCAGGGCTTGGTAGCCTATGTAGAAAACATCAATTTTTCATTTGAAATTGCAAATAACTGACTCAATTTAAAAACTAAACGCTTCCATACTGTTGAACTTGCTTGGAAATACTTTAATTTGGTTTATTTATATAGTTATGTTTGATTTTTAATGAAAAATTCATGTTTTCTACATAGGCTACCAAGCCCTGGTGACCGATGACGTCATCAAACTGGGTAACATTTTGAAACCGCAATATCTCCTGAGTATATAAAAAAATTTCAAATTTTCCAAACCTAAATTAATTAGGACATTATGAAGTACTAATAAACGCTTTCAAATCGACCCGAAAGTGCACCGATTTCAAATGGTTTGAATTCGAAAATCGGTTATTTTTTTGCAAAAAATCGCAATAACTCGCAAGCCTTTTGACTTTTTACAAAAATTCTTTTTCTAGAAATTGGACATTTTTATGGAAATTATTAGTTTAGTTTTTAAATTAGTTAAAAAACCTCTATTTTGAAACCCTAATTTAATTTCGAAATACCCGGGAGGTCAACTTTACCCGGGTATAACTTCCAAATACTTCAAGTTGGAGGGGTCGAGTGAGGTATCAATCGACTCCATTTACCAAACCCTACAACATACTAGAATATCGCATAAGTGAGAGGTCCGTACATAGGCTCGCTAAACTGTGCATTGCATAGTTTTCTTGGTGCTCATAATTCTCTATAAAGATATTTTTGCGCTATAAACTATAAACTGGAGTTTTCAAAAAATGTGTTTGAAACTGAAAAACAAGACTGATCTTAAGTCAATAGTGCAATGTGCAATAGTCATAAGAGCGCAAAAAGTCATGTTTCGATCTAGTATTCTGTTTCCTATTTATTATCATTCTTAAAACACGACAGTACATTTCTTCTATTTTTTGTATTTATTAATTCTCACATCCCTAACAAACGCACTATCGTTGGCATTGATAGTTTGGTAGCAGTTTCATGCGATGCAAGTGTGTACGCTAGCGTTCATCAGATCAGACAAGCACACACATACACGGTAATAAAAGTAGTCACTTTTGTTTACGCCTTCATTTCAAAAAGTCGTAACTTTTCATTCTTGTCTTGTCGTCTCTCTTTTCTACATGACTATTGCTCCGATCTTTTCCTTTTCCCGTTTGCAACACTTTTCATACTTTAACATACTAACATAAATGCAGCCTTCCCGTTCCGAAAAACAGCATCTGAGGCTCTATTTCAGTAAACCGAAGTTAAACATTGTATAGAGTGCACAAAAACTCGTTTTATTTACAAATATTTTGTTCATTTCTTCTCTTGCGAAACGGTTTATTTGTACATGCATACGGAAAATTATATTGCTCCGTGTGCTATTGAATCATCTACAAACGTATAAAGTTATGCGTTTAATTTTTAACAGCAGTGCACATACTTCAGCAAAGTGAAATGTTGTTTTCTAACTCGGATCCATCGTTTCCCCTGGAATAATGAAATAGTCTACATACATATAGACGGTTATATATAATGATAATACAGTTTAACAATAAACCTGTCATAGGAAACATCTGTCACTTTTTGCGGAGTACAAACTTTCTTACATGCTGTCATAATTCTTTCGATTTCTTCTCAAGAGAAAATATGATCAGGAGCGTGATTCATAAAAGCATCTACAAAGTGTACTATTGTATCCACCACAGGAGGCATTTTTTGCTCCGTTACCTTCAGCTTATAAAAACTTTTTTATGTTGCAATCCAAAACGAATTATTGTTAGGCTCTCCCGCGTGGTTTCATCTGCTCCATCAGAAACTAATAACGCGTCACTTTCATTTGACACGAAGCAAATAAACAGCTAAAAATAACATTAGAATAAATTTTCCAGCTTTGATCTGTAAATTATGTTTTCTAGCATATCATGTTATCATGGTTTGAGTACATAAGGTTATTTGAGGTCGCAATTTCAGGCACGTTACACAAGTTGTACTTATTTTTAGCTATTTGACTATGATACTATGCTTGTTTCGTAAATTTGTTTAGTAGTACCACCTACCACTACTGCAGATAAGATTTTATGCACCAAAACAATCAAAAAACTTCCATTATGCTTAAATATTTTACTGGTCAGTTGAGTAAATGGATAGATTCGTAAACATTGTGGAACAGGGGCTATCCTTATTTGCATAAATAATGGTAACACAAACGTCCATCAAAGCACTTGTTTGGTTTGCTGTCAAAACGGAAATATAATACAACACAACAGCTAACATCAACTAGATCGCTTTGATACAACAAATATTACGTATACAGGGGGAGTAGGTATGTTGCATTTTGCTTTTATTAAAAACACTTGTATAAAAACTTGTTTGCATTCTACTTTATTTGAGTGTGAAACGTTTATTTACGCTTGAACATATTTGACCACATAAAAAGTGACTGTAATCAGTCAGTTGTATCATTAAATCAAAGTAGCGTATAAAATCCAATATATCATTGAAGACAAATATCTTGACCGAATTCCAAGAGAAAGCAATGATATATTTACTTTGGGTACTCTCCAGGGAATACCAAAGACTCTTGATTGTAGAATACAAAGTTAGTAACGGAACCTTCCAAACTTTTGTGAAAAGCAGAAATATGTGCTTGATAAATTATGTCTCACTTTTGTCCCTTCAACTTCAACAGAACAGGGCTGTTATTCGAAATAGAGTAAGTAAATAAATAGGTAAATATATACATACCGTAACAATTTGGTTTATAGCCTGTCTGTGGCAAAATTTTAAATTTCGCTTGCTTTTTTCTACGAAATCATAATGTATAAATTTATGTAAAAAACAGTTCAAAAAGATTTAAATTTACAAACATCTTATTGTGTTATTAGATGAACTTTTTATTACTCGATACAACCTTTAAATGATTAAATAGTTTTATAAAAATAACAAACATTTTTGAAACTTTTAACTGTCCAGTTACATTTTATTAGTATATATTATAATCAGTACCGCATATTCCCAGTCGTTCAAGTGTCAGGTGCACCCCTCGTACAATAAATGTGGCACGCAAGTAATATAAATGATTCTTTAACCAGTCTTATCGTTATTGAGTTACCGTTATATAATAGAACCCAAAACACGTAGTATATACCTACATACAACTTTATGGGTTATAGGCTTAATAATCAAGTATAGTAACGAAAGCTACTTATAGTTAATTGTATAACAGCACAGTCCTTTTCTGAAAACATTTACCAACGTACTGTACCTTGGTGACTTTCCAGCTTTCTTTGTCACAGGAATGTTTTGTAGCAGTACTGTGTAACGGGCTGAACTGAA
Source organism: Entomobrya proxima (assembly GCA_029691765.1). Lineage (NCBI taxonomy): Eukaryota > Metazoa > Arthropoda > Collembola > Entomobryomorpha > Entomobryidae > Entomobrya > Entomobrya proxima. The sequence continues at coordinate 3,716,883 of CM056170.1, forward strand.
AGGATCATTACTTACGCATCATAATAATAGCAAGTTATCTGGTTTACAAATGTATATAAAAAGTTATACTTTATTAGGTCCAAGTTCAACTGCCCCAATAAATGCCTTTTTAAAACCAGTGATTTCTCTGTTGTGGACAAAAATGTTATAACCAGATTTCTTTTCGCTTCACTCGCAATTTGAAAGAGGCAAGCAAGTTTTCGTTGGAAGCTTGTAGCAAAAGAGGAAGCGGAAAATGCCATTTCTTTTGGTTTCCGAACGATAATAGCCGAGTCATTATTATTACGGTATATTGCACAAAACACTCCACTTAAGCTGTAAACTTAACTGAAGCTATCCGAATGAACGAATCAAGGCGTACCCAAGCGATAAGTAAAAACCCGACTTAACGATGAGGAGGGTACAGTTTTCTACAATTCTAACGGTTTCGCCCACTACAACCACTTTTTTGTTTTTGAATACTTTTGAGATACTCCAGTAATAAGAAAAAAGCTATAAAAGTATATTATAAGTACAAACCTAATGCCAATTGACGACAATAAGCCACAGATACGTGAGAGTGGGAATATAATAGTGTTGCGCAGTAGTAGCATTAAGTATAATGACACTTAAACTATTGTTGTAGACGAGTGGGGAGAAAAAATCGAAAAAAGAGAAAATAAAAACGAGTGAAACTAAAGATGAAATAAATCAAAGAATCCCAATAAAAAATAAAAAGTGTGCTTTTCTGTTGTGGGTTATAGGATAAAGAAGTTGAGCGACGAGGAAAAATCGGAGGAAGATTCTCTGGGTCTATTTATCTTCGCGGTCAAAGTCAACTCGAGTGCCTCTATACTGCAAATAATGTAATAGTATTAGGTATGTATGTTCCGTGTGTTTATGCGCTACTCTTTTAAGTTCAGATAAGCGTTATTTTCCCTGTAGTACATCGTTTTTGTAATGGTTTTGCTAAGAACTCGCCTACATAGTAAAATGCCTTCCTACTGCTGTACCGCATCGATATGTATGCTACTAAAGCATTGGATGTAACACTTTCAGTTTCTTTTCCTTCTTTTTTTGGCACAGAGTAGCACACTTTTGATTTGACATCACGCGATACCAAAACTCAATATATCAGCGGGTCGTGGCGTACCCTAATCTTGTGTTCCTTATAACAATAAGTTACGTAAATGTTCGCCTCTTCCTCTGAGGGACTTTTGGCTCTGCATACATTTCTGTGGAGCACAGCACGAGCCAGTTAGATCCACATGCCGTGCTCGTCTAATCCATATTACGAAACGGGGCGATTAGGGAAATTCTTCTCTTCTGAAGTGTTGAAATCACTTGCAAAAATCGTCGGTTGTTGCCAGAATGATCGATTTTAATACTTTCTTATATACACACTAGCTTATAAAACTTACAAGAATATGAAGAATATATACTTTTTTCCTATCAATTCTAAATTGTTACCCAAAAAGAGGTAAGCTTTATGTGAGCATTTTCTTTCACTTGTTTTGTCTCTCAAACATTCACAAACCCTACACAATGAATCCACCAAATGTCGTTATTGATTCTTGGCATGCGGTTGCTAGTTTAGTGAGTGTAAATTGCGTGTACATTATATCGTAATGACGAAACAATGCAAAAAGGATTCAACCTACTACTTGTGGCAATATAAATAGGTTTTTACAACAACGAAGCAAGAATGTTCCCAGGAAGGAGAAAATTAAACTGGAGTTACTGGAGATAATTATTTTGCAACCAGCCAGGTACACACAAAGCTTTCCTTTGTATTTTTCATTTCCTGGAATAGCATATAATTCGTGCGTGGGAGACCTCGTTAGGCTAAGCAATACTAATAGCAAATAGTCTGTTAGATAGCAACAGAGTTTAATATTTTAGTCTTCCGCTATCAAATGTACCACTATTTCCTCTTTCTTCAAAGCTTTCTAGAATGTTCAAAAGTAAGTGCCAATTTCCAACAGTCGTAATGTATTTGTTTTTAATTCCCCAGGACGAACGTTATACGGCATATGTCAGAAACGCAAACGAGCTTAGGCTTTCCTACTACGCAATAATCTGTGTAGTGGAATCAAGTCTCATTTCATTTTCTCAAGAAAATGTTGTCCTTTCTAGAAACGCACATAATAAAAGATGCGTACGACTATCTGCTTGTAATCCCGTACCTATATTAGTAAGTATGAACAAAACTCACATGTATCCCCGATCCCCATAAAAAACCGCAAAGGGCAAGATCTACTACTACTCTTGTGTACGGAATCTACTAGCAATATATATGTATTTGTAAGTATATGCCTCTCAAGATTCCTGATGATGATGATCACTTTGGCTCATCCCTCGATTTAGAGCTTTATACAGTCATGTAGGCAAAAGCTGTATAACTTACCACTTCATTTCGAACTGAAGACAAACCAGTTTACAAGAGCAATTTCAAGAATTGGATGAAGCCGACATAACCAAAAAAAACTTTTCATCCAGTGTTTCATGCAGCGCCTTTGCAGGGAAAACAAACCATACAAGCAATGTACGTTCCATATTATCACCATCAAGATTCTACGCACAACAAACAAGCGAAAGTGACTATTACTTCGGGAATGCCAAGCCTGTCTGTTTTTGCCTTCCTGTATATAACGAGCATGTCTTCTGTGTGGTAATACATTGTATAGTCATCGTCACTCGACAAAGAGTAATGTGAGTAGTTAGGCTGAAGACGTCTTGAAGAAATTGGATTCTTATGAGTTTCCCATTCACTTTATAATATATCCTTTCCCCCAAGCTTGCTTTACCAACGTACGCACACTTAGGGAAAACAAGGTGCCAACTGTGTCGCATTCCAAGGGTCACACGTGCATTATTCCAGCTGAAACGGAGGAATGGATAGATCGACACGACAAAACTCCTACAAAGAAATAGAAGAATGTGTGCATGCATGTATAAAATGTATGTACATGCATTCAATTTTGTTGATCTATGCCTGCTGACTACCATCACTTGAATTCTTTTCCTCCTTCAAATTCACAAAAAAAGAATTTATTGTTTTCCTCAAACAAGCATTACCTTGAGTAAAGAATATAATATATATACCTAATATATATGTACGGAGAGCACGTTTGTTGGTGGGAAGGAATAGTAGTATAACCATAAATTAATTTTAGACGTGAAACGTACATAAAGATACATTGGGAGAAGAATAGAATGAGGAAAAAGGATTAGTCAACTGCGTGACACTTCCTAAACTAGAGAGAGTAGGTGTGTGTGTGTGCGGTATATATGACAATTTTAATGCCCGTCGTCAGTCGTGCTGGTGGTTATTAAAGAACGGCCATACAACATTTCCTTTGTCCCTCTTTCTATTCAACATAATGAGTCGGTTGAAGAGATGCATTTTGCCAACAGCAGTTGGCAGTACCACTTAAAAATGTAGTAAAATAACTTTTTTGTGGATATTTTCTGCTGGTCCTGCGCTAATTTTATATTCAAGAATAGAGAAAAGCTTGAAAACTTTGAACTTTGGAAGGGAATGAAAAGTCTCGTTACGTGTATGATTACTAGAGAATAATATGTGAGTAGAAGCTTCGTGGCGGTGCTAGACACGGCTCTTCGTTTCCAAAAGGCAAATAATGAAAGAGGAGAGGGACAGAGCACATTAGTGAAAGATGCAATGATGCCGTTCTACGTGACTGGTCCTTTCATATTAATTAGTTCTTTACACAGTCTAACCGACCTTTTAAAACCCTCAATTTATTACTCTGTCGTTTCGGCTCTTTTTCCATGCCACTCGAAGCTAACTACCACTAGCGAATGAGTACAAGGAGGAATTGCTTTGCGTTTTGCTTAAGTAGATGCCCTTCTCCTTCTCTCGCTGCGTAAATAATAACATGCTTCTTTGGCCTATCTGTGAACGAGCAGCAGTCCCCGCTCTTCTTCCTCTCAACAAGCTTTTCCACAGAAGCAAAGTAATTTTACATCGTACATCTGCCATGGCTTTCACCATGCATTTTACATCATCATCGTCATAACTTTTAGGCAGGCGGTAGCGGCATCAAAGCACTGCCGAAGTTCATAGGTAAGTAACATGTACATCTGGCAGCCAGCAGCACAGCATCATCATCGTCATCATTATTATGAAATACGAACTACTATACATTACATAAAATGATCCTTATGAAAAAATTGAAACTGCTAGTGAGAAAGCTTCACTATAGTGACGTGCTAAAGTGTCGACAGTATAATTACTGCAATTTAAACACCCAAGGTGAATAGCCCAAGCGGGAGGTTTCTCAACACTTAACCAAATTATAAAAATGTGTAAAACGATATATAACTACACACGCTGTTTGTAGTAGTCAAACGAAAGGCACAATAAGGCTCTCAAAAATCTTGAAAAGCAATTCACAAAGATAAAAGTGGTACGGTGGAACATAATATGCATAAATGTCCAAAGTACGCTACAGGTGCCCTGTGCCCCATATCCTATATAACCTTTTAAAGCTTTGTTAACCAATTTTCTTTGAAGGTAAAAGCTATCGTGTGACTTTTTGTGTGCGCTATTTTTTATTTATGCATTGATGTAAATCCTTTTTGCTGTTTATTGACCTGAACCAGAGCCGCATGAACTGAAAAATATCATATTATATGCGTAATGTAAAAAACTCAAAGCATATTATTTGCCGTAGACACTAATTCTCCTGAAAATCTCCATCTTAGTAAGATGCATGTAAGTAAAGTATTCCATAGGGACAGTGATTACACCAAAATACATTAGTTACCAAGACATAATGCATGTGCAAGAGTATGAATTCAGTTTGTGTCATAATCTATATACATTTGAAAACATATATTATATACCTAGCTAGACTAGTATGTCAATATCCATAGTTTTTCTATGCAAGTTTAACCATTAACTTTTTTAATTATGCAGAATACATACTACTTTGGCACTAATAAAAAATTAACAAGCATTTTTTAAATGGTTTGTTTCCGATATAAAGCATTTTTTTGCAACAAAAAAACTTAAATCTCAGTTTTTTTACTTTTGGAGGATCTATTCACATTCTCCACTTTTATGGCTCACTCATTTCATTTAGTGCTACCTAGATTTGCAGAACTATTTTAGTTGTAGCAAGTAGAACAGGATTTGCACAAACATGACTTGAATTCACGGTTGAAATAACTTGTGTACACAGCAAACATTACTAAATGAGAAAAAGTCTTCTGAAGGTCTACCATCATCATCACACTATTCAACTTGAGATATTATTCTAAATTGAATAGGTTTAGCGTGAACTAGTTTTCATTGGACAACTTCTTCTTCTACTCTCCGGCAATACCAAAAGTTGTGTAAGAGCAAAAGAGTAGTATAGTTGCAGCAGGCAATTCTCATCATCACAGTCATTACATGTACAAACAAACTCTTTTGCTAGCCTCTTCTCTTCTGCCGAAGTACACATTATGCACTAATGTATATGATTTACATTCATATAACATACACACACAGGATTCCTTCCAGAGAAAAAAGGAAGGAAATGAAAGAAAAAAATCCACTTTTCAAAAGGATAAAGCATGAAAGCTGGCATAAAATCCATATGTTATTAAGAGAAGGAAAACGAAGAGAAAAGAGAATAAGCTTAAGGTTAAGTTGGTTTGCTGCTTATATAGTGCTGCTCTTCTGAGCTCGTCTCTCTCTCTCTCTTCTTTTCTCTCAGAGCAAAATTTTACGTTAATATATTATGCCAACAGCAGTACGTTCACGGTCCATTTCGGAGTCACTTCGGCTTCATGAGCATAATGACAAGCATGTCAACAAAACTAATGCACAGTTTTTCAAAAATCCTCTTTACTGAAAAAACGACGACAAGGAGGAGTTGTTGCGGATGGTATTGCTGTACACCAGTAGTTCGTCAGAAAAAAAGAAAGACCAGAAACGGTAGTTGTTGTACCCAACACCAAACATGCACGCTAAAACTACAACATTACAAGTACTTCTCGTACTCACTCTCTTTTTCATCTTCATCTTTTCCACTTCACTTTTTCAGCTGGTTTATACACATTCATACATGTCCTCATTTGCCTCTTGCACGCTGAATGATCCGTGAGAGAAGTCTTAGCAAAAGAGGGAAAGAATATTCAGGAATAGTACATGGATAAACAAAGTAGTTGTATAACGAACGGGTTAGAAAGAGCAAGAGCACTGAATTCTCCAGAGATACACAAGTGACTGATGAGAATGCATCAAGCTCGTTCTGACAGTTTTATGCATATTTTGTTTTTTGCACGCCTTTTCGCACAGTGTGTATGTGCACCATTTTTACAGTTATCTCCATTAGGCAGCAATATTAAATAGAGCTTTCATACTACGTATACCTTTTTAGTTAGGTTTTCTCTTCACTCTCGCTCTAAATTTTTATTCGACCTGAATACGAAATTTAATTCGGCAGCGCTATCCCCAAGTGAGGATTTATTTTTTACCTTGGCTGCTCTTGCTCTCCATCAGACTTACCTTCGTATCGCTGCGCTGTTTAAAAATCGTGTTTTCCTGTTTATTCGATTTTATACACGAGGAAAGTCTAAGCGAGCAAATAAAATACTTTGGACGTGGACTCTCCAGACGGACAGAAATCAAGAGCCCTTAATAGATTACCTACCTACATATACTGTTTTTTTTTTTGCTTTCTGCTCGCTCAACTGTTCACCATCACATCATCATTATATGCTTTATTTTCGATTTAAGTAGCACAACAACTTCAAGCAATATGGAATAAAGTATTACATGTTAATATTTTAGTCAAACATTTGATGAATATCTACTCTCTACGACAAGACATAAAGCCTTTCAAAATAACACGGAAATGAACAACTTTCACTTTCTATTTAAACTACAATTTACACCAAGTGGACGCATCATATTTTAAATATGCATTAATTATATTCCTGATACAACGTAACATAATAATTTTTAAGAAGCTCAAGGGGTCGATCGAACAACATAACAAAAGATGCTGATATTTTTACAACATTCATCCAACGTGATTCAATCCCTCGTATTCGTCCTTTTCCCTTACTTTTAGAAAAGAAAATCCTCTCGAGACAGAATTCCTAGTGCCCATAAGCTGACGCAAATCAGTCAGCCAAGAGTGAGTGCACATGTATATTTATGTGTATGGATTTCGATATAAAAAGCAAATTTCCATTTTGTTTTACATGCATAAATATTCAGCAAGCATTGGCATTTTCAGCTTCAGGAGCCTGTAGTGCCAAACCTTTGCTGAATTTCCATGATAAAGTCTCAATATCAACACAACAGATTCCCTGAGTCTTCGACAACGACGATGTCTATAACGCATATGAAAATTTGAAAGGAATAACTGACATCATGTATACCTCCGCCGTGTCCTTACTATTTTCTACGAAACATACAAAAAATGAAGAAATGTACGGGTCTTTTCATTTTCCATCCTGTCCAAGTTATTTTTTCTTGAGTATGTGCATTTACGTGTAGACAAGAAGTCTTGTTTTACATGAAATGAACATATATATAATGCACATACACCTTTGCCGTAACTAGAAGTTCTCTAGGGACATTTTGGGTTGATTTTATCTTCATTTATGCCAATGGGTTCATTTGATGCACACGCGTCAGCATGTACCGTAAAGAGAACAGACACAGCATCCAGTGGCCCCTCTTTTTTCTCCTTTCATACGTTTCAAGCTTGCATTTTCACTTCTATTCCATCGAACTTTTTATATACACTGATATCTATCTAAAGTGTAAAAAGAGTTGACTATCTGTTCACTCGTTTTTTTGGGCACACATATACTCATCTTCGCCTCTTCATCCTTCAACACATTTATTTCTCACCATCCGAATCTCCCGTTCTGTCTGCTAAACGCAGGATGTATTAACGCCAAAGTCTTCAAGTTAAATAACGACCACTTTTGGGAGAATAGTGCAACTGTGGAAAAATAGCTTCCAGCTGAGCTTATACATGCGTTATATGTACATTTTGTTTTTACCGTCAACTTTCTTCTCTCTTTAATACATACGCTATTAGAGGGATATAAAAGAGACGAAGGAAAAAGTATTAGACATCCATGGGATGTTAAAAGTAATCTACTATAATGTTAACAGGGCAAAGCAGGGGTCTGATTAAGTGTTTCACTTAATATGCCTATAGCGGGGTGTATTCTTTTGTGGTCTGTAGCGTACATAGTCTGTAAGTCTGTAAAACAGGGTAGCAGCCGCATCAATTGTATATCTTAACATTACGCAAAGGGAGAGGGAAAATACGGTTTCTAGAGAATATCCACCATTAGTTGAATAAAGTAGTGTGTTTGGTCGGAAGACAAGAAAAGCAGGAAGAAGCAATAAGTGCCATGTGTCTGTTGGTTGTATACTGTGAGCAACATTAAGGTACATTAAGAAGAAGCTGACTTGAGCACGTCCTTTGCCGATAATGAGAGATTGCATGACACTCTAGGGCATCGTAAAATTCTTTTAAAATCTTCACTTTTTTCAAAGTAATGCGAAAAGAAGGCAGGCAGACAGGCATACAGAGAGAATGAGAGAAAAGGGAGATGAAAGCAATCATCATCAGAGGCGTTTTCTTATATTTTCCATCCACTGTTTCGTTGTACTTGTAGGGAAGCGCACAGTACACTATAATTCGCACTTGTTTCTAAGGCCGTTTGAAATAATCGAATAAGTATATTTTTTACACTTCAATGTTATACTACATACCTGGATGCGATCTACTACTATCCATATTACCTTCAACTTTGCTCTAAAGTTGGACCAGCGGTTAAAGTGAAAATGTTAGACGTTATGAAGGTATTTGACTGCATCTGTAAAATACAAGTCTAGTTTTGAAATGCGTATTTGTAAAGAGATGATATCGAAAAATTAACAGACGCAAAATGCTCTTAAAAAGCAATTTCGACCAAGGACACTGTATTTAGAAGCTACAGAAACCTATCACTTGTTAGAATTGTCTGTATGGAATGGAACAGTAGCGCATGACAGGATGTAAGAGAGAATTCTTATTTAGGTAAAGTAAAATGGTATTCTATGCATACTAGATCTCACTTTTGTATAACCCACATATAAGAAATATTATATGTCCTTTTTCCTTTTTTTCCCTCATGTGTAGTGCCCACTCACTTCGGATCTACCTTCTTTTGTTTATTTTTACATGACAGTCAATGAACTTGGAGAACGAAATGAGAATGTGAATTTTTTATTGTCAAATAAGTCTTGACGATGACAAGCACATATGTAAATATTTCTTCATATAGGTAAGGTAGTACGCAAGATATACCCGTTCATTTTGCAAGGAGAATTGCCACTCTACTTTATGAGCCCATGAATGAATTGATGAAGAACATAGAAAGATTTTATGGTTTTTGTAACGTACCAAAACTGCTAGAATGTAATGGTATGCGTGCAGTCATAAAATGAAGGTAAGAAGGCATGGATGTATGAATGTATAAAATACCAAAAAATATAGAAAATCATGTGAAAGTGGACAAATACCTAATATACCTTATTTTATATCACACAAGAAATCGACACCTAAAAAGGTGGTCATACCCTCGTTCACCATTCTGCACTTGATCTCATTCCGGAAACCTCCATGGTTTACCAACGACATCAAATCTCCACTTTCCGTTGCCGTTGCGTAACGTACATGAAAGAAAGTTGAAACTTAAGATGAATACTGTTAAGGTCTCTTGCGAAGTGGAAATCTATATTATGCAAGTAACCGTCTTTCTGCCATAAATTTTTCCTGAGTTTACACACAAGTATTCAAATACTCAGCTGCAAAAAGTACCTATCTCAAAGAAACTGCCACATCAATAATGAAGCTAGACACATATGTATTTTTTGTGTAAGCAAAAGTAAAAGCATTTCCATTCCCTTTTCTGTTGTTTTAACCGATTACACGGAATACCAAGGAATATGATCTGTGGGGTGAATGTAGAAAGTTTCTCTGTATAAATTGCCAGTGCTACTACTTGCTTCTATCATTCATTTGTATAAAGCAAAGCTTGTAGGAGACATAAAGAGAATATTTAAATAGTTCTTCTGAAGGGAAAAGTCGGTGAACAAAAAAAACTTTACAATGAAAGCCAAGGGAGACTAAAACCTTTTCCTAAAACCCTTAGCAAAAAATTTAGGCAAAAGGGAGTAGTGTACCAAGGCCACCTCCTCACGTAACGTAAAAGTATACATAAGGAGTTCACCATAAAATGGTAAATGCAAAAGTATATTAGGAAACGGCTGTTGTGCTACTCTGCAACATGTATTCACATACGATATTCCCTTGTCTTGTGTACATATTTACGAACCATAGAAATGTTGTTATTATCGTCTCGTAGAGGACTTAGGTACTACCTTCCCTTGGTCTTTCACAAAATATAGATAAGTACGCGCACGTAATTGTAAGCATCAGGGATAAGTCAGCGTCGTCATCAAAGGAGAAAGTGAAAGTAAAAACTGTAATATAATGCAAGAAAGGAATCCTTGGTGAAAGTACATGCTGTAGACAAACAGACCTTAGCGTGATTGCCACAAAGACCAATGCTCTCTCATCGTACTAGAAAATTTAACAACTTCCAGGGAACTTCTGCTTTACCTCTATAAAGGACAAAATCGGAGCGGTGCTGAGTGCTGAGGTAAAGGTGGTCTCTGGTCTTGCTACTCGTTCGCTCCAGAACAAGTATATCCCTTTTTCCTTTCTCATATTTCAATCCCATGCATTTCACTTGACTTTTTAGTAGTATTTGCACTAGCAAATGGTAGTTTGTGCCCTTTTCCTTTCTCTCAAAAGTTTTGACAAAAACGCCTTTGGATTCATGCTTGCGTGGGTTTATGGGTACACTTTTTGATTGCCTGGAGTACGTCTAGTGTTGCATCTTATCCAAATTCCAGACTCCATGCTTGTTTTATCAGCAGTAAAGAAAATCATAATTTCGCAGAATCAGATTCAAAACAGTGTGGCAACCATAATAATGACGGAATAGCAGAATGCAAGACTTTGCTTATCAGAGCCCTTGTGTTTATAATGGTTTACCAAGGAACGTTAAGCAGAGCCCATGGTTTTATGTTTCTGAGCTGAATCGCATACACTAAACGCCTGACTGTAGAGTATTCTGAAGAGATTATAATATATTGTTGGTTGAACCACAGACAGACTCTGTTTATAAATAAGTAAAGGTTTATCGGCGCACATAAGCAGGAAGAGACATAATGCTTGGAAAATATTGTGCTTATCTATAAACATAGCACTGTGAAAATTAAATGTTATATGCGTACATGTGTAATTCGAGATATTTCTATTTTATTTCTATTTCTGCTACAAAAGCATATCTATAAATGACCGACAGATGACGCAGATTAGAAAATTACTCCACTCGGAAATTTCCACCCAGTTTACACTATATAAAATTTTACCATTAATTCATTCCTTACACCGGAGGAGAACGAAAGTGGAACTTTTAAATCAAGATCACGTTAATGAATTAATCTGGGTGTGTTCAAGTTTGCTGACTCTTAAGTACTTTAAATAGTTTTCATTCTACGTAGTATTCTCATCAGTATCTATGGGCTACTTGCACGTTAATTATAAATTGGAATGATAATCACAGAGACATTTTATTATAACGTGATAAGTAAGATAACTTAGATTTCTCTAGCATTCCGCATACCAGATAAGCGAGCATACCTACCCAAGAGCCTCAAGCTTCTTGAAAATCCTCATAATATCATGTTACCTTTTTACAATATTTCAATGTAGTTTTAGGGCATAACCCACCAGGGCAACATATAACTTTCTAGTGTGCTATCGCTGCACTGAACTACAATGAACTACCATGAACGGTGAAGCAGAGTTTCTATCCCAGACCAGTCCAGCTTATAGTGTCATATCTTTATATTAATTTCTGTTAAAAAATGTTTAAGAAAAACCTTTTAAATAACAGGCTGTTATTGACTTATTTCACCGATTTAAAAGACTGTATACGTAACTAATATAACTAGTAAATAACGAATCGAAACGAACTGTCGTTTCTATATTCATTGAATGCATTCAGTCTATTTGCGATGTAGTTGTTGGGCAATCCAAGAGCTTTGTTCTTACAAGTAGTTGTGCAGATGCGGGATTACGTAGTGTTTCCACTTTGCAAATCTATGGTATTCACTTTCTTGGCCTTGTTTTCCTTGAGACTTTTTGGAAAACCATTGAATCTTTCTAATTACAATATTTCAAGATAAATAATCTATGAGCCTCAAGGGATTCCACAATCATTTATAAACTTGTGCACATTTTGGTACAAAGATAGTTTTGCTCGACCAAGAACTTTTGGATAAACATGCGAACATGTGAATATGTATTCGTTATTTTTAGACAGACAAGCAGAGCTTGAATTTCTAATAAAGTAGTTATCACTGTTTTTGTAATCAAATCTCCTGATATTCTTACTGTGTGGAGTTTCTGCATTGTACTAAATAGTACTGCATTCTCTGTCGACTCGAGGCTGACCATCACATCACTGTATTAACATCAAACATTCCATCTTCTGAGACTGAGGAATTCCCTTTGCCCCTTTGTAATGGACCGAGACCAAAGCAAAAGGAAGAATTCAACTAGGGAGATTGTATAAAGTATACCTACAAAACATATATATGGTTCCATAGCTACATTATATTTGTATGGCCACAATACGCTAACATGCAGCATCTATACATCCACTCGATAATCATTTCCCGTACATTCTCCAACTCCAACCAGCTATATACACTCCAGAACGCAAAAGTTGTTCCTCATAACAAATCTTGGAACTTCTAAAATTCTTTATAGTAAACAAGTGTATTGATGAAAAGTTTCTTGATCATTCTCGCACGGCTCGTTGGTTATGTTGTTTGTTTAAACTTTGTCTAACAAGTTTTTGGGAAGAAGATGAGAAGAAGGATTTTAGTTTTTGGTAATACATACTATCAAAAGCCCACCACCACCTATAACAGAGTATAAACAAACTAATTTATTTATATGGTAGGTATATTACATCGACAAGTTTGATGAAGGAGATGAAAGAGGAAAATTGTCTGTCAACTTATTTGTTGAGATTACTAACTAATTAGCTGTTGAAATATGAAACGTTTGTTGGCAAGCGGCTTTAAGTCTGAAATGGATTACGGCGAGTATGATAGATGATAAAACTTTTGTGGGATAAATAGAACAATGGACGGTTAGCATTTTGTAAGCTAAAATCAAAGCAATTATGAGAATACGTAACCATACTCATTTGTGTAGGGCATATGAAAGCAGCATTACTCAACGAAACATTATGACAACCGTGGGAAAACATGTGTGGCTTTGATCATTACTTTGCTTTTGTATACTTGTATACAAGTTTAGCGGTAGCTATGTCATTAATAGCTAAAACAATTTACCCAACTTTCATCTACTCATTTAAATTTCATAAATGGCACAATTAAATATTAAATTAAATTTCACAAGTTATATACGATACAGCTGGCACGTGGAAATGTGATATTCGATAGGGTTATGCTCAAGTGCTATTTTAGAATTAGCAAGTAATAAAAAGTATTTATGTCCTTAGAAAATCAATGTTAACGAGATTATGTCAATCAAGAGATCGTTTATTTTTAGCTATGCTCAAATAAATTTTCTCGGTTGCAATAAGTTTTTCTTTTAAAGTAACACTTTGGAGATAAAAATCAACATTTAGAAAAACCATTGGAAGGTAAACGGTCGAGTGGGAATACTAAGAAATAGAAAACAAAATTTAGAAACCATTCCAAATTGATGTTTTGACAGGGGAAAGGAAATCTGTGAGCTATGGCAAAATTAGTAAGCGTATAAGAGTTGCATGCTCGTATTTTTTGTGTTCACCATTTTCCTCTTTAAACAAAAAAAGATACTAAGTCAGCAAAACGCATAATTTTATCTTGGGACATGTTTACTTGTAGACTGAACATCGCTTGAACATTTCTTCAGTAAGATAATGTAATGTACTGTTAAATAGAAATGAATGACGAAATTCAATGAGCTAATCTTAAATTTACAACACTAAACATTTTTGAATGGAGCACCACTTGTATAATTTAAAGTTAAAATTAGGTTGCCAACCTCTCTCAATGACTCGTTAGAGAGCTAGTTGACATATTTTTCCCACAAAAAATAGTCTGTTCATCTTTTCAATGAATATTCTTATAGACTGTGAGATGTCTGTTCTGATAGAGCAACGTATATATGCCTCGACTACATGAATTCCAGTGTTTATATTATATGTGATGTGCAATGTGCATATCTGGCTACGAGCCCAAATTTCAAAAGTCAGTTGAAACTGCTGTAGTGCCAGTTCAAGTTATGCTAATGAAATGTAATGGAACACATAAAAAGATAGTGAAGTGACTTCTTTCCTAAAAAATTTAAAGCTCAGAGCAAACAAAAAAGTAAATACTTGCCTTGTACATTGTTTACTATTAGTTGGTTTATTAGATATAAGAAAATACAGTAGCTTTTCCGTTATTATTCATGATATTGTTTTGCTTAATGTTTCTTATTAACTACCTATATGGACAAGTAAGGTGCGAAGATGTACCAAGGACGAACAGTACTTTTCAAACTGCTTCATTAAAATCTCCCTTGCATAATTACCCTTTTAATTGCAGCATTGATATTGACAAAAAAAATAACAAAACCTTTTCATAAGTTTGAATTTAAAGTGTATCTTTACAATAAACTAAGGAAGGGCACTAGGGCCAAACCTTGACTGGGTAAAATTGACACATTCAGGTTTTATATGGTTTTACAAAGTTTTCAACTCCACAATTGTTTGAGGTGTGACGACTTTGAAGCTCAGTTATAGATTATATCAACGTAGAGTAAGACTGGCCAGGCTTCTTTTGGCAATCAAAATGGTGGTTCTACAAGTTAACGAGCCCCTTTCCAACTCTAAAATCATATCATTATTATGAAATTATGAATGATTTGTGTGATAGGCCATTTTACTTGCATTAATTCATAGGTTTTATAGATAGTTTAAGTCCAACACAGGTTATGTTATGTAACAGCATTTTTTGGCGTTCCATTCAGATCTTCATTTATAGCACTTAATGAGTTTCGTCCTTACACTTTATGTACGTTCCGTGCTCTTTTCTCGTTTATTAGTTTATTTGCACCACTGATTACTATTTTATAGTGCCACAACGTAGTGGGGCAGCAGGGTTCACGTTGTCATACACTTTAGATATCTCTAATATGTATTTTGTTATCTACATGTAAAATCATTAGTTGTCTGAGTGTAACTGCATCGCAAAGGATACTTAATCTTTTGGCAACAATTCTATGAAATATAAAGACCCTTACAATTTCCCCATATCAGGCACATGCCAGACGTGCACATTTCTTTCGTATTCGTATAGATATACGATCTGCCTGGTATTAAGTGTCTGAAAGCTGCGCACTGCACCATCAAACACAGCTTCAACATAATACGCATACACTTTTATTATTATTACGCTGGAATGTTCATTCTGGGTAATAACCTTGTATAAAAAGAAATCCGGCCAGAAGCCATACTTTTGCAAAAAGCACGAAGAAAAATCCTACCAAGTAAAACGAGCCGAAGGACAGATCACTTCTAGAAAAATGGTATAAAGAAGTTAGTGTCATAACCTGTAACATAACTGAGACATTTTTTTATCCAACTCTACGTAATCTGGCAAACTTTACTGTCCGAGATTGTGGCATGACATGGGATATTATCTCTCTAGGAAGAACCCGAAAAGAAACATCATCATCAGCATAGTAGTCATCATCGTCATCAAGTGTTATTTTGTTACAATCATATATATTCGTATCATATCACATCTTGTTACTAATGTGCCTAACATTTTACGGAAGAATGTGTGTTTTCTTGTGCTTGGAAAAGATTACTTAAGGGCTAGCAGGGCAGTTATAAGTACTAATAGCGGTACGCAACCAAAATTCTGGCGGAATGAATGTGAAAGATTTTTTGGGAGATAGGCTCCAAGTTGCAGCCCGGGAGACTTTGTTTTGCGATACCCACTTGGTGGAATAAACTCTATTGTAAAAGTTTTTTGTCTTCGTTTGGATAAAAGGGCACAAAACCAGCTAACTATTACATACAAGGCTGTGCCATATTAACATGGATCCGCTTAAACTATTGAAGCAAGCTTATGTCAAAGAAAATACAAATCTTCAAGAAATGAACCTTTTCCTTCTTTCTTGTCCTTTTGCTTGGGTGGCTGATTTGATAGCTTTGTGTCCGTATTTGTATTATAGTAGTAAAAAATCTCTACATAGTTTTACACAGAAAATAAGAGTATGTACAAAGAGAGAAACGCAAATGTTGTGAATATATACTTACACTCATCTGTGAAAGTAAACTGTGAAAAATACCACCAAAACGGTTACAAATAGGCCTGACAAAAGAATAGAGTGCAGCGAGCCAACTAACTTTTCTCTATCTGGATGGCCTAAATTCAACCCAACATTATTCCCTTCCCATCATTTGGACGATTTGCGTCTCTTGAATCTCAATTGTCTTTTCAATTCCTCAATGCAAAGGATTGTTGTGTTCTTACAATATTATTGCACATTATTTTGCAAAAAAAAAGAAAACGCTTCCCGTTGAGAACACAAAATTTGTTTCAAAAACCGAACGAGGAAAAGATGGGCGATGAAGTTGGTTGCTTCCATCCATCTCATGCAACAACAAATACAACCACAACCGCCTTTACTAACTACTGCCGGTTTTCAGATTCCCATTAGAGAGAAACCGTAGGGAAGGCGTGATGAGAAAGTTTGTTTTTTCTAGGAACCCCAGTTAACATCAGCATCAGTGCTACAACAGTCTAATGATATAGTATCGTCCAAATGGTTAGATTACACTTCTTTCAACATTCTCTTGTTTCGTCCTTTTTCTTTTAGCTCGTTGCGAAAGCATTTCTAAGAGCGTGCCCTTGTTTTAAACCACCAGGGGTTTGTCAAACATCTTACATGTTTTTCAAAGAATAGTCACTCATGTGAAATCTGACATTTCTAAAGATAAAAGAACAAGTGCAGTAAACATCAGTGTATATGTCTAAATCTTGATTGCAAGCAAAATCTCCTACCCAATTTATACATAATGTTTAGTTTTATGGCAGCTTACAAATTTTATATAATGAATTATCTCACAAACAATACTTCTTACTTCTTTCCGGCATCAAGTTTCAGGATATTGCATTAATGGAGGATCATCAGCTCATGATTTGTTATTGCCAAAATTTGTATGTATGGATGGATGCGTAATTCATCAATTCTTACCTGGAAATCACAAAAAGAGAAAAATTGTTAATAAACTTTGATATATTGTATACTAATAGATAGAGCGAATTTTAAAAAGCTACAATTAAGCTATCATAATGGCTGTATATGCATATGTGTAACTTAAACGAAACGAAAGCTTATTACATCAAGCAAAGCCTGCACAGATTTTTTGTTTGTGTGACATTCAATATTTTTAGAATGTCCGTAGTTAATGTATGTCTTGTAGGTTTAGAAATGGCAATTGGCATGCTACACATGAGGCTTGCATTTTCGTTTGATTTTTCCAAAGGTTTATTATTATTCTTTGCCGAACTCTGCTACTACTTCGCGCAGGAAAAATAATTTGCGATTCTACAACGGGAATGGCGATGCACCAATCTAGAATCTAAAGAGTATTGATCATAAATGTACAAGTACACGTTTTACTAACTTGGTCAGATTGCATTTACAAAAACCCATGTAATTTTACACAATGTAACATTCTCAACTCAATCCTTTCATAATACCTTATAACAAGAAAGTTAAATTATATACAGTGTGGACTGAAAACTATACCGACGCTAAACTCGTAAGTCTAACATAACTACCAAAATCTCGTTCGTGGAAGACAGCGTGGTTTTGACCAACCAGACTCAAAGTCAGAGTGAGTGATAAAAAGTACACTGAAAAAAGTTACCCAGTAGCAAGTCATTCAATAAGACTGACCTCAATCCTCCTGAGACACGAAGGAATTAATCTCATTGTGATGTATTGAATTGCAGAAGTATGTGGCTTTGAAAGTTGTAAAATAACTATAATTCTTTTTTCTCTCGTTGCTTTTACTTTTCCTTTTTACTGGAGAATCATGATCGTGATGATAAACATATATATTATGTTCCTGTATTTGGTTATATATTTCTGCACAAATCCGTCAAAGAAAATAAAGACAAAAAGTAAAGGAATCCCCGTTGCGTACTTTTCTCTTCGTTTCGACAAGACGCTCCTTCGTCTAGCAAAAGATAAAAGGGGGAAACTTGAAGGATGTTATAGTAAAGAATATATTTCCGAATCAGACGACGACGGTTTCAACTGTAAGGCTTTGCTTTTACGATATTAAGTTGAGTACAGTTTCTCAAAACATCTTGTATAATCCTTAACAAGGCAGCATTAGTGTGGGTATGGGAGTATGGGCCCGCAAAATATTGCACTTTAATGTCACTCATCACAAGTTACACTCAAACTAGTCATCATTATTTCTTGAGACGCTACAGTACAGCGCGGGGGAAATTCAATAAGTTTAAAGAGAAAAAACGCATAAAAACTGTACTACCATCATTGCGGAGCTTTTAATGATAAATGTCCTGTGGAACGATGAATGCCTATTTTACAAAGTGTTATTAGTATACTGTATAATATTGTACATTTTAAAAGCAGTGTTAGGGTTGCTTTTACTTAAGAAGAACAAGATGTAAAAGAGATTTTTAGTTTATATTTAATTGGGCTTTCGTATATACAAATGTTTGCATGCAGATTTATACTACACGTATATCTTAATTTTATACAAAGTTTATCATTATATATTTTAACACACTGCAATTGCTTAAAGCTACTTCTATTCTTATATTGTTAATACGTTTGTAGCAAGTAGCAGAGATTTTATACCACACAGAAAAAGGATTCGTTCTTTCTTCTTTCTATAATTGGAAATATAATTAGTACGTGCTCAAAGGGAGAAAAACCGCTTTGGCGTTTGTACGTCATTTTGTGTCAGCAGTGAAAATCCTCGAGCTTCTTGCCGAATTCTGTCGTAACTATAGATTTTGAACTGTCGAAAACTGGAAGTGTACAGGAAACACAAAAAAATTTGTGGGGTTCCACAATGTCTGAAGAAACGAAGAGGAGCTTAAATTTTTACAAATGAACCGTGAAAATTTTACTTTATTCCTGCTTGTTAAGCAGGAATAAAGTAAAATTTTCGTTATATTGACAAATATGATGTATCCCTTTTCTAAGAAAAGAATGTTCCGTGATATAGTGGATAGATATAGTTTCGTGATATAAAAGTCTTGAAAATCTTTTCAAGTAAGTTTTACGTTTCCGTATAATCAATAATGTTGCATTTCAATAATAGTAATCATTTTCACCTTTTTTACTGTATGACAAAACTGTTTAAGATTCATTTTTGTTTTTCTTTGGATAAATGCAATAATAAATAATTTCGCCAATTTCAAACTTAATGCTTTGTAACAGTAAGTAACACCGCTACTTTAGATGACATTAGTGCTTAATCAAAGTATACCTCTTTTCCAGTTCAGTAACAAAATTATGTTTGCTGAATGTAAATGTACGGTAAACCTAAACATACATTGTTAAAAAATATATACTACTCACGATATTTTCAACAATTACAACAACATTCAATTAATTGAAGACCTATTCGCATTTAAGGAGAAGGGAACTAACGGAAGATGAGTACTGTTAAGCAATTATGTGTTATTATTCTGAAATATCAAGCGTTATCAGATTGACTAATTTGTACACGCCCAAACCAGAACCTCACAATTTTAATTTCTTACAGAGTTTCTTTAAGCATTTCTTTCACAAAATTCTTAATATAAGGTTGAATGCATGAATTTTACATAGCGTGTCACAACGTTAAGCAAATTAAACTGGTAGTTGGTAGTCATCCTATTTCTAGTTTATTATTATGCGCATTGTACAATAATATAGGTTACCTTTTTACTTTTTCCCGAGACAGAGAAAATTCGTTCCAGAACAATTATTGTAGCTCTGGGAATTAGGTATATAAAGTGTATGCTTAATATTGCTTTACAGTAATATGTACATTTTTTACTGGTCCCATTCTTTCTCTTTGTACAAAGCTTTTTTCTTGCATCATACTTGTCAGCATTAATTTTAGACTAGAAAATTTGCATTCGAAAATAATTATCTCATTATTTTTATGGTTTCGTGACAGGATTTCATAATTTTCTCTATGCAGTCATATAACTGTCAGCATTAAGGAAGTAAAACTGCTGTTGTTGTACGGATAAAAAGAATCAAAATGAAGGCTGTATGGTTGTATACCAGTATATTTACATGGCAGATGGAAAAACCTCTTTACAGTAGGCGTACTTTCTTATAATACAAACAACTCGTCTCACTAGAGTACATATCAAACTCATAGTTCAGAGTCCCATGGCGTGCAATTTGTGAAGAGGACTGCGACTTGATGTGAGAGCTTTCCTTTTCCACTGCTAACATTTTAGGAAACAATTTACTCCACTGGACTGGCTTTCCTACATCTTGCCTCAGACTGTTAAATGTAAGTATTTGTATATCTGCTCCGTTCTAGACTCACCACCACTACTACATGTGACTTTTTTTCGTTGCGTGTACTTGCTCCTTCAACTTTTTGAACTTGTTACTTCTGTGCTTGTTCCATCTTGGATTTTGTTCCAATTGTGGGCACTTTTAAAACATGTGCAGATATTTGCTCATGTAGAAACATTGTATACAATTCACAAACTCAAAGAGAAAAAAGTTTATTCTAAATGAAATTTAAAATCAAAATGACATCACGCCGTTTCCTCCAACTTATTTAGGAAAGAACGACAAACGAGCAAAAGAAAAGTAGGTCGTTTATTTTGCCGCTTTTTACTTGAAAAAAAAGTCTACATCCTAAAGTGTTGTTATGTAACTTACGCAATGTCGTAAATTGTACAGTTTTATATTACGTGGGAGTTGGAGCGCTAAATCACATACAAAAGTCACAAAAATAATCATACCAGAAATGCATGGTAGAACTTTCAGCGTGATGATCAAACCCTATCGGATCCTGACAGATTTGCCGTGTAAATGAAAGTTAAAGCTTTATATAAACTTTATACTAAACATTCCTTTCAATCAATGGTCTCTTTTTTGACAAGTTACTCAAAGAGAAGTGGTTTAAAATATCTCTTATTTCTTCCCTAAAGGGAGATTACGCCATTCAAACGTGTGATTTTAAATTTATCCGGCATCCCAGTGTTAAATCAGTTCAAGTTTACTCAGCCGTTCGTCGACTTTTGGTTTACTCACTCCAACACAATTTTCTAAGGAAATTGAATACAAAAAATAAACACAGTTTTACTGACTAAAAGCATAAAAAACGTCTACTACACTGTGGTGGCGATGTTGCGTCTACGCATATATGAACAAAATTTACCCAGAAGTACATTCTACATCAACACTGCAAAAAGAGTGACCATGTCAATAAAAGGAAGAGAAAACCTAGTACATACATACTTTTGCAACTAAGACCACAGAAGAAACTTGTGATTTTGTTTAGATTTAGTAGCTATAGAATAAACCAATATGCCTTTGCTTATATCTGCAGCAATACGTATATTATGTATATGCATACTACAATGCTGTCTTTTTCAACCAAAGCTTTTTCTTCCTTTCTTTCTCATCCTGCTGTGATGTTTGACCGGACTCACAAGGGTTTGTGCTGCAAGGAGAAAAAGTTACAAGAGAAAGCAAGCGGATGAAAATTTTCAATTTAGTGAAAGCGCGAGGAAGGAAAATGGAATTAAAGTGGTGTGACCATGTCGTGCCATTCAATTTGACTGCGAGTAAAGAAAAATTTCGGCGTCTTTTGGAGGCATTGACAAAAAAATCACTCGTGGTAGGCAACCATGCTAGCAGCTTGGTCGCTAAAATACAGATATGGTTCGTGTCTGTTGCTGGCATGATGATGAAACACATTATAGTGTCGAAAACTGTAGCAAAAATAAAAAAGGCGAAAACTATAATGTCTGCAAAGCCTATGTCAGTGCCTTTTGCATGTGACTTTTTCCGAGTGACCAAATGCTCGCATTTTTATCTTTTCACTCTATGGCTTTCCAACGAAACAGGATGAATACACTGAAAAAAATTGTTCACTGCATTATTTAAACTTGCTATATATAGTCCCCTGAATACGTACGTGAACTGATGTACATGGCTGAAATGTTAGTTTGCATTCTTATTGTTTTACAAATGCCTAAATATGTCATTTTCACTAACATAGAATGACAATACTGTAACATTATTTATACTAAACTTCCGAATACGAGATTTGAAATACAAAATGCAGATATTTTAATGACAAATGTTATTCCAGTAAAAAGTTGCTAGATGTTTTTTATTTTAGTTTAAAATAATCATATACAAAACTACTATCTATATATAGTAAATCTAACGATACTCATACGTAGTATGCTCCTGTCTACTTGTGCTCAACTATGTACTAAAAAGTGTCGAACTTGCTTATTATGTCGCCTAAAGCTAATCTAAAAAGGTTAACTTGACATCAGGTGTGATTTTTCTTCGTAACCGTGATTTGTGCTTAGAACAGGTCCTTTTTTATTTCAGTTAACTGTTTAAAAAGATTTTAAATACAATGAAGTATTATGATTTTGAGCCTTGAGGTTTATTGATTTTTTCATCAACTGTGAATCTTTGTTCTTCAAACAATTTTTAAAAATGTATTCATGCAAAACTTTCTGCATATGAATGGGCGAGAAGATCCAAGCAAGCTACAATTAGGAAGACAATATGTAGTAGCCAAGTAATCATCATTGCAACAGCATCAGTAAAAGACAAAATAAAAACAGTTCTAAACAAGAATGTTTAGTACAGAAATGTCTTAAAATGTATTTGTATATCACGAAAAACATAATATTTTGCTTTACTATTGTAGGGAAAATCCCTAGTTTTAAAACATGCAACTTATATACTTTATGTCAAAGCCACTTTCACTTGTAATAATGTTAACCAATAATTCAAAAAGCTTGCTTTGTATGGTCATAAGGTGCAAGCTAAATATGTACAAAATGGTCATGTGATTCTATTTCTATGTAGCATGCATAAACTTATATGAATTCTATTTCTATTCTATTGTAGAGTTTCTAGCTGTTGTTGGCAGTTTCGGGACTTACTGGTGACTATGATGTATGAGGCATTGCCGTTGCTATTGCATGGTCTTAGCCAAGTTTTTGAACAATGTCATTTCAGTAAAGAAAGTATACATATATGTATAGTTCATACCAGCTTTTCTCTATAAACCATCATCTTGTACAATAATATCCTACCGCACTTTCTCCAAAAAATTCCCCTTCATTTCTACATCTTACTTGCCTTTAGTATCATTACTGAGCACTCTTACAAGAGCAGGTAATATTAAGGTAACCTTTTTACCTTCTCCATCTTCTGCAGCCATATTTTACACTGAAATGATGATGGTGAAAAGTAGAAACGATGAGCAAAATGTATCTTTCATCTTATTGTCAGTGTAAAGCAACAGAGGCTTCATCTGCGAACTACATATAATATACGTACCATATATATACATGCATAAGCAATAAGTACTCTAACAAAATGAATTGAATTTGGAAGAGAAAACACAAGAAAGAAAAGAAACGGATCATTTTATATCCCCACTGCTTTCCTTTTGTGTACTAGTATCTACCGCGAACAGATATATTAGTCAAGAAAAGAAAGTAAAAAGATTTTTTTCACGTTATACTTTTTTTTGTGTGTAGGAAAAAACTAGATCAATCGACTTCAGGCAAAGAGGACACTACACTTTAGTACAATACACGAGAAATGTGCATTTTCTTGGCTACACGGGTAATGTTATTTCGTGTCATAAAAAGTTGGGCTACCTTTCTAATTCCAAAAAGTGGATGCGTGTTAAATGTAGACAAACCGACAAACGTGTGAAGTAAGATGACCTAGCTATCCTGTTTGAAGAAGTCGATGGGGAAGGTAAGAAAAGAAAAGGAGAATTGATGACTGTACGGCTTGAAGAATGTGTTCGTCGTAATCTCCGCCTTTGAGGGTTATATGCGTTTTCGTAAAAAATGTACCTCTGCACGTCCCATTTCAGCGTGGGCCCCAGTATAAGATCAGAATGCTCATACCTAATGTCATGCAGCGAAGTTTCTTGTCTGTGAGTGTGTGAAGACATGTGGCAGTTGCTAGAAATGAGGTGTAGTTCCAAACTGGAATTCAAGAATGAGACGGAAGTAACCACGTAAGGGATCAAAAAAGATCTGGTAATACCCAAAACACCAAGAGTATTATTACTGTGGAAGTAAGAAAGGGAATTCACAAAAGCATACCAAAGCACAGCTAGAGAGATCTTAATAGAAGCGGCTCTGCTTCCCCTACTGGGAAACCAGCAGCTAGCATGAAAGATAAAAAACGTAACGTCTTGTTGCCATATTTTATGAGAGAAAATATACATCTAGGTATAACAACAGCTTGAAAATTGTCTTTCCATGTACATATAAACCGTATTTATATACATACTACATGAAGAAAACAGTGTTTGTCTACAAAAGTCCGACATTTTTTTTTTCTTGAAAAAATTCTCATTTTGCCTAACCCTATTATCAGGACTGTAGACGTTTCTTTTTTTAGCAAACACTACAAGTCCAAAAAGTAGGTATTGTGTTTTTTACTTGTAATTTTCAAATGTTCTCTTGTCCCATTTTCCTTGTTTTGCATCCGATTTGTTTGCTCAGAATTTAGCA
This sequence comes from Entomobrya proxima, assembly GCA_029691765.1. NCBI lineage: Eukaryota > Metazoa > Arthropoda > Collembola > Entomobryomorpha > Entomobryidae > Entomobrya > Entomobrya proxima. Next base: position 3,741,781 of record CM056170.1, read on the forward strand.
TCTATTTCTTCTGGCACCTCGAATTTTTAAAAGTAAACAAGAAAGAAACCTAAATAAGACAAACAAAAGGACTTGAAAAAATGCCCTTACATTTACTATGATTGTTATTACTCGAGACAAGTAGCGTTAGGGGAATTGAAACTAGCTATCTTGGACTTTTAGCGTACCAGAAAGCACGGAATGTAGACGTATCCTTTTTCTTGTCCTGCTTTTATTACAGTATGCAACATTCATGAGAATTTCCATAGAAGAATGTACAGACGCCGTCTGTTTTATTAGAATAGCCTTCAAAAATTATGCATGTCAATTGAGTTGTTACCCGTCTTACTACCCCTCACTTTTTAGTAATCATGATGTTAATGATGTTCATTCAAAGTGGAAGCACGCCAACGCAAATTTTTAGACATTATTACAAAAGAATGGAATATTTTTTGAGCTATAAGTGTGGTGTGGAGTCATCAGTGTTGACTCATCACAAGCTATAAGGTGAATGTGGGTGGAATAAAGTCTAGTGTTCGTCAGAAATGTTTTCATGAATGGAAATTGGAAACCAGTATGCTTAATTAAAAATATTAAATTAATGTATGCAGCATTTTCTGAAAAGAAGCATGTGTTATACTTGTATAATGCTAAAAATATTGTAATATGGAACAAGAATTAGGTATGCATTCTTGGCTAACATTAGCAGACCCATAATAACAAAAAATTAAAAGAAAAACAGGTTATAACCCTCTTTACATAATTTATCATGTTTTTGTTTACCAAGAAAATTGACCAGGTTTAGCCAAGTTAAAACTTGGTTTTCCAGGGCAAGCCTCTGGTTGAGTGGGAGTTTGCGAAAAACATAATATAATAGGTCATAGAAGTTATATATCGGTGAAGTTTTCGCCATATGGCAAAATATTAGTAAAAACAAAATCAATTTATGATAATATGGCGCCAATATGTAGATAATGGACTATTCCAGATTCACTTTAATTTGAAGGGGAAAAGTAATTGGGCAACATATAACCTAACTGGTAAAATTAGTATAAGGTCCCATTGCATTTGCGAACTCGAGAGGTATTTAGTAATTCAGAAATAAGCTATGCAACCAAAAAGTACGGAGTACGGAGCCATGAGGCATGTAAAAATTATGTTCCGAATTGTACAACCTCGCATTTTCTTTACAGTGAAAGTCTGTAAACTTTATTGAAATTTCTCTCAGTCCATTTACCACTGACGTATCTATACTACTGGCATTTGTTATAACCACACTATCGTAATTCTTGTTATGCAGCATAAACTACTGACAAAGATTCAACGATGACCAGAAATCCTTTAGATTATGTACAGTGTTCATTGTAAATATTCAATTTATATTATAAGCGTTTATGAAAATTGCAAGCTCATTCAATTTATGCTTGTATATAGCCATTCAAATAAAAATCATTGTTCGAAGGTCAACGACTCTGCAAACTCACTCTTTTGTTTTTGCAAAAGCCTTCAAAGAGATAGAGTGAAGAGGCTAGTGAGAGCCCTCCAAGCACAAAGTAACAAAACCAACTTATTATCTATAAAAGTAACAGTTGTGATGATGCTAGCCGTGGTGGTGCAAGGTTAAAGCCAGAAAAGCGATCCAGATTCCGTAATGTTTCAATGTTGTTTTTCCGAGTTTGGTCTTCAGCGGTTGAAGTAGTGGCACTAGTATCACATTTTCCATGCAATAGGACAAGTTTGTAATAAGAGTCATCACAGCAAATATATGCGTAATAATGTCTGCTATGAGCACACAACCTCATTTTGAAATTACGTATACGATTTGTTTTACGACTTTTTTCTGACTTTTTTCCGCCATGACATGCCTCCTCCTCTGCTAGTGAAAAAGGAGTGTGGTGGTTTTGCACATGGTTCCACTGGCATGTATGGCCTTATAAATTTCAACACAAATTGAGTTTTCTTCCTTTAATTTGGCAAGAGTCAGCAGTGGTCGTTTCAGCAGCGACTACTGGAAAATGTTATTTTTTTATATTTGATTTGAGATCATGAGTGCCTGGCTATGTCCTTTATTGCAATACTCTCTTTCTCTCATATCGCTTCCCTCCATGCACACACTCACATAATAATACAAAATACAACTGCGACGACGAGAAACAGCGGCAGACGAAAAAGATGAGAGTGGTGCGTTTCCACTTAGCCCAGTTTTGTTACTACAAGCTTTTAGGGTTTTGTTAGGCGCAGAGAGGAAAAGAAAACTCGCTCATTTTGGTATACATATTTGAGAAAATGCTTTCCTGACTGTTTTGTTGGTAATATCTATCATGGAACTACAAGGTAGGTATAAGTAAGTTTTAGAACTACCGAATCCCTTAAAATGATGATATTGATGATGATCATGATAACTGATGCTGGTACATGTATAGGATGCAGGGTAAACTCCAATTTAAACCATGATGCCATTCAATAGATCATCAAACGAAACTCACAATTTAGATTTTAATGGTTCCACATGCCTGACTTGCTCATCTTACCCGAAGCAGTAAAAACTGCTTCCCTAAACTTTTTATGGGATCACATTTAACACTTTAAATTGCACTTTTGCATTTGTGAAATGGCAAGAATGTGCAAGTAGCACGGGGAAAGAGTCAAGCCCAAAAATAAATACATATTATGAGCCAACCAAAAGGCAAAATGTTGTAGCTTATATACCATTGTGCATTATTATGCTATTTCTTCTACTCCAGCAAAAAATTTATAAGTCCAAATATTTTAGCAGTAGTGCTTCGTTTATAAGTAGACTATTTCATTTAAAATGTGTTGTCTGGAAATTGAACAGTTTTGCAAAGTTAGGAACATTGAGCACAAAAAGAGAGAGGTAACCTGAAATGGAATACTGACAACCAACCAAATATAAAACCTAATCCTAAACGAATAAGTACGTACTTTGTGCAGTATGGTAGAAGTGTACGAAAAACATTATATTATGTTCTAGCAATCTACTTCTGGTTGAAACAATAGTTGTGTTTTCGCCGGAGAAAATCTCAACAATACAGAAGAAATGAAGTTTATTTTTTATGAGCTTTCTTTTTTCTCAATAATACAGATGTCCCTTCATTGCCCCTTGCTTTAACATCCGAGAAGAGAAGAACCCATGTCAAACGTCAAAACCACCAGATCGGACCTTACATTCATAATATATCAGCATACATATTGTTATATGTGCCCCATAATCCACTTTACGCATGGCCTATTTCAAAAACATTTTTGCAAGGAGAATAAGAAAATAAACTGTATTACCGTATTTCAATTTTCTTTTTTCCTTTTGTGGAAAGTTAGACTTGTTCGGAATGTTTCATGCATAACAGACCCAACGTTTAGTACAACTTTCATTTTCTCCTTTTCTTTCTATCGTTACTTGTTATATAAGTAGGATTCGTTTAGCTTTCTGCCGGCCTCATCATGATGAAGATGATCATGGAGGATGTTGGGTGATGCTATGCTGCTGACCCATTTTCCTAAGTTGGGAAATTCAGTTAGACCGACTGGGATCCGACTTTCAAGGAAGAAAGTGGGACTCTTTTGCTACTTTACAACGTATATATACTCATTTTGTGTGCTCAAAAGGCACGCCACCATCTTCATCCGGAACAGCAGAGGAGGCAAACGCAGCTGCTTAACTTGAATTTTAGCAGGGATACACATGGTCACGACACTCTTCTAGAACACATTACCAACAGCTTCAAATATGGACATGCTATATTTTCGTTGTCCATGTCTCCCTCCTTTCTTTCTATTTTACTCGTTCATAAGTTTTAAGTGTGCCTCTGTGTGCAGCAGAAGCAGCAGCAAAAGGAGGAAATAGAGGCAGTAAGTAATACATTGTGTTCATAAAAACCCACACAACTTATTGCCTCTTTTACATCCTTCGTACTAGTCTGATCCATATGTTGGTCGTACAATTTTCAGACTTCTATTTCGTGACTGAAACAAACTCACATTAAAGAAGAGGGAGAGAGAAAGAGAATCAAGTCACAGAAATGAAAAAGAAAACTTTCATGCTTTATAAAGCCCGCATTCATGCATACAATACAGGACATGCAAACTCTAATCAAATCATGTATATATCTTCTTAAAGTATGTCATTTCAGTGGGTAGTGGTAATACAAGTTTTTGTTGTGTTTGGTAAGGAAAGAAACTGCAGCACAGTCAACAGATGCACATAATGCGCCATATTCACAGACACAGCCTTAGGAGTGTCTTTGGAGAAACGAATAACAAAATGGAAAAGGTCAACTTATTTTTCCTTTTGTGCAGAATTTTAAAATCATTTATGATATTAGCCGTATAAGTAGATACGTAGGTAGCATAGTCATTTGTCGTTTTAGTAGGGAAACGCGGTGGCATGTATTTTTTATGTATTCATGACAAGCTTCACTCTTTTATAGCAATATTAAAAATTGCCTTTTTATATGTATTAGTTCAGGTGGCGTTAATGGTCCTTTGAAGCGATTTATTTGCTGCCAAATAAATAGAAAATCGCGACTCATTCTGTCGTAAACCGCTCAATCATTTGCTGCTATATTTAGGTATTTCTAGAAAATAAATCTCAATATACATGTTATTTATTTGGAAAGAAATTGTTTCTGAATTTTTCATTCATCATTGTATAATACAGGATTTTTTTCAAAAGAAAGGACAATTCAGAAATACATTTCCTTTCGTTGAAATGTAATTTTGAAAAGAAAATTAATGTGCCCCAGAATAATTTAGGCATTCTTCTGGATATAACCTTTAAGGACCTTTCTGTACAAAGCTAGGGTTGTTTATATTTCAACTTTTGACCATTACGAAAATTACTTAATACCATTGAATGAAACTCTAAGAAAACTGGAAAGGACTTGGAGAAGTATACAATTACAAATCACAAATATCGCATCGGATGTCACGTCACTACATGACAGCACTAAAATGTGAAAGCATTTCAACTACGATTTTGCTTTGCTGTGCTATTGAATAATGTCATTTTAGTTATATTATAGAATACTTGAAAATTGTATCTTCATGCAGTTAATAGTTTTTCATCCCAGACATTTGAAACGTCACATGGATGACAATCCCTAAAGCCTAGGTCATCACTATTACATGTCTCTTGTTTCCGACTTGACTCGACCAGAGACCAATTTTTTTTCACTTGCATGGTGCTTCACATGAACGCTTTTTTGTCAACTTTTGTGGCATTCACTTTCCGCCGACCAAGCTGACATTATGAAATATCCCAGGAAGTTATATTCATTTCTGTTAAGCAAATATAAGGACATACGTATCATTTGACTTGAAGGCCTGCAATTTCCTTTCGCGACTCATATAATTTTTACTGCTTTCACCCTGTTATAATGGGGACTCTTTCTGCGATTTTTTTGCCAGCAAATTTCAGTTGGCAAATGAAAGATGAATCTATTTTTGTTTGAGAATTATGTTGACGATGATGATGACAGAGCTGCGTAACGAATATATTGTTCCCAAACCAAACAGACCGAGAACCAAGAGCAATCTTGAGAAAGTGTATCTATGAATCATGATGTCAGAATTTCCTTTTACAACAAAAAAACCATAATGGGTAGCATACAAGTACATGGACGTATGAATATATATCTGCACCCTCTTCCAGCATCGCTCAAGTATAAATCGATCTTCGTGCAGTAGATCTTCTCAATGAAACAAGACATGCTCGCCGATTTGACCTAAATAAACGAAACGTCAAACAGTCTCTTCTAATATTACAAATGAGTTGTGTCAACAACTTTAACTAGGCAAGTCTTTCGCAGCTTGAGTGTGTGTGCGAGGATTCATACCTCAACAGCCCGATTTTTCGCTTTTACTTCTTTTTATTTGCCCGATTTCTATTCCCGTCTCAGGATGCCTACGGATGAAAGTGCCTTGGGTAATACCATAGCGTCTTCAGAAGACAGTGCTTGTCATTCTTTCCCATATGCTTACAATGCACTGCCACGTTTATGTACATAAAATGTCTCGTCTCCCACAATCATAATGGCATCTTTGAGCCTCCTAATATTATACTGATTCCAAGTATTTCTTTTGTCTAATTCCAAAGACTACTGTCGACAAGTTATCATGCAGCCTTAAGTATATCAGGGTTCATGGGAGATACCAAGATTGTAAACGAGTCAGCGATTTGTTCTCTCTTCACGAAAGATGAGATCCCTACAAAAATAAGTGGGCATACAAGCTGATTTTTTGGGCAAACTACCAAAATCACATTTATACTGTAAAGCATTATATTTCTTTCAAACTTTTGCTTTTATTGCATACTATCTTTTGTTTTCTATCGACATGGAAAAGCCTCTCCGTATTTCATGGGGTGCGGTGTACAGATCTAGAGCAGTTAAGGTGCAACAAAAATGCCTTTATGCTAAAAAAATTGTGTTACTTAAATTGCTTGGTTAGATAATTTTTTGAACGAGTTCGCATACATGTTTACCTCGTAATGAATAAACCTTCATCTGAAAGAATGTTAGTGTTTAATAAGTAATATATTCAAATGAATGGGATAATTTAACGTAGTAGCTGCCAATTATCCACTAATTATTTCAAATGCAAACCCCTCATAAACAACCCATTATCAGCAACAGATAATCATCATTATTTCTGCGACTACGATAGACATAATGCTCGAGGAAATTTTATTATGAGACAAAGCACGAAAAAGCTTTAAAGGGAGCGGAGATTACTGTCACCTCCTAATGGCAAGCATCACGCACACTACGCTGACAACTGGCAATTCACTCTCTACCGTCCTTTCAATTCTTTCTACGACTACACACAAACATACCATAAATAAAAGTGTTTCACGATAAAACTTTCATAGTACAAATTTCTACTCCCAAAGGTAAATAGTGGCGCGGCATATATTGCTCATAAATTTAACACTACACTGACTACACTGCACGCAGCAAAGAGGAAAAAATGAATTAGAATAAGTAATAAAAATATCCACAAAATATCGTCCACTGCCACATAACATGGATGGAGACTAATGTTTTGACAGGGACACGCTTATTCCAAAGTATAGTAGCAGTAAAGTCCCAAATGGTCATTCAAAACGGAATGCTTACTTTTACACAGGAAAAGGGTTAGTTGGCGGTAGCACCCACCCTTCCTTCGCATATGTCTGACCGATTATTTTTATGATATCCGTTTTATCACATTTAAACACGCGGTTAATGCACACACAAATAGTGAACATTCCATATATTCAGCCCACTTGCTGTTGTTGGGAGAAAGACACAGACTTGACGTGTGGTCCATTTCTGACTGGTTCTTAGTTTTCTTTTTACTATATATGTGAAGACGTTTTTTACCTCCCACAAAAAGTATCAATTTGAATTTAATGGGTTTTGTTATTATACTATAATGTAGTTATGTATTAGTGCATTCCTTTAAGTAGCATTTCATGAAGCTAGAAACGCAAAGGGTTTCCTAAAAACATTCGCATAGAATAAGCTTAGCCTTCTGTGGAATATGTCCATTCAAAAATTCTAAAATGCCCATTTAGTGTACCTCCAACACTAAAATAGGATGTTTGAAACGAAAAAAATCAAAAGAGGAAACTAAGAAAAATGTTACAACTGTACTGGGGAAACTTATCATTTGCGTTAGATGAGAGCATTTTGTTCCAGCTCCAGAGTAAAAATAGATACATAACGATTTTTCGTTTGCACTACTAAAGTACGATCATCATGAGGAGGCCCAGCAACGCATTGTGGAAAAAGTAAAGTGCTCGCTAGGTTATAAATACGTATCGCACACTTTCTCTTTTTCCGGAATCACAAAGGACTTTTCCAGCTCCCCAAAGTAATATTCTTCCGCTTTAACCGACGAAAAAATTCTAACGAATAATGCTTAGACATGTTATTTTTATAGAGAAACGTTTAACGGGAAAGGTGGGAGGGCTATGTCGATGGCAGCAGCAGCAGCAGTAATGTTTCTCGCATTTCTCTATATTTTAGTATGGTTTGGATGAATCCCTTTTTGTGGCTTTTCCTAAATACAAGCATTTAATCTTCTACATTGCTCATGTTGTACCCGCGTGCTTCGTGTGGTGTGAGAAATGTAGATGGTGGAGAGTTGCTATAGCAAAACCTTATAAAATGGTTACACTCCCATCCTTCGAGAGTAAGTGATATTGCTGTAGAAGCAGTTTTACTGTGATGAGTTATGACTTTCGTTCACATTGTGCGATGAGTGCATGTTATACTGTTGCTGAGAGGACGCACTTGAAGGGGAAAGCCGAAAGGAGAATGAGCGAGCGACAGGCAAACCTTTCTCTCGTGGCTTAATGCACTGCTGGTGTAACTGATGCCATAAAAACCGATGCATACAGAGAGACGGTGTCTCCCCTGTCATTTAATTTCCTGAAAAGCCTAGTCACATCTTGAAAATGGCTGATATTTAAGAGATTAGCTTCTGAAACGGCTTACAGGCACACTAAGAATTATATCAGGTAAAATGAAAGTTTCCGTAGATTCTTTCATCGGGAAATTTAATCAAAGCCACACGACCAGTTCTTTAATATTAGATATATGAGAAACCTATATAGTCTACCCAACGAAAAGGATTCAAGAGCTTTTGATTAAATAATTTTAATTTATACTTCATCGCATCGACCCGCTCCGCCACGCCACTACTCTAAAATAAATCGCATCTTTGCCTCTCGTGCCCTTCTTTTAATGCTTCAAACACGAATATTATTGTAAGCTTCTTCAGAGTTTTTCAATCAGCTAAAATTTTCTTCAAGTTTATTTACCGTACAAATAATAAATATAAAGCCAACTAGGTGTATACATTTCTGCACTTAAAGCCTGCAACAATCCGTTTATTTATTTTGCTTTGTTTAGATATGGTGAATTTCATGAAGTCTGTCTGTGTAACGATTGGCACACAAAGCCACAAGGTATTCTAACAGGGTATGTGATACATGGGTAGGTATTTCATCCCGAAAACAAATGAATGTGTAGTTTGTAGGTCAATTGTGTAACAAGGAATTGTAAAAGAGGGGTTTCATGCAAATTTACAAATACATGTGTGTGCCTCGTTGAAACTAATGAAAAGCAAAGGAATTCCTGAGGGGAATAACGAATATTATTTTGCAGCTCGGACATGTACTAAATATGTTATATAATCGGATTCTCCTATTCTGGGAGCGTAGGCTTATGTTGTTAAAATGTTTAGTCTGCATTGTGATTTGCAATGCGGGTGTAAGTGAAAATCAAAATGAACTCTCTAGTGTTTATTTACTGTTGTCTGTGCTATATTAAAAAGGAATGGAGAACAGACGAAAGAAATATGCATTTATATCAAAATGAAATAGTTAAAATAAAAGTATGTATGTATTGTAAAATACGAAATACGATACATGATCAGAATAATACAAATACAAACTCGGCATTATTAACTAAAATTTATGTAATATATGGCAAGCATTTAACGAGCTATATTACACTCACGGAATTTCCCCTTATCATTTTTGTCAGGGAAAATTCAGCCAGCAAAATTTGCTCTTAAGATCTCCGAGATTTCCCAGAAAACTCTCCTAATTTTTTGTTTTCTTGGAAATTTCAGTGATCTTAAGAGCAAATGACCGAATTTTCCCTTACAAAATCTGGTTTTCCCGGCAAACAAAATTATAATAAGCAAAAATGCTGGAACCCAAAAATATTTGTCCATATGTCTGCATGTCTAACAGCTTTGAAAAAACTGGGGAGTAAAATGAGACATCATGCAAAACACAACTGTTGTTGTGCTGTTTACTAAAATGAAGAAATGAAAGCCTCGTTGAGGAAACTTTCACTTGGTCAGATCTGGAATATAGTTAATTGAAATCATATAATGGATGAATGGAGTACACTTTGCCTTGCCTCAAATTTAGAATTTTAGTAACAAACCAATTCTGTATGTTTGTGTGGAACTTGTTATATTATAATTCATCATCAGGGAGAGATGGGTATTATTGGGAAGGAAAGTGGAGTACGAAAGAGGGAAAAACCTCAAACTCTTCAGGCTTTTGTAGGGAAAAAAGTTTGCTGTTTACTAACAGTATCAACATTACATTGTCACATGGGTTGGGGACTCGTAGTCGCCCCTGTATACAAAGACAATGGAAAGGACAACCGGACGCAAAAGCATTTATCATTCCCTGTGCCGAGAGCGGATGGAATTCCCATTATTACCAGTAAAGTCCTTTCATCCACCGACTAACCACCACCTACTTGCGTAATATTTATGTAGGCTGGAGCTCAAACTACGTGTTTATGCATTATCTTACCTCATCTCTTACGTATCAGTAAGCACCAGTGCAGTGGTACAAAGTTAAAGTATAAGCATCAGTATTATCTACAATCATACTTTTTAGCAAATTAGTTCATTCGGCTACATTTCCACTACCAGAAAGTATCATCATTTTCTGGGGTCTCCTTCCAATGATTTGTGCTCAAGTGCTCATTTCAAAAGACCACGGCCACACCACTTTCTCTTTTTCATCCGCTCCTCTTCTGACCTTATCCTGGTGCTTGTGAGAGTAAAAGTAATAAATATACACACAGTCGACAACACATGAGAATATTTTAAGTTTTATGCGACTACGATATTTTCTCATGTATTTTATTAAGGTATTACTTCAACAAATACATATATGGGACATTATGCCTGGTGGTCTCTGGTTAAAGCCTCTGGCAAAGTTTTCCACTGAATTTATTCTTATCAGAAAACATTGCTCAGAAAGCATTGTGGAGGGTTTATATTAAGCACTAGCTACAACGGTTTGAATGCAACAAATTCAAGGAAATCGTGAAGCTATACGTGTTTCTTTTTTATACCAATTATGCGATGAAAACGGAAAGGTTAAAGAAGAGGAAAGGCATCACGTTTTAATGTTATGTTGTTTACTTTTCCTTTACCAGAATAAAAACACAGGAAGGAAGAGGCTTATCAGAGAATTTAGACACTTTCAAAAAGCAACCAACAATATTAGCCAAGTGTTCTTATACCCTAAATGAAACGCTCTTCTAGCTATTGTCCTTACTCCATATCACCATAATTGTCATCGGGAGTAGCAAGAACAGCATCACAAAAGAGAATACTCCTCCAAGTGCCATAATATATCCGAATTCGGGTAAACATTTTGGCTACAGTTCCAAAAAGATAATAAACATGCTTATCAGGTAGTATATCGCGCATGAACTACAAGTGCGCATTACATCTACTATGATGTAAACATTAAACGGCATTCGCAAAACGTGAGTTTTCTTCAATCTTCATAATGCGTATTGCCATTGCCGCTTTTATGCACGGTATAAATGGCAAATTAATAGAAAACTTGTACATGTGCCATTGTCATTGTATAGTCTATAATATATAAATACAACCAAAGTTAGGCTACCAAGAGATCATTTTCTATTTTCCTGTGGCAAAATTCTTCGAAGAAGCAGTAGTAGTTTGCCTTGATGACGGTAGTTTTCTCCTATTCCCTTCTTCTCGTTGTAGTTGTTAGTGAAATAAGAAAAGTATACTTTGTTGCTCGCGCACACAACTTTTTAGCCTATAAGATCTGTCCCAAAGTCTAATCTAAACTAAGATTTATTTATCTCTGAAAGAAAGAAGGAGAATCTCAATATATTATAATGTTAAGTTTAGTCTTTTTCTTTGCTCCGTTGAGTTCAGCTTCTTTAGCCCCGTTGTTCTTAAATAGTTTATGCGTGTTCTCTTGAACAAGAGATAGATACTCTTAGCTAGAATAACAGCTATATCAAAAGCAGTCACAAGGTTCTAAGCAAAGAATGCCGTGCCAATTTAGAAGGTATATACCCATTTACTTTCTCTTGGCTCAAACAAACTTGCTTGCTCTTTCGTAACGTGTTTAACAACAAGAAGGACAAGTGTTGTGAGCAACATCTGAAATGAATAGAATATTACGCTATACCGTTGGTATACAAATCACAATTGAGTTGAGTTGTATGCTGTGCATATAATATAATCCCAGTAGAACACAGTCGCCGTAGTTGTATCACACAGCCATTTGGATCCTTTTAGCTGTACAATGCAGACCCAACTCATAAAGATATGTCTGCAAGTAATACTGGGCTGGGATATAGTAAATTAGAGACCCTTTATAGACGTGCCTTCTTACTTTTCGTGTAAACGCAGATGTGAAATAATAAGCATTTGATTTTGTAAACTGTGCACAAAAAACAAACGAGTAATGAATCGGCGACAGGAGTGAAAATTTCTTGTAAGAAGGCAACAGAAAGGAAAATCATTGCAGCCCTCTGCAAATTAGAAGTGTTTTTAGCTCCTTTTGGTTAAATGCTGGAAAGTATTATCATGCTAAAAACGTTAAAATCGCAAAATATTTTGTACTTTGCTAGGATAGTGCAAACAAAATATTATACCAACGAAACCTAAACTTTATCATCTTTAACTTTCCATCCTTTACAGATATGTACTTTGCTCCAATACTCAAGGATTGTAAACTTTATTCCGTTAGATATTTCACACAATTACTATTATTCTCAAACATTAAGGTCAAAATTGAGTGAGTCCAAAAGCCTTTTGAAACTCGTACTTAATTTAAAATGACGTCAAAATTGAATCAAAGCTTTTCCCTTGGGGTTAAAGTTCTTTATCATGCATGAGGGTTTAAAGACACACCAGAAACAAGGAATTTCGCTGGAGGCAAGAAAGGTATTAACATGTTATATTTACAACTTCCATACACCAATTTCCAGAAGCCTCATCAAAGACGGCAGCACTAGACTACTAGGTATTACATCGCTTGCGGTAACGCAAGTCCTTCTATGGTTTCCGCTTTAACCTTATTGTTGGTCATTCGTCACCCTTCCAATATACTAAGGTCTCGTTATTGTATTCATTTATATTAAAGGTCTGTAAATATAAATGGCAAATTTTTCTTACTGATTTTCGCACTCCAGTTTTATAGTAGTAGTCGTCACCAAGAAAATATAGCTTGTTTTCCAACGCTTCTATACTAACGCAAGTCAGAATCAGTCTTCAGTCATTCATTCGAGTTGTATTTACAGTAATGTTACCGTTACCACAAGAGAGAGTGAATGAGTTATGGAGCCCTTTTAAAATGACTGTCTTGGGTAAACACATGAAAGGCAAACAAACGATTTCTTCTTGAGTAGGTTGGTAGCACAAGCACACCAAGAAATAGCAAAAACCTAATAAATATATGCAACGCAGCAGAGAAAATTTATACATTTCCCTTTGACACACACTAGCACAATACCCTGACTCTTTGCAAGCTTTTAAGTTGAAAGCGGGGCAATAGCAAAAGAATTCTCAGCTCTCTATACAAAATAAAAGAGCCATTATTTTACACAAAATACTTTGTTCTATGCTTTACTGAACATACTTAAATAAGTAAATAACTTGTGAAAGGAGCGTACATTATCTATACTTCCGTACAGCACTACACACACATGAGTAAAAGAAAAACTCTAATTTTTCTGCGGAATAATGTGACACAATAATGTGAAATATGTACAAAATAATGGAACAATTTATGGATAATGCATTTTAGGCTTAGATAATGTTATTGCGATTTTTTGGTCATTTTGATTTGATCTTATGTCCCCAAGTCAAACTAACTATTCTAAGAAAAATATTATTCAAAACCACACAGCATAACTATATACAGCAGTCATAAACGGCTTATCACATTCTTAAATTAGGGCTCACATTTGTCATCATCATCATTACTACTATATATATACAACGCACGCTTTCCAGAGCGCCTACTCAAATAAAGCTGACAAAAAATGTATAGAACCCGTAACAATAAATTCAAAAATAAATGAATAATGTGAAATTTTTATGTTCGATTTAGCATAAAGGACATTCTTTCATACCCGACCTAATCATTATTTTTGCTTAGTTATAGAGTCACTGGTTGTTGAGTACCCATTTCTAGAGGTTACTTCGTGTTATTTGTCTTTACATGCAATTTCAAACACGGAAAACCAGTGTGCCACCACTAAAAAGAGTGTCCTCTTGATATGCGCATTTATGGAAAACGTCCATAAAGTAAGTGGTCTTTCGGCGTCGTCAAATCCATTATTTCTCACTCAAAAACTAGGCAAAAATTACAGCAAAACAAACCCATTTTCAAATCTATACCACAGCAATAGAATTGTGTTATACTGGAATCGTTAAAAACTTGCCGTTACTAGTGAAAATCATAAGCGTACGAACAGAATATTTGGATACTCGCATAATATAGTCTTATGTAGAAAATGCACCGCTATATTGCTATTATAAGGTCTGTTGTCCTAGAATAAGTAAGTAAAGTCAAAAGTATGTGTATGCACTACTATATAAACTGCCTGGTCTGGCTTGATGGAGCAAAAACAAAAAAAATGTATAAAAAAGTAAAAGGACATTTATATAGATTCATAAGCTCGGTTCTGTGCGGACAATAAAAACTTTCGGAGAAAGGAAAGCTTCAATCTTTCGTGTCTATTGTACGCGTTGTATAATATGTGTAGCTTTTACTCATTCACTCAGTCACGGACATAGTTTCTGAATGATTTATTACTACTCTCGACTCTCGACGCAGCTCACGTTTTATGTAATAATTATGGACTGCACTCGTTTTAGTCAGTTCGGTGGCTGCACAAGCCATTTCTTTCGCTCACATAAAAACTACCATTTCACCTGTTTTCCCTGGTCCCTTTCTCTCTGTTGCTGTTCCACTACGCTAAAGACTTAAGTCACTCCAAAACACCAATCAGTAGCTACACTAACATTACAAAAGTTCATATAATATATAACACGATAATAATAATCATTAAGACATACATGCTCAAGCAGCTAACATAATTATACGCTATAAGACTAATGCCCCATTTTACAGTAAAGCATTATTTGTTGTGGAAATACTTCTTGTCTCTGCAAACAAAAGAGTGTTAAGAAGCACAAAATAAAAGGCAACAAACCTTGTAAGAGAAAACAAGAACATAGGTACAAGAGAGCACATATATGCCACGGTAAGCATCTCAGGAGAGGGATCAAAATGGAGGCTATAATTTAGGAGTGATAAGGGAATCAAAATATTTCATTCCATACACAAACCAGAGCAAAATTATTGTAATATAGTAACAATTGAAAACATTTTGTCTTTTTAAAGTTTCATTAAAGTATCCTTAACTACATAATTTTTTGCAACATAGTTTCATTATTTATTTCAAGCTTATTACACACTTAAGTAGGCTTAAGCATCTGGTCAAGAGCTCAGATTATTTTTGTGGCTTTAGAAATTAAACTGCTGTACTTCCAACTAAAGACTAGCCACAAGTATATACCTAAGTGTGCTAGTGATGATTTCTTGCAATTTCTTATGCTTGTTAAAATATTCAACACCACGGTTATTCCCAAATCCAATATCATAGTATGTGAGGTTTCCTATAATATGTGTGTGTAGTCATACATAAATATTTGGCTTATAGCTGGTTGACCGTCAATAACCTAGCTATATTGCCCTTTTCATTTTCCTGGCAGTTTAACTTGGAAAACAATCCAAATGTATACAATAATACCCTCGTGTATCAATGTTTTATATGCGTTATTATAAGCTAAGTGTAACAAAGCAATGAGGATAATGTGATATATTGTAACTAGTACGCCTTATATTGACATTTTCACAAGATCGAAAACGCGTTTGTCGTTCCTCCGCACTAAGCAAACATGCCTAAAAAAATAAACACATATACACTTTTGTTATATACGTACACATACACGGTGCCTATATACCTTAGTGCTTCGTATGCGGAATGAACTGTATCTTTGCAGAAAATCGGCTCTTGTCTTAAAAGGGCATTCATTGACATTTTCATTTTCTTTCAAGAACCTGAAACGCCTACTAAAGACGTTTCTACTTTGAATGCAAAGACGTCTCTTGTGTCGTGTTACAAACCAAACTATCGTACAAATATGAAGTTCTGTTCTGAAAAGAAAAAGTTAATGTTTCACTGATTTGCTTGCACTAGAGATATGCCTGGTCTCTTTACACAATTTTTAAAATCAGGAATAAAATCTAACAAGTATGCTTAATGTTCAACTATCAAACTGGACTAACTTGTCTATATATACAAAATATACACAAAAAATAAGTGTTTGTTTATTTGCAACTTACATTTTTTGCTGTATGCAACTTTAATATATAAAACTTTAGAATATGTACATACAAGTTATATAAACATTTATAAACATTGATTACATTTTATTTGTGCTACGCTGAATCACTAGCAACTTAATAAGTTGCTCCTTTGCATTATCAATTATATTTTGTGTTTCGAGGGCAGAAAACTGGCGAAAAATTCCAAGAATTATTCTATGCAGTAAATTATTTACGAGTTTAATCAGATCACAACTTCTATATGCTTAATTGTGCATTCATAAATATTTCCATTTTTATTGCTTTCACATACAAAAGCAAGAATTCTAGAAAACAACTGGGAAATTTTGCCAGTAAAGTTGCTAAATGTCAGTCAAGATGAAGTCAGATACTCTTGGTACAACATAGAATTAAGACGTATTTTTCACAACAAATTTCACAACAAACTCTTTTGAAACGTATTCTCAAAAGAGGAGGGACAAAGTAACTTTTGTTGGTTGTGTTTTATGCATGCAACATAGTTGATTTTTATGAGAAATCACAAGCGTGATACATTTGCTTGTAAAACTATATGTTTTGTTTCAGCTTCTTTGTATCCTAACTCTAAAACGGCGTAGTATGCTTAAGGATATAAAACACTGCAATGGTATGGTTTCAAAAGTTTTATGCACACAAACCAAATGTTTAAAATATAAACATGTAATGCAAAAATTCATGCAAATTTCAAACAAATTCATTTTATGCTCTGGTTGGCACACATACTATAGTAGTGCAAGAAACTAAAACTCTACACAAGTAGAAACTGCCCATTCATGGCAATCTTCCATTCATAGTTAGCATAATTGTTTCATTTGTCCTTCAAATTCTGAAAGCAGTGACTTATGCATAACTATGAAGCTAGTTTGTTGTCGAAAAAGTAGGCTACTTTGCAAAACGTCGAAGTGAAAACTACTGATTTCGTTTTTGTTTGAGATGACACAAGCAAGGTAACAATACTCTGTGCTTTCCCGTCATCTACCCTTCGTTGTAAAAAAAACTTTTATAAAAACATATTATGCGTCGGAATAGAAGGAAGGCTGTGCACAAAAAGATATTACACACAAACGAATGAATTAAAGAATCCTAACAAATATAACTTCTTTGTATTTCCAGCAAGAAAATGAAAATTAGCACAAGGGAAATATCTAAAGTAGAGATCCACTTTAATTTTCTTGCTTATTCAGAGCTCCGAGATAACGCCATTTGCTTTACTAATAAGTAGAATGAAAATGCTAGGTTTTTTCTCATATTGCCCAGAGAGCACTTGAGAGGTGGGCTTAACTAAATGTCGCATCATGAAAAATTACCTCCTATGTATTTGGTACGAAACCCTTTGTATCCTCTGCAGCAAAAATGTACAGAATGTGAATAATCACATATTATGTGTTTAGTGTGCACTCAATTTTTTACTGCCTTTTAGCATTAATGCCAAGTACCAACCCAGTGTCAGGGATTCCATGATCTACTTTTATAAATTACAAAGCTTAAATTATATATTGATAATGCTAATACTGCTACATTTTCTTCATTTTTGTAGTTTGCTGGACTTGAGATAATCCTCGTATCCACATGTTCAATGTTTTGCTTTCTAATGAGTACTCAATATGAATGACTTTTATAAGACTCTATGTTGTCGATCCAGTAAAATTTTAAATGGGTTGTTTTCTTGCTTATTGCAGCCAGTTGTGTGACATCAAAAATGAAAACGAAATTCATGTGTTCGTCGCAACACTAGACATACAAGTAACTAGAAAATTTGCAGAGCTGAGTAGGCTGTAATTCTAGCAAAAACAAGGTAAGGTACAAGAAGTGAAAATTAAGAGCAGATTAAATATAAAAGCACGTACATTGGCGGAGAGTATACTAAAACACAATAATCTTAACAATAAATGGAATTTTATAAAACTGTACTCTACCCCAGACCCTCTATGTGTCTTTGGAAAACAGTACAAACTTGGAACCTGAGACTATAACACATGTCCAACATAGTCTTGTCTTAAGTATAGCATATATGCATATACACTTTAAAAAATTTGTTGCATTTCCAGGAGGATTTCATTCAAGAATTTTCGTACATTTTTGGTTTAAATGAGCAATAAAATTATGCATCCTTAGATGAGATTGCGTAATATTTCCGAGACATTTTGCATAAGGAGGTTTCATGCTTTCATAATAACAAGTTGCGTACTTAGGTATGTGTTTCCGGTTCTATTTCAAGCACACAGGTTCTATTTCTTGAACTTTTTTATAAATCATTTTGTACGTACAAATGAGGTATAAACTCATTCAAAAAGTGATCATTGATGAATGCTAAAGATCCACCCACACATACGCAGTCTTTAAATGAAATGAAATGAAACTACTTCAAATTTATATATTATATGTTTCATAACAAAAATTAAATGTCTACAATAGTTTAAAGTAAAAGCAGAATTGAAATTTTTTATAAGTTTATTTCATTTACAATGTGGCTTTTTTCCAAGGAATTCTATTCCCAAACTTATTCATATTATTCCCAAGTAGGTTAAAAATTCTTTTAAAAATGTGTATTATAAACGCAATATACCTAATTCCGAATGGTAGTGTTTGATAATGATATCTTATATTAAGTTATGTGGAAGCTAACCCCATTTGAAGCATTTGAGCTTATAAAGTACCTTTAAATTTCGTTTTAGAACTAAAATACTGGCAATTTTTAAGCCAAAAAGTATTACATATCCTACTGAAATAAGTGCGTTCCACGAAACGATTTCCAACGCAAATTGATTTCAAGAAAAAAATTTGAGAAAAAGCCAGCCATTGCAATTTATGAAAGAAGCATGACTATATTTTCCATAAAAAGATCCGCTATCCACAATTTTTGCTAACAGTCTGAGTAACTACACTTTGGCTTTACGTTGTTACCCTAATTTTCAAATTGTTAACCACCTTTTCAAAGAACTAGAATGAATGGGGAAAAGCGATTCTAGAAGATATTTACTCGTGAAAATCGCTTACATGTGCATACACTATATCATATAGCTTTCTTTTGTTTACAGTATAGATATACATTTAGATTCTTTGTAGTAATATGTGGGCTCATGCACGTACTCATTTTAATGTCCATGTAATTTAAGTTAGTTTACATTAGGCGCATTTTCTTATCGTTCGTTCCTTCAGGCGGAAATGCTGCTTTCGTACGTTTTCTTGGAATTAGACTTGCTAGTCCCGTTTTCATAAAACTGTACGTTCATCTTCCTTGT
The DNA here is from genome assembly GCA_029691765.1 of Entomobrya proxima. Taxonomy (NCBI): domain Eukaryota; kingdom Metazoa; phylum Arthropoda; class Collembola; order Entomobryomorpha; family Entomobryidae; genus Entomobrya; species Entomobrya proxima. The sequence goes on from CM056170.1 coordinate 3,761,251, forward strand.
ACGTATTATCAGAACTAACACAGGCAATAATAATCAGCACGTATGACTTTCATTTTGCTACATTTCTTACAACACATAGGTTTTGGTTACAAAGATATCTTGGCTGAAAATGTTTTTTACAAACTTTCTTTTGTAGTAATAATACCCCTTTTCTTATATGCATTTTTTATTGAGGGGAAAGGGAACTTTGGAAAATTGAAACCTTTAAATAACTCACTTTTTCAATGCACTTACAGTAGTAAAAAGGCCATCTCAACATTTTTCTAGTTTTAAAGTGTATTTCATCTAGAAGGCATAAAGAAATTTCTTATCCTGTTTTGAAAAGCAGGAAAACTATGTACAAGTTTTCTTTAAAAAGAAGGAGGATATCTAGGGAGTGTAAGAAAGCATGGCAAACATCAAATCTCAAAAGAGACCACAAAAAATATTTTTTGGCAGTATTCATTCCTCGCCGTGGTTAAAAAGTAACATAACAAAACGCTGTAAGCAATAAAATGGCACATAGAAATGTCGTTAAAGTCTTTGAAAAGTCCTTTTCCTTTTCTCCGTAAAAATCTACATTAAGCAAAGGACCCTGCTACAATTTCTTGCGCTTGTAGATAGTGCAAGCTCAAGTACACCATGAAAAAGCAAAGAATAATATCAAGGAAGAAGGTACAGTGCGTGAATAGCACATATTATAGTTGATAGTCAAATTATTAGTTTTCCAAAAAAGGAACAATGCTAGTCGCTCCTATTACTACTGCATTTATTATTGTCATTATTATTATGTAATACAAAAGGTTCTTATATCCTTTGAACCAAACATAAAGACTGCACATAATAATTTCCAACAAGTCATGACTTGTCGTCTTCCACGTCAAGTCAGTACCACTGCTGTTGGCAGTCAAAATGAAACCTAGAAAGCTGTACAAAAACTCCACTGTCACTCTTTTATACATTTGAAAAGGTATTCTAATTCTGAATAAACCCTACAATAAAAATAAAAGATTTTCCCTTTTAGAGTGTAAAGTTCAAAGCACAAAAAGGTTTAGTTATATTATACGAATTGTAAATACTCCCACAGGAGGGAGTATCATATTATTTTTCAAATGCCATGCATAATATATCGCATAATGTGTGTTTTGTGTATATATGCACTATATGTATACACTCTACTACTACACGCGCACACCATTAATAAAACAATGCCTGTCATCGTCATCGTTTTCATGTTTCTATTATTACGATTCCTGCTACAATTGCATTAACGTCACTTTCACTTTATACTACACGGATGAAACCATTTTTGCATATGTTCAGCATTTAATATACCTGCAGCCAGACAAATCAAGCAAACATGTACGTATAATAGTGTACGTTTTTGCGTGTATGTCTTTGTTACTTCATGAAAACATTTTTGCTACAGACATGGTAAAGATAGATATACTAAAACACACACACAAGTATAAAGAAAAAAACGAATATTTAATGTGGTATTTATGGGTAAAGTACCCTAGCGTTTGCAAACTGCGACACTACCAGCTTCTTGAACTTCTTATGTGCGTACATAGGAATGCTTTTTGGTAATGGTTTGAAGAAGCGCATAGAAGGAGAAAGCACTTTGCATCTACTGTTTTTGTGCCCGACTTGCGAATACGTTTACGCTTCTCGTTGCTGAATGAATAAAAGTTTTCATGTTAGGTATTTTGCGACACAGTTATTTGAAAGTAGAGGAATGGTTCTCTAGAAAACAGGACGTATACAAGCAAAATGTAAGACATATCTATCCATCTATCTATCTATCTTTGTTGCCGCATTCATATCTGACGGGATGGATAAAGGATACCTCGTTTCTTTTGTACATATAAATGGAATACAATTGTTGGACCATACATATTTCTAATAAAAGTTGCAAGGTATTCGCGTATAATATGCCTTCTAACCATCCAACTATAAAAATAGTAAAAATAATCAAGTATATGTATACTTGTCCCTTTTTCTTTTTTGCATGTCGCCTCGTCTTACTCTCCGTTCCAGAGAGAAAATGGAGAGCCAAAGCCAGAAGTCATTCTTCATTTCCCCTCTTTGTGGAACATAAAGAACATTATATTCAACATTTTGTGACATTTGGGAAAGATTTGAATGCGATTTTGCAGGAAAAATAGCCATGTCGTTATTAAGATAGTGAAACTCTCCAAGGAATCCTTTCTCCCTATTTTCGAGAAGAAGTGTATGATACATTTCGTATGGCGCTCACATAGTATCTTTTTCCCTACTTTTAGGAAAAGTACGCGGAGAGAAGTGGAAAAGAAGAAAAATCCTAATAACAACATTTTTAACTTTTTATGCATTGTTGAGTCGCGAGAGGAGGACGGAAGACTTCATATCAGACAGTGGAAAATGAAAAAGGAATCTTCATACTAGATACCCAAGATATTTAAGTCTTCAGCTTGCAGGAATGTTAGCAGGCATGTCTGATTTGACTAGCATATATGAGAACATTAGATGTATAAATGCGTCTATGATAAAATACAGAAATCATTTTTACACAGAGGGAATACATATAAAGCTAAATACCCACCTACTCAAAAATCATGCATCTCTACATTGTCCATGCAAATAGAACTGGATACACGTATACGCACTCAATACTATTCTTCCACTCTTTTTTCTATTCATGTCTTCTTTTTTCTCAACTTTTTATTCGTTTCCTTATAGTTTTACTTCTGGAGAAAAGACGCTATTTCCTTTTCTCATTCTCAAAATAGTATTACAAGCCAAATCTGTCTTAAGTAGTAAAGTGAGAGACGAAAGGAGAGTGGATTTTTTTTCTTACTGGGTTGCTATTGCAAGTTGATATGTTACATACCTATTGTGTGCGAATAAGTCGAAAAGCATATATATGTTTTAGCAATAGAAGAAAAAGTAGGACTTGGTCCTTTTAAACAAAAAATAAATGTTCTGCAACTTTCATCCTCAGTATTTTTTACTAAAAAGGCTTCCCTCCCGTTCATTGCTTTTCCTGCAACTCTCTGGTTTTGATGCCTTTGCTTTCGGATGCTGATGCTGCCTGTGCAAAAAAGTTGTGTACCAGAGGAGCAATCTCATCACTCTCACTCCCTTCATCCTTTGTAACGTCCTCCCCTTATTTCTCTGGTTTTCTTTTTTTTGCCTTTTCAACTTCCTTCATCATTGGACAATGTAAAGTTGCCTCCGTGTTATGCTTTCCCTGTGATCTCAATGCGCAAATTACAAAGACACATCATCCTCCCTAAAAGTATTAAAATGTGCATACCATATAGATATGTCTTTTAGGGAGTATGAATGAGAAAGCACAAAGCTAAAGCCTCCGAGTAAATTTATACTTTTCACAAAAAGTGGCATCTCAAGTCATTATCTAACTTTATGAATACATCCCGCGGCAGAGATAACTTTATCGCTTTATGCATTTCTTAAAGACCCGATTCAAATTTCGTGATTTTTAAGGATTTTTCGTGTGCCAAAAGTAACCTTACGATGACTAGAAAGGGTATAAGGGAAAAGGGCAAATATGTAAATCCGTTAGTTGAATGCATTGGTTAGAAACTCTTTTTGGTGTGATTATTGTAGTTTTTCATCTTTTTTTGAGTTGAGTAGGCGACCTATTGCAAAGGGAACGTTTTTGCAAATACGGAAATTGGAAGCTTTGCAGAAAGAAACATATATACAATGTACATATCCAGAGCTCGTTGTACATTTTTGCTCCATTTTGTAATAAATGTCTTTAGGGCTCTCTTTTGTATCACCAAAAGGACCTCTTAACAAGAATGTAGTATATTAGTACACAAAAAACAACACAACAGAAAGACAGAATGAGATACAAACCTGCCTACATGATTTTAGATGAGAAAAAATGAAGGAATCCATGGTGATCATATTACATAATACACATACGCATAATAGAAAAGCAAATGTCGGAAGAAGGGTAACGAAAATAGTAACAAAAAAAGTCCAAAGACAGTATTTCGTAGAGGTAGTAAAGTCACTGAAACCCGTGCCGAGAGACATTTGTATGTACCTATGTATACTACTGGTACAAAGACTAGCGTATATTATTAACACAATGGAGACGATGAGAAAGTGTGTGTTCCATTCCATTAAACATTCAAGACCGAATAAAAGATATTCTGGCTCAAGTGAAGCAGACAAAACCACCATTCCCACGGAACCCAATGGAATCATGTCACTAGTAGTCAGTTCTCTCTTGAATGGTAGCTACAGAGGGAAGGAATAAGAAAGACACGAAAACGACATATAACTCTTCCATTCTACTACTAGCGAAATTTCCTATAGTGAAATGTATAACACGGATAAACGCATAACACAACTTTTATATAATATATTTTGTCACACACATTGCATGAACCTTTTGGAATGAAATCATGGAATGTGTAAAGTTTAAAATGCATGAATGAATGAATACATTGCAAGCAGAAGAACAATCACAGGAGGACATGTTAGGCTATACAAAGTTCCAAGAAAGGCAAACACACGAAGAAAATTGTTCCTTGTGATAAGTGCTTATGTATGCATGAATATGTATACATTCCTATGAATGTACTCGTTTTCTATAAGTACTATTGCCAGTAGTATTGGGAGGCACATATAGTATGAAAAGTGTAGTAAGCCACCCAAGGTCTAACTATCTTCTACTTTGAGAAAGTAAGGATGATACTGTGTTTACAAGTAAGTCTCTTGGTAACTTTAGAAAAATATTTTAGTACTCAAATAAGTACTCTGTGGAAAGTTTGCCAAGTCAAATGGTAACTTCCAAGAATCCTAGGTTTTCGTTCGTTAAGATTTCCGCATAGAAATTTTAGGAATATTCTTTGAACGCTTAAATTCAAAGAACATAGTACAGAATTTAAATATTATAACTTATAGTTTGTAAGGAGGCTACCTTTGTATAATTGTATTATCAAAGCTGTGCATGGTTAGGGGCATAAAAATATACTTATTTGTAAACAGTCTACATCAAACGACCATATATATTTCTTCGGTAGTGTTCTTGTTTCATGAAACAGTAAAACTAATGTTCCCTAAGGGTATTTACAATTAATGTCTTATATATGCTCGTTATCAGTTTATCATCACATTATAGCAAAAGTGAGGCAGTATAACTAGTCAAGCATGGTGAAAGTGGAAACTTGTAAACAAATATAGAAAAACATTGCAAATTATTACACGCTTATAGCTACCCAACCAAGCATTTTCCTGATAATAAAAATACAGGTAATGCAGACACATAATACAATACAGTAATTCAAATGTTTCGACACACAATATACTAGTTTTGGCTTAACACGTGTATTAAGCAATGAAAAGATATCCAAATGAATGAACAGTAAACAAATTACATTTGTACTTGGATTTGGTGTGTGTCACTTTCGATTTGCATGATTAGCCATCTAAGCATCTCTTCCTGTCGCAAAAATGTTTAGCAAAATATGATAGCAATTTTGTCTCAATTTTGGTACGTTTGGTTAAGAACGCTTGAATAAATATGACCAAGTGAATTTGATCATATATATAACATATCAGTTCAGGGGATGAAGATTACCATTATAAGAATAAAAAAGAAAGTGCAAAACCGAACCATATGCCAAAGGAAAGTGCAAATTTTATGTTTATACCAACTCATAATCTTTTAGCTTTTTCATTATATGGTTTTAGGATTTTCACGTGGGCGATTTTGAATTTGAATGATGCTTTTCGTATTGTAGCTTGTGAAAAAATAAGATAAGCAAGTCGAAGCATAATATAGTTTTCCGTAGTTTATAAAGAAAGGAAGAGTGACAAAAGAAAGACGAAAAGATACGATAATGTGAGCATTCTATTATATTGATTCCTTGCGATATACTTCTACCACCTACATTTATTCAGTTTAAGTGCTAAAAATACTGCTTTCCTGTATCGCGGCAATATTTTTTGTTATTAAATATGTATATGGATTATATATTTCCGCGTTCTCTGTCACTACAAATCGGAGCACCGTTTTACGTGATGTTTGTTCCTTAAATACCGTCATCTTCAATCTTTCAGAGAGAAAAAACCTTCAGCTGCCACATATCCTGCACAATATCTTTTGCTGATAGTCAGCGAGGCGTAAACGAATTTCTGGGAGAGCAAATCGTAGCATGTCTCTTTAGGTTAGAAAACCTGGTTCCCCATGTCCCCCGTGACTGTTCTTGTATTTATGCTTTCGCCATACATTTCCTAATATATATAAGAACAAGGGATGCGGTGAAACAGTATGTTAAAAATATAAAACATGTATACTAACAACCAAGCCATAGTCGTAGTAGGTCACAGTGTCGGATTGGGGCATTGAATTTTCTCGCCTGACATGGCTTTCGATTTCCAATTGTAGAAAAAGAAGATGCGGATATACCACACAAAAGATATATAAATAACGATAAGTAAATAATCATGCAGCTGTGTGGTTCTACTATATAGGTGTATAAATATTCCCGGGAAGATGAGTGTGCGTATACATAGTAGAAGAGAGTGACATTTTTACATTAACAAATGACAGATATGTTCCCTTAAGAATGCAAAATACATGGTCTTCAGTATATGTGAAAACATAGTTTGAAAAATGGGCCAGTTTTTATCAATAAAAGTCAGATGATCATCTTTTATAGACCTAACTTTCCGTTCAAAGTCGATTTTGATTATCATGTTAATATATTCGATACCTTCTGCGTGTCTCACAAAAAAGCCGGAATCCGATTTATATGGAGCAAATGAAGTTTAACTGAAGTAAGATTTATACCCATTTTTCAAGTCTTCATAACATCGTAATACATTGAGTCATTGCACCAAATATCGATTCGCACAAAAGAGGTATTTATAATACCTCTTTTATTCGCACCCTCCAAAGTCTAATGCGATGGATACGACTAAAATACAGTTTGTGTACTTGTATGTGACCATGATTACAAGCAGTGATTTTAAAAAGATGCATTTGCATAGCGCACCATACTTTTTGAATTTAAAATTATTTTTATATTGGATCAGGCATTAAGGTTCTGTGACATCGGAAACCAAGAGAAAACAGTTTATTCATATATTGTTTCCATCCAAACGTCAGCTAGTCTATTTCTGGCAACTTGTTCATAATCTCTGTTCATAAAATCCAATCTTCCTACCTTTGCTACTTTTGTTTTTAGAGTTTTATTATTTTCTTTCCAAACATTCTTGTTTATAAACTCGGTTTCGTAACAGTGCTGTAGAATACATATTTTTGATGACATACTCCCACCGTGTGCCCAGAGTGACGTACACAATTGAGACAAAGCATGTCTATATGCCTGAATCTGACTGTATTCTCATAAATATTTGCATGAATAGATATGAAGAATTCATATTATTCATGAATCATGAATGTTGTATTGCAGAGCACATAAGGATTTGTACACTGGTTGCAAGAAAAGGGATGTAGTTCAATTTAAAAAGTGGGTTACTTCGGACGAGAGATTGAGAGAGAGAGGGTGGATGTTGGGAGAAATGGGAGGAGGAAAGGAGCTGCTGTATCTGCATTTTTCATTTTGTATCAAATGTATGCGTAAAAATATGAAGGAAGCAGTAATTTATAGACTACATCAAATTGAACAGGCTTGCTCCACTGGGTACTTTATTTGCAGCAGAGAATATGATAGAACAATTCGCTAGGAAAGATGCAAAAATTCTCGAAATACTGCTGTTATTTTTTTTATAAAATATATTTACTGGATGCATTATTATACCTACCATTCTTCATCACAGATCATCTAGCAAGTCTCTTTGAATCCGAAACTATTCAAACATCCCAAATATCCTCGTTTGTGTTTTGTTTAGTTTTCTAGTTAGAAATAGCGGGAGGCTTTGGCATACATTTTTTTACATTTTCTAAATATGTAGCCCATGACATCATGCGGGTATATTACAGAATCCAGTGCAGCTGTACGCGATAGTGAATTTTAATACCAAAAAGTCTTGTTATGTCACAAAGTTCATTCAACAGCAACAACGCAATATAGATAGTTGAAAAAAGTAAAAGTGAAGAGACCAGGGAAAGTGAATAGTAAAAGGAGTGTAGGAGTATAATAATGGCGATGGTAGCAGTAGGAGAAATGGAGTAGAAAGAATAAAAAAATAGAGTGAGCAGGGTAGTAGTAGTAGTAGTACGTTGTGTAGTAGCATAAATGTGATGATATGCGGTGAAATGGTGGCATCATCAGCAGGCAAAGATGTAGTTCAGGAAGTAAAAAAAGCACGTCGGCATGATGTGAAACGTGAAATGACAATATGGCCCATTCGATATTTCTCCGTTCTATATTGCAAGTGTTTCCCCCTTGCTCTGGCACTCTCTTTTGCTTTCTCAGTAGCGAATGTCAGCAATACAGCGGAATGAGCAGCATCCGACTGTTTTCAGTCAGCAGTAGTCAGTTCAAAGCGGTTTACAACAACGCAACAAAAATAATGCACACAAATAAGTTGAATGTGTATACGTATATATGGCACTAGCTGCGCTCCTGCTGATGGTGATTATGATATGAAAGAAGAATAGCGAAAGTATCGTAATAATATTATGATACTTTGCATCCCCCTTTCCCCACTTTTGTGACTTTCATTCATGCCCATAATATATAATAATAATAAAGGTATAACTATACAAAAATATCAAACTGTTTCACGAGCACAAAGTAATATTATCCATGTGGCCCCACTCCTACTTTCACCACTACTGCTTTTTTGCATACATACATTAAAGTATAGTTTGCGCATTATTATGTACGAAATGGATGCATACATGATAATGTCATTGTCCTATTATTATTACATTCCAACAGCATCATGCAGACATAACGTAACCCATCAAAAACGTCTATTTTTTCTTTCAAAATCTAGTCAAAATGTGTGAAGCAATGTAAAAGTATGGTGAAAGTGGCAAAACTATAGAAGGCCATAAGATGTCTCAAAAGAGCTTTGCTATATACAGCTACAGCCCATTCCCGGAAGAATAAGAAATGCGAGATGAGGGAAAGAAAGAGAGCACAATATCTGGGTGATGGTATAGTGACGACGCTGTCTTTGAAGCAAAGACAGAAAGAGCATATACATCGTTAATGCAGCCATTTCATTCTATATCCTACCTCATTTTGCATACTCGGCAGCTATCTTTTTCTTTACAACGGAATAAAATGGGATGATACTTTGTTACTCTTTCTGTTACTACTGCTGTTACTATTGCTTTCACTCGTCCGTTCTTCCTGTACACGTCTTTCATTTCTTTTTCTTTCTCCTGTCTCTCAGGAGAAAATTCGAATATGCATGTTCTTATTCTTGCCATGTTGTGTACACACACTCAAAACACCAAACTACATGCAAACAAATACAAAGTAGGGAAAAGTTTAGAACCCTTTTTATGCAAAAGGACAAGAAAATGTGTTATTTATTTTTGTTTTTAGAGAGTGTTTACTACCCTGCTCTATAAACAGCTCTTGCATGAATTTGTTTGTTGCACAACTATACTAGCAGCAATAATAAATGTAGTTTTCTTCGCCATTATTATTCTATACTGCCTTTCGAAATAACGTTTGAATGTTTATCAAAAAAAACTTATTTGTAAAGTTTACTACTGTTTTCTTGCTCTTTAAAATGAAATAATTATAACTGTTATGCAAACTTGCTATTTATACATAAATATGTCACCAGTGGTATTTGTTGATGTACTCCCAACGGTACGGTAACGTAGTTTCAGTTTTCCTGTTGTGCCAAATGCTGTCACACAGTAATAATAGATGAGCCAGTGAAAATTCAAAAGGCAAACATCAGGTACTATACAGTTCACAGGATTGTCTTAGTCCCAAAGTATCTTAGATAACCAGCTCCTGTTCGAGTTACTAACTACTATATTCTTCACACCTATGCATTATTATGGCATTTGGCATTTTGAAAATATACTTTCCTCATTTCGTCAGCCCATTCTTCATTCTGAGCTTTTCATTACATTTCTTTGCCTGTACATTTATTTACAGACTTGAATGATTAACTTTTTTGCTTAACGACCAAGCTACTAACTTCGTAATAAGGCAATTTTTGAGCACCGTCTTTCGAAAACAGCTTGCTCTACAGTCAAGGAAAGCACATTGCGTTACAATCATGTAATATGGGAAAATGGATAATCGTGCGAAGATATATGAGATTAAGCTTAAGATTTATAGCATGGGTTATTACAGTAGTTCCATGTACCTGTCTACTTGGAATAAAAAATCGTAGACTCTTTTTCAATGTCAACCTATTTTTGGAAGAAAGCGAGGGAGAGCTTACCAAATTACAATATGGATGCGATAAAATTGGCGAGAATTATATTTCACAAAAAAGTAGCCCCTCATTATAAGCCTAAATTGTGTTCTATGTTTAGCGCCTACTATTATATTAAATCCAGTTGAACTGCAACACATCGTGCAACTAAACCAAGTAGCTAATCGTACTAGCAAATGAATGCCATTCTTTGATGATACTGACTTGTTTCTAAAAGCACACACGCACCTGCCATTCTTCTTAACGGTTGCAAAATTGTATGGATACACAAAACGCACAATAATAATATTAATAATATGGTTGTATTTCCTACAGCTTTCCGGGAGAAATAAGTCTCAAACTTACAATAATAGCTTTCTGTTGCAAAACCATAAAAAGAAAGCTTCTTTTTATTTATTTTGTTATGTGACTTGCAGTCAAATTATAACTTCATTTGCTGAGCAAGACAGATTACCTTCTGACGGCTTTTTCATAATATGACGTTAGGCACATTTCTTCACTATTGGTCCTAACAAATGTAGATGGTGTATGGGTTCATTACTATTACAAAAGCTACTCACTACTCACTGAGTCGTTTCAATCACCGGATTGCATGACGGTTTTTGCCACACGTTTAAATTGGTTTGCTATTTTTTCTTGCAACAACAGTTTTCCTCTCTTCTTTGTTTGTGTCCTAACTACTAGCTTGATTTTTGTAGCCCTTCCACTTAATGCATGAATTTTTTATAATGTTTTCGTTCGTATTAATCTGCTTTCTTTTTTCCATTTGCTATCTATAGCAAGTGTAAGCATGCAGTAATATCATCAGACTAATTTTTTTGCATTTGTAAGAGATTATTAATAAAATATAAAATAAAAAAGAATATTTCGTATAAGCCAGAAGCTATGTGCACATTAATGTATATATGGAGTTCGACGTTACATGACGATACATGTCAAACTAAAATGCATTATTAAGTTAACGTGAGGCCGCAAGGAAATAAACTAAATAATGTATGGTACTCTATGGTAGTATGCATGAAAACATTACCCACCCAGTGGTTGGTTTTAGGCGATTTAGCCTACATAAAAAGCGCACCATCGATTTTCTTATCTAAAAAAATGGCAACACAATTCACAACTTTTGTGTTTCGCGTTTCATTTGTTTATTTGTATACTCCATAAACTATAAAGTTGAGAGTGTCAGTGTGTGTGGAGTGTGGAGAGTAGCTTTCACTAATACGAAAGTATTCAATACTACTGAGAACCCGTTATGCTTTGCATTTGATTTACTGACTTCATTAAAATGTGTTTATTTATTTAGGATGAAAGCTTCATAATTACTATAAGGTGTTACTCTTACAAAGCATTTTGAAAATTAATGCACAAAAAAACTTATAACGGTATTTTTGCATGTGCATGAATTTCAGATTTGTCCGTATTACGATGACCACTACTATTTATGATGACTTTCGTATTGCTAGGTATGCTGCATATAGTACAACTCATGTTTACAAATGAACTTTCCTTGCTTTAAGATGTTATAACACGTATAACACATGTATATGCAAAATTTGGTGTCTCAAAGTGGTATGGTTTTCCGTCTGGGAACCGATAGAATGATAGAAAGATTTCCTTTTAAAAGCATATGGGCCCATATAATTTCCATATTAAACAAAATATCAACATATTATTACAGCTGAATCAGTTACTACCTTGATGATAAATTATTTATTTATAAGATGTATATTTATCTCTATATTTCTGCAAAGATTTCACTGATTTTGCAAGTATTCTCCGGTTAAGCCATACCTATCTTGAATCCTGAAATAACACTGAAAGTATTTCCAGGAAGTCTCTCGTCAAAAATGTATGAAATCAGTCTTAATACTAATGCAAACAATATATTTAACTAAAAGTAGACATCAAGTAACCTGATAACCTCGGTACAAATCCGGCTTTATAAATTTTTTGTGGTTTTCTACGCGAAGCAAAGTCAAGGCTGTCTACCACTTTAACTCTTGAAAGTGCTTAACGTTCAATGAAGTAGGCGAAAATAAACTTGAAGGTCAAAAGTCAGGAAGGGATGTAACAATATAAAAAACCTTGCTTGCTTAATTTTTGGCTGTGCTACTGGAGCCAATATTTATCCTTTGCCACCCGTCCAGCCGGTTTTTGTACTTTTACCTAGCAGAATTGCTTAAATATTTTAAGCCGATACCTATATATTGTACCGATGATGTGTACAACGTGCCAAAAGTTCTACGGTTCACAGAAGCGGAATTTAATGCAGACCACTACTGTCATGAACATTCCTGATTCCTGTTGGTAGCTTAAATATGCATGTGTTTGCCGCTTTCACGTTTTCCAGAAGATTATTAGATTACTTTAGTTATCAGACGGCGGTTTTCGTTGTGTAACTAAACTGAACTCTGAATCATTTTCAATTAAAAATTAAAACACGTGCTTGCCAAACAGCAAAAGCGTCTGCTTACGATACAAAAAGCCATCTTGGAGAAGTCATCAAAAATTGGGGGTTTACCTGTAAACAACACAGAAAAAAGACATAATTAGTAATGAATTGTTTCTCCTAAATGATAAAAAATATTGAATTTTAAAAAGAGAAATTTAAAAATTTGCACAAGAAGCAACGCTAGCGCTAATGTACGCGCATGTGGCTAATCCGAACATTAGTTTTCCGCTGCAAAAAGCATATAGAAAAGCTCATACATGTTTAAATTCACACTTCTACAATCCATCTTCAGTCGGTTTCTTCCTGAGCATTTAGTTGATTCACCGGAAAGCATTGATGTAAACGTGCAATCAAACATAATGACTATATAATAGGTAAAAATAATTACTCTGTAATTCACCTATTCATTAAGAAATTATTTGGAATACTACATAAAAGGTTAAATAGATGAATACAGACAAGTATTACTTTTCTTTTTTACGAAAAAACACTTCTGCTAATTAGAACACTTTTATCAAGCTTGCCTTTTAGAATTTCGAAAAATTTGCATTCCTGTGATGCTTCTTGTTGGTTTAGCTCAAAAATATTTTTAAGCTTGTCTCGTATAACGTTTTCAACATGCTCTGTTTTTATGCTAACAAAAGATGAAAGAGAATAAGCCTAATATGTTTACGATTTAAACAAAGCATGTTTTGTTAGTACCACAACTTTTTACAGGTAGTATACGTTACAGTCTAGCATTTACGTTAATAAGCTGTAACATGGTTTGGCCAAGTAAACGTTTTCTAATTAACTTGAATTTGCAATGAATGGTGTTGTAAAATCATGAAATAAAAACTTTCACGATGGCAAGCCCCAATTAAATGGATTATTTTTATTTTGCTCTTGCCTTCCTGTATTTAGGTTACATGCAACAATAAGAAACAGGGTTACTCCGTTATTTCAGTCAATTATACTGGAAACCCATGTATTCATCGAAGTTGTTTTTACAACCAGCCAAGCATGACTAAATTATCACCTCGTAAACTGCATTTCCATTAAATGACCCAAAGGAAAATTTGTGGTTCTTTGTGTGTATGCGCACAAACAATCCCCACAATAATCATATATTCTTTCGATAAAATCTACAGCATCATAATGAAAGCGAATACATTTTATGTCCTATTAGCGTCCATATAGTTTGCAAGGCCAATTTGGTGTGTTATGCAACTCGTTCATTTGCCGCCATGATAACGTAAGCGTAAATTGTGGATGGAAACATGCATGAAACAGTAAAAAGTGGATATAAAACTGGCTAATATAATTTTTAAACTCTCACATATGTACAAAAACACGAAAGCAAGCAGCCTATTCCGCTACTCATTAGAACTTGCCAAAAACAAGTACTTTATGACTTGGCTCTTCTACACAGCACCCCACCTAATCCATGTGAGCCAGCCAATATAGCTCTCCTTCAATCTTTACTTAAGCGGGGCAGAGGCAGAACCCACTCTTTCCACCAAGAGTAAAAACAAAACATTTTAGATGCATTTATCTATGTCCAAAGTACTATCATGAGAGTATTCACGTGAATTGATGCAAAAAAAGAGAAACATAACAACGACTATGTACGTTCCAGTGCTGGACTTTACATAACTACTGAAAACGGTGGAAATATATGCAATCGAAATCACAAAAGACATTAAAAATGATGGATATTTAAAAATTGAACAGATTGTTTCAGTAACAGCGCATAGTGCTTTTACCGCGTAAGTATGAGCAAAACAAAATATCCAATATTGTTTTTGGTGTATCTCTGCTCATTCATTCACATAATGCACATAGCATTCACTATCTATGGGCACAAACACCACTTTGTCACAAATAACTGACAATTCTTTCCGCATGGAAGACAATGAGCCCCAATAGCAAAGCACAAAAAATATAAAAATCCAGTAAAACGCCATATTTGACCCTTTATTCGCATTCTTTCGTGTTTTGCCATCTGCTAAAAGTCTGCTGACTGACTCGTTAAAAAGGACAAAATATCCTTCCAGCTGGTTCCAGTGCCATTCGCTTCACTACTGCCAATTCACCATTTTACTTATTGTTAAAAGTTGTCTACCAAGTCATGCACGGCATGAAGTTTTATAGCAAAATAGAAATTGTATGTGTATTATATGCGTGTTTAAATCCACCTATAAAATGGACATATATATTATGGTATGCTCAGTTTCGTTTCGCCCATTTTTTGTATAGAAAGAACCGGAATAAATCTATTATGCCCAGAAACCATAGTTTGCCATAAGCACTCATCTACGTCAAACGAGCATACCAAAGAAAGCCAAGAGAAAGTAAAAAACGGCTCTTGTATGCAATGCTCATGTCATCCAACTTTTCTTCAGTCTCCATCGGACAATGAGCAACTATATGAGAATAACTGTTCTCATCATTGTTAATAGACCTTATAAAGAATTTTAGGGAAAATTGTGCCATAGTCAAACCTCCTCCTACTCCTCCTACAAAGATGACAATCGTTATAGATATGGGTGTAGGTTTATCACAATATTAAGTTTGTGACGTGCTGTCTCTTTTCGTTTTTCTTTCTCTCCCTTCATGTTCGTCTATATATAGTATACACTGCTTCTACTCTTCATTCTCTTCTTTGGCAAAGTGTTGCCCAGCGGATATTGGAACCGTTATTGTTGACAAAAGAAAATGAGCGTAATAGCAAGTGAAAGCAGGAGAAAAAGCGCTTTCACGTGGCGCACGCAAAAAACGCAAATAAAAAGGGAGAAAAAATGAACCACTGCTGCTTTTCTTCTTATCATTATTATTGAAAACGAAAATGCCTCCAGCAATGTGCACTGGTAGTATTAGAGCCAAGTATAGATATTATAAAGCTTCTATATCAATGTTATTGTAGTTCGGGCACGGTTCATGTCTGATAATGAAAATAATGACAACGTTGTCGTCCACTGACTGAGTGAGCTCTTTTTCTGTCTATTTTTCCTTTTTGTGGGTAACATAATACGGAAGGAATCAGCTAGTTGGGTAGAAAGAGATAATGTAAACGGATGAGCATCAGCAACTACAAAGGCAACATACTTTCTCACATCTCACATATATATAAGACTCAAAGTAATGTCGAGATTGTACGCAATGAGAAGGTTTAACAGACATCGCATATTGTTTATAGTGTGTAAGGCTTTATTACATTGTTATCTAATCCTGAGTAGTTATTTTATACTCAGCACCAGGCACACTATAGCTTTCCGTCATCACTCTGACAGAGAAAAAACATTATTTGTATGTGTGGGTTTTGCTGAATCAGCTGTCACTCACTTCATGTTTGTTTCCTTGTGTTATATTCTATCATCATCATTTTGTACATTTAAATGTAGGGTTCAGCAATTTTTCAACAACAACCGGCGAGACAACAAAAAACTCAACATAAAGCTTTTTGGACGAAACTTATACAGAAAAAAATTGGCTTCTTGTACCACACTGGTTTATGAATTTTCTCTTCTCTGTTTTAACTCTTTCTCATACATCGACGCATATTTCTACATGCACATGTTCACGGAGCAAAATACATGAATGTGTGGATGTCTTCTTTTCTTGATAGTAGTATTTTCGCTTCATTTCAAGTTACGCACTTTGTTGTTCCTACCAACTGTCTGGCTGCATTTTAAATGATGGCGAAGCTGAGGCTTTGCAAGTTGCAAGCAACGCATTTTCGTTTTCTGAGAAATAATGCAATCTATAGTTTTGCATCATTCTTTTCTTAAGAAGTTAACCTTGTCAGTAGTAGTTGTTTACTATCGGAGGAAATTTTTGCACATAGTCTTGACGGCGTACGGCGATTTTGCACATAGTCTTGACGGCGTACGGCGATTTTGCACATAGTCTTGACGGCGTACGGCGATTTTGCACATAGTCTTGACCACGCACGATGATTTTGCACATAATCTTGACCGCGTACGGCGGTTTTGCACATAATTTTGACCGTGTACGGCAGTTTTGCAAATGACCATTAGTAAATGGAGTTTGAATGAATGGGATTCCTTTCCTACTACGACGCATCCTTATCTCTTTCCAG